>JAWWEW010000012.1:324530-387046 GCA_035583185.1 Anabacerthia variegaticeps | reverse complement strand
GGCCCTGGCACAGGTTGGGCAGAGAAGCTGTGGCTGCCCCTGGATCCCTGGAAGTGTCCAAGGCCAGGCTGGAGCCACCTGGGCTGGTGGAAGGTGTCCCTGCCTATGGCAGGGGGCGGCACTGGATTGGTTTTAAGGTCCCTTCCATCCCAAACCATGCTGAAATTCTTTGAATTCAGCTTTCCACCTGCATGGATAGGCTGGAAGGGACCTCAGGAGTCACCAGCCCAAGCCATGCCCCAAAGCAGGTCCCAGCAGACCAGCTCCTTACAGCCATGGCCATGTAATTCCCAAATATTGGGAAGAGCTGCCTCAACATGAGGGAGGTCACACCCTGGAAGGGGCTCACAGAGCCCGTGGTCTCCATCCATGGAAACATTCAGGCCTGGAAGGGACACACATGGCCCTGGAACGGCCTGATCTGCTTCCACACGGGTTTGAGTCAGGCTTTAAATGTTCCTGTCCAAGTGACTGTGTGTTACAGCTCCATGGAGGAGGGAGCCCACCGTGTCCACAACTCATCTGTGGCCTTCTTGAAGCCAAATCCTCATTATATTATAACTCTAGATAGTTTTTCTAAGCACAAGGAGGAAAAAACCCATCCCACTCCACAAACAAAACCATCTGTCCCCATCCTGTTACCTCCAGTATGGAAACAACCTTCCTGTCCAGCAGCTCTCCAGCCCATGCAGTCATTCCACCCTGGAATAACAGGACCAGGCAGGTTGGAAGGAATCTCTGGAGGTCATTTAGCCCAAACCCTCACTCCAGTTAGACCAGATCACTCAGGGTTTATTCAATCATATTCTGAGCATCTCCAAGGGTGGAAATTCCACACCCTGGGGCTTCTCCTCCCATATCTGCTCAGCCTCAGGACACAAAAGGAGAAGAGAAAATCTCAGGGCTCACAAATTCCTGGCAGAAGAGGTTTGACAGCTTCGCTGTGAATCTCTCACCAGTCACCAGCGTCGTTTGCTTTCATCTGCTGCTGCTATTTTTGTTTGATGACCCACATTCTTATCCTGGAAAAACAGAACTGCCTTCTCTTGTTCACAACTTCCATGTCATTGATGGCTCTACAGACAGCCACACAACCCCCTCCCTCTCCAGCCCTCCCTTCCAGGCTGCAGAGTCTTCCTTTCTTTGGCCATTCCCGCGTGAGCTCCTCCAATACAATGTTTTATTTATCACATTTCTAATTATACAGAGCCTTTCTGAGGCAGGGAACGACATGTGGATCGGCACGTCGTGCTCAAATGTGAGCACATGGAATCCTGCAATGCTTTGGGTTGGAAGGGACCTTAAAGCCCATCCAGTCCCACCCCCTGCCATGGGCAGGGACACCTTCCACCAGCCCAGGGTGCTCCAAGCCCTGTCCAACCTGGCCTTGGACACTTCCAGGGATCCAGGGGCAGCCACAGCTTCTCCGGGCACCCTGTGCCAGGGCCTGCCCACCCTCACAGGCAACAATTTCTTTCTCACATCCAATATAAACCCACTCTCTGTCAGTTTGAAGCCACAGTCCTCATAAAACTCTTAATACTTAAAAAACCAGATTTTTCAAAAACCTACATCTTTGCCCATGAAGACAAAATTCATAATTTATGAGTTACACATTTAATAAAGGAAACTGATTGGAGGAGGCAATGACCTTATGCAGAGCCTTCCCTCATTCACAGGCTTCTAACAGGCAGAGATTGTGCTCAGCTGTTCATTCTGACACAGCTCAACTGCCGAGACAAAACTCTTCCTGACTGTCTGACAGCAAGTGCCTGCTGCTCCTTCCTTCCCTTCTGCTAAACGATGCTGACTGATTTAATGAAGTAACTCAGAGGAAGTTACCCAATACATCTTCAGCAACACGAATGAAAATGAAAACAACTGCAAGAAAAACAAAAAGGTGAAAGGAAACCTCATCCACAGCCTGCAAAGTGGCTCTGGTCCTGCCCCAGCACGGCCTCACCTCCCCGGGTCCTGGTGCCCCACGCAGATGTTCATCAGGGCATTGCAGACCAAGCTGTAGCTGTTCGCAGCGTTGTCGCTCAGGATCTTGCCCAACATCGAATAGTTAATGCCATGAGCAGAGGGATTCTCAAGGAAATCTAGCATGAACTCTGGGTCCCACAGTAAGTTGGAGTTTGAGGGCTGGATGTTGCTGTAGATCGTCTGCTTCACCTTGGAACAGGCACTACTGAGGATCAAAAACAGAGAGAGCTGCCAAACACACCTTGCAGGAATGTGCTGGACACACCACGTGGAATGAGAAAATCCTGGCTGGGTTATCACTCCAGGCATGTCTTCAAACTCATTTTGAATGAGGAACATCTACCAGATAATAAGGCTGATGTACTGATTTCGTTCAAGTTCTCCTGCAAATAAAGTCTTGAGTTTCTAAATTGCTTCTTGGACCCTGTGAGCAGCTGGGTAAGGCCTCATATCCTCCTCCCCAGCAGTACCTTCCTGGGGCATCAGCTGTCCCTACAGGGAGTGCAACTGCACTTCCCAGCCCTGCTCCCCCATTCATATGGCATGACCCTGAGCTGCAGTGGGGTGGGAGGAATTAATTAAGGAAAAATGAGACAATTTATCTCATTTAAAAACTACATTTGATAATAATGTGACATAACAGACAACATTTGGAAACCAGTAGATAGGGAAAAAATACCTATTTTGACATTAATAGTTAGACAAGAGGGCAAGAACTGTTCCAGGCCAGGAATATGTGAAGTAGTTTTCTTCAGGGGAAAAAAATGTGTCAGTGAGGAATGCAAATTTCATACCCAAAATGTTCTAAGGAGTGTTTGTCTCCAGGATGGGGTTTTATACCATATGGATGAACTTTACTAATTAGCCCAACTCAGAAGACTTCCTCATTACTGAAAAAAAAAAAAAATCTACTAATCGAAATTAACTTAAAATATGTGAAAGTTTTGGAATTTGTTAGACCTCCACAAGCCCCATGATGAAAAGAGAGGAAACACTGGGCGATCTGGAAGAAGCTGGGACCTGAGGGAGCAGCAGCAGATGTGTCTGACCAGGGGCTGGGAGAGCAGCACCCTCTGACTGCACAGCCCTGCAGCCCTCGCACCCCCTGTCCCTGCCAGCCCTGGGGACTCCTTGTCCCTGCTGTCCTGAGACCCCCTGGCCCTGCCACCCTTGCCCACTGCTCCCCATCTGACACCGCAGGGCAGGAGGACAAGGCCATTAGCAGGGTAATTAATTACACGAAGGGCAGTGCCTGACATTAACCCTCTGCTCAGCCAGCACAGCAGAAAAGACAGAAACCCAGTGAGTGGAACACAAACACCGCTCACCAAAACCTCCAGGCACTAAATGGGCACAGGGACATCCCTGACAGCACCTCTACCAGAAGCAGTGCTGGGGGAGTGGTCAGGAGACAAGATTTTAAAAAGAAAAAAAAAAGTGAAAGAATTACTTAAAAAAAGGAAGTTTAGGGAAGGTTAGTAACTGTTCCAGGCACACAAAACCAAACATGCTGCTCCCTCAGTGACACCCACTGAGGAGACGCTGCAGAGGAGACCAGAACACAGCAGTCCACAGAGGGTGAGTCTCTAAATGGGAACATTTACGTAATTTATCATTGCTTCAAACGACAGAGAAACAGCAGGGTTTACAGCAGGCTAAAAGGGAGCTCAAAGTGTTCCTGTGCAGATCAACTGGGTTTGGGTGTTTCAACTGTAGCAAGGAAACCAAGAGGCAAATTAACGTAATGATATTACCTTACACACAGCTGTTTAAAAATGTATACATAAATTTTAATAACAGTTTTCAGGAATTTCTAAATCCATTTGTCAAAAAATAAAAGGTGCTTCAAAACAGGCACTGTGAATCACATATTTAATATATGATTTAATACCTTGTATATCTATATATTGCAAGATGTAGTTCTGATTTGTCATTGTAAGTTAGTATTAACAAAACTTAATTTTTATTGTGTTACTAGACTTTAGGTTTTAAGCAGGAAAGTTAACACAGAGCTAAGACATTTCTGTAGCTCTTCTATATTTCCTATTTCTTTTTTGTAGTGTTTCTCATATTAAATGCTACTGTTCCCACGTTAACCTATTAAAATTTTATTACTGAAAACTGTTTTCCTGCTCCCTAAGAAACAAAACCACAAATCTGAACTACGCAAACCCAAACCAGGGACATAAACCAGGAGGGGAAACAGCAACTGAGGTGGTTTTTGAGTCTCACAAAATGTGCATTTGCACCTGGAAGTTTTCTACTCCCCCTTTACAAAGTAAAAGCCAAAAATACAGTATATGGGAACCTTTTCTTTTTTTAATTTAAAAATCAAGAAACTGATCATTCAAACACGAAACTTCACAAACTCCAAGGTGTTTGTACCTCTCCCCACATCAAAGGAAACGTTTACAGGCCGTGACAGACGCGGCAGCTGCGGTTTTGTGGGGTTTTCAGGCAGCACTGAGTGTTCTTCAGCCGAAGGGCTCCCGGCACCCAGCCCGGCACCGCAGCTCGCCAGGGCAGCCGAGGGCGGGGGGTTCGGGGCCGTGGGGAGAAGCTGCACCGAGGGGATCCCACGTCCCTCACCCCTGAGCTAACCCCGCAGGGAGGGGACGCGCTCAGACCCCGCACCGCCCTCGGGACCCGGCACCGGGACCCGCACATCCTTGGGGTACTGCAGCGCCCACAGACAGCACACCGCACTGCACCGCACAGCCCTGTCCGGTGCCGGCACGGGCAGGTGAGCTGCGTGAGTGAAGCCAAAGCTGCAGCGGCAGTGGCGATTTCCACGGGATGCAAGGCAAAGGGAAAGCAGCCCACATCAGTCTGTGGACAGGAGTGAGAGCAATCCCTTCACCACCCACCTGAACAGGTCTCCAAACTTGCTCCTCAAGTGGCTGCAGGACACACACAGATCGTATAGGTAAGCTAAAATGCACCGTTCTGGGGAGGAACACTCCGAGGGATTCACGACGTGCTTTACCACCCCACACAACCTGAAAACACAAAACCATCCCAAGTTTGTTCCAACGCACCTGAGAAACATGTGTCATCCTGTCACAGATCAGATAAACCCCACCATCAGCTGGGGAACATGACAGACCTTCACCTACAGCCTGATGGGGCTCATGTGATATTGGGTGTCACCTGTGGCAGAGGCCCTCGTGGAGCCCAGGGCAAAGTGGAGCAAATGGGCAGGCAATGAGGAGGCACAACCCACCCTTGGCCAAGGCTACGAGGGCTGGGGATCCCACCAGCCCCTGGCAGTGGGGTGCAGGCTGCAGAGGTGAGCCATCCACCTAGAGCCCTCCTGCAGCAAGGCAACACCTAGCCCCACTTCCTGAACCAAAATGATTTCTCTGCTTAAGAGAGAACAAAATGCATCTTTGGAAAGGCGTATGTGGCACCAACCCTTCGAAGACTTGTGCAGTCTGCTCGGAGCTGAGGATGAGGCAGGCACGGTACCGCCACAGCACGGCCACAATGCACACACACAGCCCTGGCGTGTAGCTCCTGGCCAGGCTGGACGGCTTGAGCAGCAGCTCTGCCTCCACCACGCTCAGCTCATTCAGCAGCTGAGAACACAGACAAAAATAACAAACTGAAAGGAACACCCACGCTAAATACGTAAAACAGGAGCAAAAAAAACAAATGCATTAAGAAAAAACTGTGAGGTGAACAAAAATGCAATTCCTCACTCACTATCGAATAAGGGGAAGAGGAAGCAAAATAAATGACAGAGGTATAAAAACCATCCCTTGAAAGAGCTTTTTGGAAATCCACAGGATTTCGGGCACCCAGATGTGTTACTGGGTAATATGATGGTTTAGTCCGAAACAGCAAAGCCCATCCTAAAATCCTGCATGCTAAAACAATCCAGAACTTTATTAATTTTGAAACATTTAAAAATAGAATGCATCTATTGATTCTCCACAACTGTCAGAGCACAGCAGAAGGGAAAGCATCTGTTTCAGAGGGTAGGAAACTGAAACATACAAGCACGTGGCATCGAATCCAGGGAATTTGCAGTGCAGCTCTTGGGGTTTTTCTGGCTTCACAGAAAACGTACCATAGCTTTGTCCTGACGTAACCTCACAAAATGAACTCTGCTCACCTGTATGGCAAAGTCTATAAGTCCACTGATGTTCAGTGCTGGCTCCATGAGATCAAAGATGAGCTGGATGTGGTGAGCCAAGGGCGGGTGGTACGATGTTCCCGAGGCAAAGCTCATGATCTGCTCGAGGACATTGCTGGAGATCTGTGAAAAGGAATGCTGGAAGTCAGATGTGACTGAGGGCTTCTCAGGTACACCAGCACTCCAAAATCCCACT
This sequence comes from Anabacerthia variegaticeps, assembly GCA_035583185.1. NCBI lineage: Eukaryota > Metazoa > Chordata > Aves > Passeriformes > Furnariidae > Anabacerthia > Anabacerthia variegaticeps. The sequence goes on along the minus strand of JAWWEW010000012.1, from coordinate 380,726 downwards.
GTGCAGGTGGCAACAGCGAGTGCCAGCACTGTGCAGGTAAAAGCACTCACACCAGGTGTAAGCACATCTGTCACTCACTGTCCCTAAGCTGGCCACAGTGCCCTTCATTTCCAAATCTGACAGCACACAAAATGCTGTCCTGCTGCTTCACAGCTGAGATACAAACTGTTCCCAACACCCACAGTGCTGATTTCTGTTCTGGGGGGAGTTTGCTTCAAAGAGGCAAAATCATTTTTCTTTGCATCTTACTGCACTGTGAATTTTTTTAAGTGATGGTTTTCAGTTCATTAATAACATATAAAGCAAACTTGTAATAAATTCATTCCAAAGACCAGATAGAAAGATACCTTATAAATTAAGTACCATTTATCTCCTTCATTTGTTTACCATGTTAGCCTCTGGTATTAGGACACACTTAAAATCAGTAACACCTACAAAATGATGAAACTCTGTGCTGGCACTCTAAGAAGCCCTGATACAAAGCAAGAAAACCAGGCTTGTCCTTCAGAACAAATTATCATAGAATCATAAAATTATATGGGTTGGAAGGAACCATAAAGCTCATCTTGTTCCACCTCCTTGCCATGTGCAGGGACACCTTCCACTAGACCAGGTTAGTTTGTATATATACAAAACACTCAGAAAAACCAGGGATTTCCTTCCCATTTGATATCTCTGCAGCAGAGCTAAAAGGTCACAATTTGATACAAGGGAAGGACCTGGGATGTCACCTGATGCTAATCAAAATAGGACAGCTGCTGTAGTTTTGTGAACACAGTCTCCAGGGTTGGAAATGCCTCTAGTTTGTTCTTCCTGACCTTCTGCCCTTCGTCCCCCAGTGAACAGATATAAAAGGTTATTTCAGTCATTTTGTATTTAATGGAGCCCTAGCAGTTTTCCATTGCTACAGATTTAAACGACATTGAAAACCTTAAGTTTTACTCATGACAACATAAACCCTACTAGCCCCAGTTTTCCATTATTGGGACAGAAACACAACAGCACAGAACAGCACCAAAGCTGCCATGAGGTTATCCCAGTGCAAAGAGGTGACACCCCAGAGAAGCTGAAAACAGTCTCATGGTGTTACCAGAAGGGTAAGAACACGGATCACTCACATTCCAGGCTTTAGCCCAATGCAAGTGTTTGCAGCCAATTGTTACAATGGAAGACAGGGATTTCTAGCAGTGGCAGCCTTTGATCGCCCCTTTGCTCCGCACCTCACCCAGGAACTGTCCTGGGGAGGAAAGCCAAATTATGGGATAACATGCATGTCTCCAGACAATGTGCAGAGCACCTCACAGCTCCTGTAAGATTCACTACAGGTGACTGGACAGCAGCATTAAAGCATTTACTACCCATTTCTGTAGTGCCCTTCTTGTTCAGGATTTTGAGGATGTCTTTGGTAATCTTCTTCAGCTGATGCCTCACTTCATCACGCTCCTTACCCATGCCATAAAGGAGAATCATGCGCTGGTTACACTCGTGGCTTGAGGATTCATCCTCAAAAGAGCAGATACAAGTGAAGTCTCTTTGCCTGTCCCTGTCATCACCTGAAGAAACTCGGCTTGGGCAGCCCAGGCTGCAGGAAACAACAACTGACTCCAACACAAAAACACCTTCTGTGGCTGTCAGGAGGCAGGAAACAGTGACTAAGGGAATCATTGAAGAGCGGGGTGAAAGCACAGAATGGAAAATACAATCTGATATTATGAATTCTGTGTGTATCTACAAGGACGGAGTCAAAGGATGACCCTCCAAACTGTCCCCTTGATCAATATTCTGCAGCATCTCAGTAAATAGAAGACAGCGGTTTAGAAACTGTGTGACACTTATTATGTACAAATCCATTAAAAAAAATAAATATGCAGTCCAACTCCTAAAACTCTGTCTTGCACATCCCAAAGAAATTGAAATGTGTAGTTTATTTCATTGTAACTGGTCTTTCAATGAAATGTGCGTATCATCTAATGCTGATGTACTGTATGTGACTTGGAAACTTGAAGGACTGCTCTGCAAGTTACATAAGATATAAATGTTTCCTTCAATAATAACCTCCTCCAAAGTAACCAATCACTACTTCTTTCAAATGCTTTAAAGGTTTTAAAACACAAGGCTGTATATAAAAACAGCACTAAAGAATCACAAGGCCAAAAGGGGCAGACAGGGGCACGGCTCGAGCCTCAGAAAAGTTGCACAATCTTACAAATATCTGTTCTCTTTACAAAATAGTGTCTCTGGAAGCTGGACAAAGGCAGGAAGTAAACCACTAATTTTTTAAAGTTCTATTTATTTCTCTCTCTCTCTCTTCTACAGAAAACAGAAGCAGAAGTTCTGGGTGCAAAAGTTGGAATCTGCAGCTGTCACTGGCTGAAAAACCAGTTCACAGCCAGAGGAAAGTCCCAGCCTCAGGTCTGGGATGCTCAGCTGCTCCTCCCACCTCTCCCTGCTCCAAGGGATCCCACAGGAACACTGCTGCCCAATCCCAAAGTGAAGGGCTGGAGGCACTGCCAAGGACCCTCCCCTCAGACACCAGTTTCCACTGCAGAGAACACCCAGCGTTCCACGGTAACCTTTCCTTGGCTTTTTTGGGGAGAACGTATCCATGCTCAGGGAGTACATTTTCCCATTAGGATTACACTTGGCAGCCCAACCTGTTACATGCTCCAAAGCAAAAGACAATTTTTTTCTACCCTAGAGGGAGAACTGAAACTTTGTGGCTCTGTAAGGCAGATGTCAGGGATCTGAGCATCAGCTGACAGCACAGAACTCCTCCAGTGCCTGTTCTACACAGGCAGAGATCAGACAGAGATACACATCAATAACTGCATCACTGCACACCTGAAAGTCACCCCGGCCCAGCTAGGGCCCCACCGGCTGCATGCACTTGTTCCCAACACAAAAATTAGAAACAGACTGAAAAGGTTGAAGCTTTATGACAGATAAAGCTCACAATTTCATTTTTTTTCTGTTTCTCCAGGGAGGGGGGACAGCAGAGTACAAATGAAAGCCACAGCCCAGTTCAGCTCCTCCAGGAACTACAGCAACTGCACCAGCGACAGCAGGATCAGCCAAGTCATCTTCCCTTTGCTCTACACATTTCTGTTCCTGGTGGGCATCACTATGAATGGCCTGGCAATGTGGGTCTTCTTTAAAATATCCAGTAAATCCAATTTCATCATCTTCCTCAAGAACACTGTCATTTCTGACTTCCTCATGACCTTGACTTTTCCATTTAAAATCCTCAGTGATGCAAAGCTGGTATCATGGGTCCTCCGAGGGTTTGTGTGCCAGGTCACCCAGGTTGTGTTTTACTTCACCATGTACATCAGCATTCTGTTTCTTGGTCTGATAACTATTGATCGCTACCAGAAAGCCACTTCACCATTCAGAACATCAACCCCACGCAGCCTTTCAGCTGCCAAGATCCTGTCCACAGCAATCTGGGTATCAATGGTTGCTCTTTCTTTACCCAACATGATTTTAACTAACAAGAAGAGAACACCCAAGAATGTAAGGAAATGTGCTCTCCTGAAATCTGAGTTTGGCTTAGTCTGGCATGAAATCGTAAACTACATTTGTCAGTTCATCTTCTGGCTTAACTTAGCAGTCATAGTGGTATGTTACATTCTCATCAGCAAGGAATTGTACAAATCCTATAAAAGGACAAGATGCACAGGGAAGGTATCCAGGAAGGCTGTCAATCTGAAGGTTTTCATCATCATTGCCGTGTTCTTTATATGCTTTGTGCCATTCCACTTTACCAGAATCCCCTACACCTTGAGCCAGACGAGAGATGTGTTTAACTGCCATGCTCAGAACACCCTGTTCTACCTGAAGGAGACCACACTATGGCTGACATCCCTTAATGCCTGCCTGGACCCATTCATATACTTTTTCCTTTGCAAATCATTTAGGAAATCCTTGCTGGGCACGCTGCGCAAGCACACGGTGGTGTCAGGGCTTGGTGCACAGATGAAGGAGCAGAACGAAGGGGATGACACTGATGAGACTCCAGTCTAGAGTTCAGGACTCCACATGCCCCTTCCTGGTCACACACATTTATTGTGCGTGGAAGGAGCACAAATCCTGTGGAGAGTATCTAGAGCTTCACCAGCTTCTTTAGAAATTGTCCTACAGATGAAGCATGAGTACCCTGGAACCACCACCACTGGCTGCAAAAACAGAAAGCTTGAATAACAGAGGAACCCCTCCAACCCCAACCTCCATCCTTGCCAAAACAGGAGGCCCCCGATCACAACCACCATGCATGTCAGAACTGCTGGGAAGAAGTCTGAACTTGGAAGTAGAACTGTGAGGGAAAACTTAAAAGACAATCGTGAAATGCTACAGATGAGATCATGAACTGCAAAGATTTTGCAGAAAAAAAACTTGGGCCAGATTAAAGTTCATGACAACACAAGATCTGAGAAATGCAGATAAAATCCACAGTAAATGCAATTTTTCAATACAGGGAGTTGTCACCTTGTACACAACTGGCAGACAAAGAAACCTAGGCCAGAGGTAGAGGATCCATTTGTCTGTGCAGATTTTTGGTAACAGAATAACATTTTGCTTATCTCATTCTGTGCTTGCAAGTCCTAATCCATTGACCAATAATTAATAGTTGTATGTCAGAGGAAATTTTCATAATCAGGCTTATTTTAATATGAATTAAATCCCCAAAATCTTCCTCTTGCTACATAAATAAACAAAACTGTGCACTTTTACAGAGAATGATACATTATATTAGAAAAGGTGCAAAGACTTAATTTACAGCACACTGAGATCTTGGAGAAAAACAGGCTCAGAGTAACATCTCTACTGATGAACAAAGGCAGCTTTTTGCACTACATAAAATATTCAACCATTTCCCCTTTTGCAATTGGAAAACTTTCTAAAAAAAATAGGAAAGTATTTTCAGGTACATGAGATCTTCAGGTATCACAACAACCACACATGAAATAGCTTGTGGGCTATTGGAATAAATTGTGGTTCATTTATCAGCACTGCAAACAGCTGCAATTAATCAGTGTGTGTCACCACCACACCAGTCCTGCCCAAACCATCACCTGTCCACCCTTCCCAGTATGTATTCCTGCCTGCCAGGGTACTTCCATAACTAAAACCAAATTTCCTAAGTTGTTAAAAGGCAGCTCTCCCACTACTCACTTTTGTGCATCTCTGATAAAGCCAGGATGAATTAAACCTTGCACAAACTGTTTTGTGCTCTGCTGATGCTGGTCCCTGCCCCAGCTGGTACAATCAGTAACTGGGTCCACCACAGAGCACCAGGATTTCCCTGGAAACAGTGCCCAGTCACCTCAGAGTGTGCTCCCACAGCAGCCCACGGGCCCCAGGGCCAATCACTTCCCAATGGTGCCCAGGAGGGAAGTGCCAGATGTCCCACTCAGCACTCATTCCACACATTTTCTGCACCTACACAAGAGGACAGAGTGGCAATTACCTAGCAGCTGCTTTCCCTGATCTGATGAGCTGTTCAGACAACAGACACCAGAGACATCTGTGGAATACACAGAGGTACCTGGTAACTGCTGCCTCTGACAGCTGGGAACAGCATCAAGAGCTCAGTTTGGAAGAAGACACGGAAGGTGCTGTGTTGCACATTAGTCCTGGAGCATTGCAATGGACTGTGTCACCTTTACTGATGGACAAACAGTAGGCAGGTCAGGCAGCCAGGGACACATCACACTGATGACAGTGGCAAGGGTCAGCTTCATCCCAGCCATCCTCAAGGCTCTTTGATCTCACCAGCCATTTAGCACTGACACCAGCCCCTACATTAACCAAAATGTGCCAGGAACTGATGCACAAACTCCCTGTCACACAGCTGCAGACTGAGCATCTTGTGAATCAATCCATGCCTGCCCCAAAGGGACAGCCACTTCCCAAACTGCAGCAAGCACAAAGCCAGAGCTGTCCCATCAGTGGGCAGGAATAAACTTACACAAACAGCTCTGTTCACAGAGAAATGCACCAAACTCCAGCATTATACCTAATAAGCACATTACCGATCCACTGCCTTCTATGCAGTGGCAGCTCCTGCCAGGACCAGAAAGTGGCTGTAACCTGCACAGCACATCAGCTGGCTACACAGACCAAAAAAAAACCAACAAGGAATCCATTCTGGAGATCCAAAGTTGAGCTCAGGTTCATGTGCCAGTATTCCCACGCTGCAAGGAGAGGGGGAAGTCCCCGAGTACATCAGTGCACTTGGTTTTGGAGCCAAGTACCCACTGTAAGGTGGCTCTGAGCAGACTCTGGTCATGCATTGACAACAACTAGTGCCATCCAGAACAGGGAATTCACACATGCAAACAATAACTAGGAGCTACGTTTGAGGATTACCCTGGAAAACTGTCAGGAAATACTCTGTGTTTGTTCTTCTCCCATCTCTAAAGGAGCCAAATCACCATGGCCCAGAGCAGGTGCAGCAGGTCTGTCCCACACACACACAAACCCAGAAATGTGTCTGTCTTGAGGGACAGGACCAGGTTTCCTTTTACTCATTTAGGAGAAGACAGTGTGCTTTCCCATGAAGGGCAAAGGGAAGAAAGCAAAGTAACAGCACACATGATTAACTAACTCAGGCAACATATGAAAATGAGGAAGGAAACCACACATGACACCAACAGAAAAATCATCTTTCTACACATTTCCTCATTCTTAATACTTTGTTCAAGGCTTATACTAGCAGAGGAACAGCAGACGAGCCGGGGACAGACACGGAGGTCTCTGCAACAGCTGCTGTGGGTTTGCTCAGGTACTGGCATGGCTGGAACATTCAGGGGGGGTGATGGGATGCTCAGGGCTTAAAATCACCAATGTGCATCTGATCTTGGAAATGCTATCTAAAGATGTGCTGAGAAAGGAAAACAGTGTGTGCTTGGAAAGGAATGCCAGAAGGCACTTCTCGAGAAGTGCTTGGCTTTTGGCCCACAGCTGTGACATTTCTAGTCAATGCTAAAATACTTTTCCATTGGAAGACCAATGGTGCTCTAGGCAATCTGCTCTTATACCCCATTATGACATTGCCTTAGGCCCCCCCAGAATGAGTATGTACCATTTTAACTTTTCAGTGGATGTTCATTTGTAAACAACTTAAACTTGGGCAAAGATTTACATTTTCTATGAACCAGAAGAGAAATTGGTCAGTTTGTTTAATGTATGTTCAGGTTTTGTGTTTATTCATGCAAACCTGCTGTCACTGTAAGGAACAGTAACATTAAATACAGAAAGTTATGTTTTGTGTTTTATCTCTCTTTCCATCCAAGTCCCTGCCAAGCGATGGGAGACTCTGCAAACACGAGCACTGTGGGTTACACCAGCAGAGCCCCCTCCTCCACACTGTGCCACCGCGACACCACAGTCACCCACCTGCTCTTCCCAGTGCTGTACACACTCATCTTCCTCCTGGGACTCGTCATCAACAGCCTCGCTTGCTGGGCTTTCTTCCACATTCCGAGCACATCCACCTTCATTGTCTACTTGAAAAGCATCTTAGTTTGTGATCTGATAATGACCCTGATGCTTCCTCTGAAGATCCTGACAGATGCTGGCCTGGGACCGTGGCAGCTCAAAGCCCTTGTCTGTCGCTTCTCAGCCGTAGTATTCTATGACACCATGTATGTTAGCATAGTGCTACTCGGGCTCATTGCTTTTGACAGATTTCTCAAGATTGTGAGACCTTTTGGGAAGTTCTGCGTGCAAAATGTGACCTCAGCAAAGACTCTCACAGGTCTGGTCTGGCTCTTCTTCCTTGTTCTCTCTCTGCCCAACATGATCTTATCAAACAAGACAGCGACGCCCCAGTCTGTGAGGAAGTGTGCTTCCCTGAAGAGCTACCTTGGACTCAAATGGCACGGAGCCGTCAACTATATCTGCCAGTTTGTCTTCTGGACTGTCCTCATCCTCATGTTGCTATTTTATATAATTATTGCCAAAAAGGTATATGAGTCTTATATAAAAACACAGAAGAAAGACAACAAAAGGGAAAAACAGATCAAGGGGAAAGTATTCATCATTTTTACCGTGTTCTTCTTATGCTTTGCCCCCTACCACTTCAGCAGGATCCCCTACACTCTGAGTCAAGTGACTGCCCACATGGACTGCCACCTGCAGAATCAGCTCTTTGTGGCCAAAGAGAGCACACTTTGGCTGGCAGCCACCAACATCTGCATGGATCCCCTGATCTACATGTTCCTGTGCAAGCCCTTTGTGGAGAAGGTGTTATACAGGAGAGTAAAGACCCTTCGGAGAACAGTTTATATAAACCCAAAAACTGAACTGGACACATGAGTGTCTCCTACAACGTCTTGATTCTGCATGCTCTACTCTTCATGTTCATAGAGAACTTGAAAAATAGTTTTGGTTTACTCCTTTCAGAGAAAACAAAAGGGTGGTTGCACTGTAATATTAATACTTAATAAAAACAGCAAAATGGATTTTCTATGTACACTCACTGCTCAGCCTTAACAGGCAAAAAGTTCTTGCTCAAAATGCCTAAGATAATACACAGGTTAATTCTATCCACTTTAAACTAAAACAACTCACTAGCACTTGAGCATCCTACTGACTCTGGCTGCTTCTAAGGACAATTCACCTTTTTGTGGGATTAAACCCCAGAGCAGTTGACTGTGTATGTCAGTAGTTCCTACCCTGGGGGTCAGCTTGGCTGCACATCACAGTGCAGGGAAGAGGAGGAACAATGGGAAGGACATAGTCCCTTCCTGTCCCTTGTTGCTTCTCTCACACACTTACATACTTTGCTACTGCCAACACTGTTTCACCATTGTTCCTCTCTGCTCCCAGCGGGGCCTTGGTGGAGGACAGTGTTGGCAATACCCAGGTACCCCCAGGACACACTCCTCATCTGAGCCAATAGAGCCTGCAGGACTGCATCCCCCACAAAGGGAACCCCAGAGCCCACACACCCCCACCCTACCACACACCATAGGGGAACACTCAGGGAAGTCCCCTTCAGTGGTACATTCCCCCTTCCCAGTCCCAACACCAAACAAAGAGAAGGGAGCAGGGAATGCTGCCTGACCCTCCCCATTCAGAGAATCCCTCTCCACCCAGCTCATCAGACCACTCAAGAAGCACACCCTTGGCTATCCCACACAGGCTGTGCCTGAAGAGAAACTACTTTCTAATGCAAAGTCCTGGAACTTATGCCACTATTTCCAGAGATAAAATAGATATCAATCACTTACTGGCTCCAACTCTACATAGTAGAGCAGACATGTCCCTTCTCCTAAACTGTCCTTTCTCCTCCAGCTCTCCTGCCAGCTTTATGCTCTCTCACACGTGCCAGACACTTTGATCATCACTTCACTGCTATTTTTAGAAATTCATTATTTACAGCAGCTTAATCCAATCCAGCAGGTTGCTCCATACAGCCAGATTTTTTCAAAGCTGTTTTAGATGACTGCATTAATTACATCTGCCTTTGGGGTTCCCTGGCCTCTGCCACACAGGGAGATGTATGTCTTACTTAGCAACTTCTACCCACTACATCCTCTCTACCATGCATGTTACATACTTACCACAGCTGTAACACTCTTTTAAAACCGGAAACTGAACTAATCTCCAATCAGTTTCCAGTTGGTTATGAACTTCACCATAAATCAGTGTTACCTCAGCCATTGTCTTCCTCTCAGGATTAAGTGGTATTCAGAAATTAATTATTATCTCCCCACATACATACAGTGTTAACAGGATTAACTTTGCTCCTATAGGAAAAGTAAATATATTGAATTCTTAGCTGCTGAAATATTTACCACTTGAGCAACTACTTAAAGGAATATATGGGAGGCTTCAAATGTTTCTCTCAGCCTACTGACACAGTGTAGAAACTAACAGAGAGGTCTAAGCTAAACACTGGGAGAAGAGGGTCTGTAAATCAGCTGTGACCTTCCACCGGGCAGGTGCCCACTGAAATCTGTGTCCCTGAACTTTTCACGTGTGAGGGAAGAGTTCAGGACAAACTTTTGCAACTTGGTCCCCCTTCTTCCTCTGAATCACCCTGGTACAGCTAACACAGAGATCCCCAGCACTGCCAGCACTGATGACATCCAGCTCTGGATTTACAGTGGCAAACTGAGCAGTGTGGCAGGGAGAAACCAAATGCTGAAGAAGAGAAAACTTATTCCACTGTGGAAACTTCTTTTGTTTTCTGATTTCTACAGCTTGTGTTTGAGGCTTCTCTAATGCTGCACACACACACTGGCAGCTCATGCAGTTCGGTGCTGACAGCCTGTGTGTAGGGGTGGGTGTAACCACAAAATGGGCTGAGTTGCTCCTTAAATAAGGGGTGTGCCAAAGGTTTCAGAGGAGTCTTAATCATCTGTTTTTCAGCTGCTTCTTAGGTAGGTAAAAGGGAGCCAAAACTCTGTACCAGAGAAGTGAAGGTGACTGCAAGGACAAGACACTTGTTGATTCAGTTCGGGGAAAAAAGTCCCTGAATTTTAACACTTGGGATTTTGCAAGTTTTTCTGCAAATTTTTAGATCCCTGCCTCCAGATGGAGTAAAAGTCGTAACAGTTTAAATGCCTCACAGTTTAGGTCTCTGCTTTTTAAGGCTCAAAGAAATATTCAAAAGAGTATTTTATGTTTTACACCTGACCAAAAGGGAGACACGTTCAGAGAACAGACCTTCCTTGGACACGGGAACCCCAGAGCACTGGGAAGGAGTACAGCAGCATGCCATGGAACTGCTTCATTGGGCTCCCCAGATTCCTTTAGTGCAGCTAAGGAATTCATGGATTTCAGCAAACTTTATCCGTGCATTCAATACAACAGTCAACATTTTTTCAATTCTGATTTTTCTCCCAGCCCAATTAGAACAGGCTAGAGCTGACCCAAGAGAAACCCTTGCTGTTTCCTGATCCAGCAGCTGTACAGGACAGCAAACACTAACACCATTCCCACTGTACCTGTGGCTGCTCCAGCCCACCACACCAGGAGGCAGCAGCAGGGCTCTCCCTTCCCACAGTCAAGTGTTCCCTTGCAAGTCTTGCCCTCACTCAGACAACCTAGAAACTGGACACTGACACCAGGCCTTGAACCTGTTCAGAGAGATGACCCTTGTCCCAGGCTCCCATGGGCCAGGATTGCACAGAACTTCTGACCCTCGCCATAAACACCTCTACAGGTCGTTCAGTTCCTGAAAGGGAAGCTACAGGGCACTCAGAAGTCAAGTTTGGTAGGAAATCACTTACTTGGGCACACAAAGGCTTACATAAATTTCTTTGTATTTTATACTTTATTTGTGTTTCAGACAAGGGAATTATTTTACACACTCACCTAACACACACACACCATCAAGCCCTTGGACTGCCTCTCCTCACAGGGACAGCACAGTAATTCCTGAGTGCCCAAAGACAAACTCTGCTCTTCATACACGTCTTCACCCTCAGCACAGCAACATATATCCCTCCAGCCAGGCACCTACAATTCTGTGTATTGAGAAAACTCTCATAGCACACAGCAGTGCTTTGATTAATTAGAAATGCAAACCAACAATTTGCATCCTAAACAAGAGCTGGGAAGCCAAGTCGAGCAATCAAGACATGACCCACACGACAGCTCACGCACAGAGCCAGCAGGGGAGGACTGGAGGCACCAGGACAGACATGAGCTCACAGCTGGGGTCAGCCAGGCTCCCTATCAGCACACTGTGAGGAACTTCAGGAGAGAGAGAAAAAGGACTGAGCTTTTAAAGTCAGTTCCTAATTACCTCCTTTCTTCTCTCCTTGCCTGCTAGTGATAGTCATCACACAGTGACTGGAGTAATCCACCTCTATAAAGGAGAAGCATCAGCTCTTCCAAGACACTTCCCCTGACAAAAGCACCTTCACATCTGCAGGTGTAACGCTGGAGAATCCTCCCCATGTTGCAAGCTCTGATCCTGCTGCCACTTTTCTGCTTAAAAAATAAAACAGAAACAGCCTGTCCTACACATTACCCAGGTGGTGAATCTGCTTTACCATAACACTGCAGTTTGTATTGCTAAATATGGCAGTGAAGGAGTTTTAGAATGAAGCAACACAGTAATTGCTGTAATAACATTGTTCAGGTTCTTATGAAATATAAGAGTTGCTCTCTAATCATCAGATCACAAAAAGGGACATCCAGCCTTTAAATAATGTGAACAATAGTGAAGTTACAGGTTACCTTCAGCTTTTCTTTACATCAGAGCTTCACGTTTCTCCCGCGCTGTTTTTACAACAAACTCCCCGTGTTTCATGTGTCGGCTCGTCCTGACCTGCTCCAGCCTGGGAGCAGCCAACAACACGTCTGCATTGCAGCCTGCTTGGGGGTGCCAGGGCACTGCCTTCTAACCCCTTAAGTTTTACTGACACACCAAAATACAGGGATATTAAAGACAAAACAATGTGCCACTACACCACATTCAAAACTCAAACAAGCCAAAATCCCATTCTGGGATTTTATTTGTTATTTGACCTCTACTCACACACCAGCTTTGGTGTGTGCACTCCATTCCAAGAGTGCCAACTCATAAATGCCTGGGTCTCTGTAAGAGATTAAAATATATTTTTTAAACATTTCAGTTTTCACTTCCAGTTTCTTCCCTCCTCACAGCACATCCTGCCACTCTGGTTCTTAGACTCCAGTCTGAGAGACCACCGGCACTGGCAGTGCCTGAAGAACAACAGCACGAATGTGGCCATGCTGTGCTGTCATGCTGTATCTGAACCACAGCCTGTAGGACTGAGACCAAAGGAGTGGCCACACCACACCAGGCTACAGGAATCATTTCCCACAGCCAGGATGCAGCACAGCACCCAGCTCCAGAGTGCACAATCTCATGCAGGGCACAAGTCAAGCGTGTAGCAGACTGTTCCAGGAGGATACAAACTCCCTGTGTACCCTCTGACTCTTGTTCCCCTATTTCCAACAAGCAGCTGGGAGAGGAACAAACCAGAAGCACCTGCCAAACCTCTAAGCAGGAGGGACAGTGAAAGCAGGTGAAATGGAGGCTGGTACATACGGTCCTACACAGTCATGTGCGAGGTCTGAGAGAGGCAAAGGCTTCATCAAGTCTCCTCTCCATAACCGCAGAGGAAGCCTTCTCCATCCCTGGGGTTGCCATGTGCCTGCAAAGGGACCATCCCCTAATGTCAGGATATCCAGCTCCTGAGATGAGTTTGGCAGCTTGTGGTAATAAAGCTGAAAACATGACAGAGCGGATCTGTATTCCTACAGCTTCATCTGCATGGTCTGCTTTGCCTTGCAAAAGCCAGTCTTCAAAGCTGAGCCATGCCAGAAGCCTCCTATGATCAGGGACTGGGCCTGATTCAAGGGAGAGGTTCTAAGGCAAGAGGAAATTTTACAGTCTGCCCATGAGCAGAAACCTGGGATTTAGCACAGGGATCCCTGGACAGAGGCCAGAGGAAGCTGCTCTCCACTGCGGGGTGGGTGCTGCTGTGGCTCAGCCCCTCGCAGGCTCCGGGCAGTGATGGGGCACCTGTGCAGAGGGGGGTCCAGTCTCAGCAGAGGGGGCTGGGGACTCAGTCCCTCCTATCTTTGGGGAAAAAATTCAAAAATGTGTATGGAGAAGTCCAGGCAGAACACACAAAAGAGGGCCTCAGGAGCCCTCAGAGCATTTTTCCTTTCCTCCTAATCTTTAACAAGGCAGATGGGTATTAGCTTTCTTTTAAAGAAGGTGGCAGAAATGGGAAATTACCCACTTCATCCTCTACTGTCATAAAGGAGAATTTTGGCCCAAGAGAATTGTCTCAATATAACATGTCCCAATTTTGTCCCATGATTTTTTCCATGCTCTTAAGGCACTAAATGGCCTGACCGTAAATGTGTGTAGAGCCAGGACCACTGAGGGCGGTGCTGGGAGAGGCAGCAGACTCAGTCAGTCCTAAGGAACATCAAAGCAGGAAACAGACACTTCAGTCATTTCAGCTGCAATATTGAGTGACAGACTTAGCATTCTGCTTTGGTTCTATATGTTTGTTTATGAGAGAGGGTCTGTTCAGAGCACAACACTAAAGATGTCTAAATACAGTGAAATTAACAATTGACATGTTAATCTCGATTAGCAGATATCTGCACCTATCCAGCACCAGATTGTTCAGGATGGCATTAAACCCACTTCACCCTGCAGACCCTGTCTCCCCAGAGGGCAGAGGCAGGGCAGCACAGGCTGCAGTGAAACACCACTGCAGGCTCTGGCGTCTCAGCGCGCCAAGGCTCTGCCTTCCACACACCAACCCACCTCCCAGGTGAATCACTGTCTGCGTCCCGGGCGCCCCAGCCGCTCCACAGCCAGGAAGTGAGCGGGAGCTCGCTCACCTACCCTGGCATGTGAGTCATTCCCAGGAATGAGAAAGCCAGTTGCTCCAGTTGCTCCTGGCCAGGGGAATTTTGACTCTCGGAGCAGGTATCGCAAAAAAAGCCATTGGAAGCCAAAAATCCTACTGCAAGACATGGTTTGTTCAGCTACCTTCTCCCAGGAAATACTCTCCTGCCCACTGTAGCTTTGAGATGCGTTTTGGAGGAGTCTGAGGCACTTTCGGGATGCAGCTCCAAGACAAGCCGAAGGCGACGATGGTGACAGGTAAGTGAGCTCTGACCGTCGGAAAGCGTTCGATAAATTGTTCAGTGAATCTACTTGCCCTTAATCACCCTTGAGTGAAAAGACAATAGGAATTAAGGTACAGCTGCTGAAAACCAGACTTGGTACCATATACTGAAAACCAGATCAGTTAAAAGTATGAAAAGTTCTCAAAATAGCATGACTTTACCAACCTTTTACTCATTCTTTACATGGTACTTGTTACCTTATTCCAAATGGCAAAAAATGGGTTTCTGCTAAATCTTTCCTTCTAAGATACAACTTGAAGGGAGGCGGGTCCACGGTTTCAGTAACTTGCTTCCTGACAGAGCTTAACTCACATAAAGTAAGATTCAGTAACTACAAGATCTGAATTTACTATAAAAGGATTTGTACCATATTCCTTCTCACTTTTTTCAGTACTGGAAAGCAAACTTGAGTTCTCTTCACTGTACTAACAGAATAAAGGTTCTCTTCCTTCATACTTCGCTCGGGTCATGTTAAAACTTGTCATGTTCACTGGAAAAACCACATAGCTCCGAATGAGCAACTTACAGACTACAGATCTCATAACTCTCACAGCTTGGGAAATATGTATGGTGCTTGCAAAAACCTTTGTCTTTTAAGGAGACTTCAGGCTGAAAAGGTTATTCTTGGTTATGAAGCAGCAGTGTGATTTGAGGGGTTGTGTTAAAAGATTACTTGTTTGTGTGCTACAGCACCTGCAGCCACCTGCCCTCTCCTTATGTGTGCTCCATCTGTAAACTGGGAGCATTCCGCACTTTTTCCCATCTTTTTTAAGTAGATTCTGCAATCTTTAAAAAGGGAAACCAGGAAACTCGGCCAGCCTCTGAATGGTGTCACTGATTCACTCCCAGGCACTGGCCCTGAGCACACGGAAGCTGCCAGTGGTACTTCAGTTCTGAGAACCTTCTCCTCCCCTCCCTCTGCAGGTGGGCTGGCAGCCCTGGGGCACCAGACAGACCCAATCCTGCCTCCCCACTCCGGGGGAAGTGGGGCTGGCAGAATCTGGGACAAACCCCAGCTCTTGCAGGAAGGAGGAAAGGGGAGAGAGGCCAAAGAGTGTGTGGGGACCCCAGACACAGAAAACCATCTGTTGGAATTAGGGAGGCAGAATTAAAAACCAGCAAATTTTCAGCAGCATCAGCCATCGGTTCCTCCTCCCTCCCCACCGAGGGCTGCCCATCCCAGTTCAGCCCAGTGTCTCACCCTCTGCTCCCTCCCAGGCTGCCGGGGCTCCCCTAGGGCAGGGAGGGAGCCGGGAGACCAGCTCGCCCAGCACCTGCACCCCGCAGCCCATGGAGCACACACCCGTGCCAGGGGCTGCAGCTCCGGGGCAATGGGAGCTGCCCGGCCCCACGGATCCCAGGAGCACAGCTGAGCCAGGGAGAAACAGGGCAGGGAGACCAGGCAGGGAACGAGCACCAGGACAGGGGCAACAGCTCACTGTCGAGAGTGTGTCCAGCAGCAAAGCAGCCTTTCAGAGGTCACACGCTCCTTCCCACTCCTCTCAGCACAGAGCCCTGGATGAGACAGACCAGGAACCACTGATGGGGGATGCTCCTTCTCCTCATTTTATGACAAGTCCCTTGCTCACCTTCACACAGCAAAATTCACAAAGAACCTCCTCTTTGACCCAGCGAGCACCAGGAGACACCAGTCCAGCCCCCTGCGGTACAACTGTAGCCTCAAACTGAAGTGTGCAGTATTTATCAAGTTTGGAACTAAGTGATAATGCACTTGACACACAATAAGAGCTCCAAACCCACCACAGAGCTGCCAGCTCTGCAGGAACCCAGACTGCATCAGACACCAAACCCGAGGCTGCCAGGAAAGCACTAGAGGAAGGAGGAAAGATTAATTCCTTCATTTCATTGGTCTTAGCCCTTTCCACCATAAAAATTACCATAACATTAAAAAGAAAACGAAAACAAAAACACTGCACTGTCAATTATCAGGAGCTGGTTTCCACATTTGACCAACAATGAACCTCACATGAGGCTCTGCAGCAACCACTGCTTCTGGTTCTACCTCAGGAAAATATCAATGACATACCAGAGGGACAACTCATGCTAAGCGGTATAAATTGGACTTCTGTCACTTTCTATCACTCCACTGCAGCAGCCACTGCCCCTGCACAAGGAGCCAAGAGCAGCCAGAGCTGTGTGGGAGGAGGAACAGCAACCCTCACAGCCAGGACTCGACACCCTGCCCACGACTGGCAGCATGTCCATTCTGATAGCCGCAAAGTGGGAACTCTCTGGACTGTGCATGAAAAACCAGGGCTGCACAAGGCAGGACTTCTCCCAGTTGCACCCCAAAATCCCCATGTCCTTTTCCTTCCTCTTTCAAGCAGTGACGCTGCTGCAAGTAGCTCACACAGTTGATTGTGCCACAGCAGGATACACTGAAGCACAAAGAAGAAAAAAACAAGGCTGACAACAGATGAGGACTTTTTGGTTCTTCTGTGATGTGAATTAGAATTGCATATAGAAAACCAATAGAAATTGCTTCAATGCAAAGTAAAATGCCTGAAAGTGAAGCTGGAATTACTGAAAGGTTTAAATGGCACTGGCTACATGCACACACCAATAGTTACTATGATTTCCCAATATATTTTCTCACAGCATGCCCTGAGAGACCTGACAGACGCACAAAAGCCAGAGTTCCAACAGATGAAGGTTCAGTGCCACCAATCGCACACCTGCATTTTTGTCTTTGTGCCCCATTTTAAAATGTCATTATGAGATTTTTTCACTTAATATTTTTCATTGAATAATACCAATAATCCAAAAGCTGGTATTTTCAGCAAAAAGCTCCAACAAATTGAGCCTGGCACCCCGGTGAGCCATGGCCCTGCTGGTGGACTGCAGAGTGAGGCAGGAGCAGCACTGGCAGCGTGGCACCACAAAGGGCCCTCCCGCTCACCTGCACAGGAACTTTGAAATCCCCACCTACACCTGACCCCTCTGAGAGGGCACACAGGAGTTGCATCTCGTGTGGCATATTCTTGGTGGAGGATCAAGGAAAGCCCCTCTGCAGCACAGCTGTACAGGGCTCCAGCACAGCTCCCACTGGCAGCAGGTTTTGTGCACCCAGAAAAAACCAGCAGCAGCATCTTCTAGAAAGAAGCGAAGGATGCATTCCAGAGATAATCCTTTCCTTCTCGCTAATTAGAGGCTGCCTTACTGAGAAAACATTCATTATCCCCAGTTCTGCCAACCACTGCATTGTGCCTTTTTTTTTTTTTAAAGGCAAAAAAGTCAGCCAGCAATTGCAACCCAGCTCCTCTTGCACCAAGAGCAGCCACTCACCTGCTGCCCAGGTGATACCAGTTCTGTTGGCAGATCTCTCCTAACATCTCCTGCAAAAGCCACTGCAGCCCATGGGAGCTGTGGAGCTGTACCTTGGCACTACAGCACTCCTTCCACACCCCTTTAGAGGTGGCAGTGAGGTGACAGGCTCACTCAGAGCCCCTCCTGTGCACAGGACCCCCACCAGCAAAGGGCACATCTAACCAGACCCACAGCAACTGCTAACTTTACCTTCTGCTTTCAGGCCACAAATAGTGCACGTGCTGCTCATTAATGCAGCAAAGGACTGGGGAGCATTCCTTCAGCATCACCTGGGAGCTACAGTGCCTATGCAAAAGGAAAGGGAATTCATGCAGCTTTAGGTTCTGCAAATAAGCTTAAAAAACAATCTTATGGGAATGATAAACAAGTTACTAAGTTTTGTAACATCTGCATAGAAAATCTTTTTCAAAGTAGGTAATATAATCCATGAACATTTGTTGTATTCAAAAGTCAGAAGCAAGAAAGAATTTGATAGCTCAGACAGTATCCCAAAAGGTCTCAGGTCAGAGCTGTCACACACAGGGGACTATACAAGCTGTAATCATTCACTTGAAATGAGAAAAAATTAATGGTTACATTCAGATAAAATATTCCAAAGGTGGCTTTGAGAAAATTAGACTTGTCTAAATATTTTTATTTTCTTAAAAGAGAGGAAATCATGTTATCCTAAGGACATATTCCACCAAAATGAGAATTTTGCCTATTAGATGGTATTATCAAATGCAGTGTTCTGCTACCCTCGATGCAGCCACTCCTGCACCTGTACAACAAGTTACAGGTGCAAACAGGTTGTGAGACTTCAGTACAGCACAGGAAGAGACTGAGGCACAGCACGAGTGAGCACATTTAGGTGTTTGCTCTGACATCAGGTACATCCAGCCCAGGCACTGGAGCCACACATGGCACCTCCAGATGTCACAGCCAGAGGAGCTAGAAAGACTAAGTCCCACTGTCAGTCAGTGCCTGTATTTGGGGGCTGTGCAGGTTACAGGGACTCCTCCTGGGCAGAGAGAGCGTGGGGACAGTGTCCCCATCAGCAGCGTGCCCCATCATGGAGCAGGGGGACAGTGTTCCCATGTGCATCCCAGCATGAATGCAAGCTCAGGGCTACAGGAGCTGTGTATCCTGATCACCTCCTGAAGCTCCACCTATCTTCTCCTGAAGACAAATGGACAAGACAGGGCAGGGACAGGACAGCATCCTGGAGACACAGGAAACTACTCCATCAGAGCGAAGCCAGGAGCACCAGAGCTGGCCTGGGACAGGACACTATGCTACTCTAAGACACACGAGAGGAGGCTGGACATGAGGGGAAGCTCAAGGAGGAACCTGAGAACCCACAAGGGGGTTTTATACCAGATGCTGAAGCAGACAAATAGCTTTCTGAGCAGAGATACGTTCCTGTTTCTGGCTATGAGTGAGCAGATGGGCATTATAAGCTGCAGCTGGAGACAGTCATACACCAGTGCTTTCCTTCCTCTGCAATGCAGCCACTTGATCACAGCAACACTCCTGGCACCGGGATCCAGCCTGTGCTGGCTCTATGCCCCTCTGCCTCACCCCAGGGACAAGGATGGTGGAGCTGAGGACACAAAGCTCCCCAGGGCCATTGTCACCCTCTCCCCAGCTGAAGGAAACAGGGACAGGTGCCAGCCAGCTGGGTCTGACACGCGGGGTCTGGGCACCCCCCGGGCTCAGCCAGCAGCAGTGGGCACACAGGGGTGGACACTCAGGTGCTCCAGCACTGCACAAAGTTTGGCCAAGGCAGGGGCACCCCAGGAGCTCCCACCCCAGGCAAGGCTAAGGATTGGGATGTCCTAGCTACAAAAATGCCAAAACCAATAAAGCACGCAAAGCACAAGAGAGTAGCAATTCCAACAGGAATTTCAGGTTATTCCACTGTGTGTTACCAGCATGTTAACATACACCTTTACCAAAAGGGAGATGGACCATTTTTGACAGAGGCTTCCAAGGAAGGGAAAGGTAGCAGTGCCCTAGTTACTGGGACTGGGCTTGTAGTGAACAAGGGAAAACACTGAAGGGAATAAATAGATGCAGGCAGGGAAAAAGAACATCAAGGCTTGATCAGGGGACGCAGAACAGGAGTGGGCTCAGGGGACATAGGACAGGAGCAGGCTGAAAGAGAGCAGTGACACAGGCTCCATGTCTCTCCCTGCAGCAGTTTCATGCACACACACTCTTATTCTGAAGCCTGCACCGATGCTTTTTTCCCCTAAATCTTTACAACCAACTCCATGATTTGATTCTGACAGGTAGCACAAAAGAACATGACTGCAGCCAGCCAACAACAGATAAAACATCTGCCTTGCATGTCTATTGCTACGTTAACCCTGCCATTCATCCAACCTCAAGGTGATGAATGCAGAGGGACTGGCAAGAAGCCACATATCAACAAGTTCTGTGCTCAAATAAAAAATATCACTTAAGACTCCACAGCTCTATGACCTAGAATAGCTGGTCTAGGTCACAAAGAGAGTTTTCCAATTTAAAATAGTTGTAAATAAGATTAAAAATGAGCAATTAGATTTGAGGATACACAATTTCTTTAAACAAGAAGGCAACTTCAAGCCTTAGTCACTAGAAAGCTTTACAGTCATTCCCTGCCCACCTGACACTGAAGCCTGTTATTTCATTTCTCCTCTAAGGTTACAGTCATGCACATAAACCAGTCTGTTCACCTCAGCAGCAAGAGATACCTCATCAACCACCAACCAAGAGCAGAACCTACAAGTACAATGTATTCTGGTTTACAAAGCTATTTGAATAAAGGAGCAGCTTCTAGTGCATCTTCAAAGCCATCCAAGCAGGATAGATTTGTATAGCAGAGTGAGACAGTTGCTTTGGATGAAATTGGTAAGAAAAGTGTCCAGAGAACTGGACAAGGAGGGGAAAGCCAGCCCTTCCAAGCACAGAAATACCGCATTTAAACAAGTTCAGAGTACACAATTAGTGAGCAATTACAAAATAACATGAAACACCCTTTAAAAAGGAGACAGTCTTCATCTTCTGTTGCAAGAGAACACATGGTAAACAAGGAATTCTCCATTATGGAATAACTTTGTCCCTACTCCTGGAGTCTGCAATGTAGTGGTATTTATCAGAAAGAACTGGAGTACAGAGATACACCAGCTCTGACTCAGAGGAGCCTTGCTGACCTACCCCAGCAGGTAAGTAATGCAGCCACACTGCTCCAAGTACTCTGCCCACCACAGCACCCCTCAGCCTCACACTTTGGCAGGAATCTATGGAAACAGCTTTGGAGAGGTGAGGCTGAGCAGACTACCTTCTGCCACACAACCATCCCTGTGCAGCAGGACCATCATGCCAGTGCTTCCCTGCAGCTCTGTTTAAACACAGACCTGTTTAGTGAAGCCTTTAAAGCTTCAAACTGCAGCAGCATCACAGAGACCTTTAGGGTGTAACAAGGGCAGGTGGCTGCAGATGTTGCCTCTCTCCTCCACCCTGTGCAGGCACCAAAGGCTCTGCTGAGTTCAGGTGTGCTGGCACAGCCTGGCACAGAGCACTGCTCTCAGAGCTCAGCTGGCATGCCTTACACTTGTGACAAGTTTTCTGCTTTCTTTTTCCAATCCACAGTTTGTTGGGATCATTTTGAAACATGTTTTAACATTAAACCCATCAGGTATAGGATGACACGGAGGTATTCATGCAGAAGTTGGATCCTAATTCACTTGCAGGAACAGTGCACAAGCTCCCAGGATGGCTTCCCGGAGGCCTGGATGTCCCTGGGCAATCAGAGGGTGGTCACACATTCACTGACCAAGGGACACACGTGGCAGAGTTCTGTCATGGCCAGTGCCCTGGGCAGGAGTCAGCAGGCCTGTGTGGGATTCACTACAAAGATGTCTTTCCAGGCTCAGGGACCAGGACACCACAGCTCCCGTCACCCACACATCCTTCCCATGCTGTGTCCAGAAGGGAGAACAGAGTCTGGCAGCAGAGCAGTCAGGCTGCTCTGGTCAACAGAGGTCCTACAGGAACCTAGAAGCACCTGAACAGGAGCTGCAGGGCAAGCACGGGAGCAGTGCAGATCCTGGCAAGCTCCACGAGGCACAGACAGCACAGTAGAGACTGGGGATGCTCCCTGGGGTGCCAGGAAACATTCCTGTCTGGCCAGAGCCTCCTGCTACAGCAATGGAGCCACATCTGGTCCCATTGACTGCAGCCCGACCTCCACAGCAGTTTCCAGCTCTAAAACCGTGGGCTAAATTCCAAGATTCAGGCTGACAGCCAGTGGATTCAAGTAACAGCACCCAGGAAAGAAGACACTCACAAGGAGGAAAGAAACCAGTTTTTGATCTGCACTGAACAGGACTTCTTGTGGGTAGCCCATCCCTGCTGACAGCAAAGCATGGGATGCAGATGCCTCACACAGCCAGTGTGAGGGAGAGGCCAGAGGATGGCCAGGCAGAGGTCTCTGCAGCAGAGAGCTTTCCCACTAGCACCACAGAACAGCCACCAGTTTCCTGATGTAAAAGAAGAGACAGAACTTCTGGAGAGTGTCAGGGCTGTCTGTCCAGGAAGGGACATCCACTGAAACTACCTGGTGTTGGATTTTTACAGTCTCAGTGACAACATCCACCTAAAAGAACAGATGGCAAGGTGGAAAAAGAAAGGAGCCCTTTTTAACAGGATTTAGAGCAAATCCCTTTGGGACCAGAGTAACACCAGAACATGAGCAGTCCATTCCACACAGATCCATCCTCAGCTCATCAAATCCTGCAGCATTTCTCAGGGTTACAGCCCAGGGACACAAGGGTCACCACTTGCTCTGGCTCGAGTCCCAAACAACACATCCAATGCTTCACTGACTTCTCTGGACTGAGGATTTAGGATAGCACTTACCAGAAGAGCCTGAGAACCAGGAGTTTTCCAGGGACCAGCAATTATGCAGACTTAAAAGGAACTCTGAAAAGCAGGGAAATAAGCCCCTTATTTGCGTAAGGAGTTAGATATGCATCTTTTCACAAAATCACATATTCTTTTGATCTCAGTGCCTTCTGGGCAGAAATGAGAGCTGCAAATCCTCAACAACAGCAAAACATGGTGGGTTACTGCTGCTCAGACCCAGAGAAACAATACACCTGTAATATCCCCGACAGTCCCATTACTGTCAGAGCAAACAGTGCCAGGCAAGAAACCAGACTGATAAAGAGTTTAAGATATCCAAATTACAGTTTGTACCGATGCTTTTACGCTCAATGACTTGTTTTGGTGCCATCTAGTGCCACAGAGGGATGTTTCTGCATGGAGATAGCACCTAAAAACAGGTTCAGATCTGCAAAAGGACTGCAGGAATTCCATCATCTCCTGGTTCCCATGGGAGCAGTCAGGTCTGATGGAATTGCTGAGATCTGAACGATTTTGCCAGTTTTCCTATCAAAACTTGTTAGCAGAAAGCAAAGCACACAAAAACTGCTGCATTTACATACTGGTAAAGGAAAGCCAAATCTGGAGCCCAGCCTTACAAACTGGTATTGACAAAATCCCTTTGAACAGTGTCAAACATTGTGATGCCATCATGGCATAGGTGAGGTTCTGCATGTTTGAGGGTTTCCTGTGTGCCAGCTTCCGATGTGCTTTATTCAAACCATAAAAAAGAAACAGCAACTTGTGCCATTTCCATCCCAATTTGAGGGGATACATTAGGAACTTCTACACATATAACGCATAATTAAGGATGCAATTTTTTTACTTTAAGAAGTGAGAGATGATAAACTGTTGGAAAAAATCCACTCTTTGGCATCCCTCACTAAAATGAACGAGGATGGGGCAGTGAAGACCGACAGCACTGCACCACTGTGCAGTACCCAGAGATCAGCCCTCAGCACACCTCAGCCCTTTGCTGGGACTTCCAGAGGAAGCTCCTTTCATAAAGCTCCTCTGCCTGCAAGGGAGAGGAAGGTGGGCTCTCCTGTTTTAATCTGGATTTTTTTTTTTTTCCCAGAACATCATCCTGGCACAGTCCCTGCCACATCTCAGACCCACAGCTGCCAGTGGGACTCCTGAAGAGCATTTCAGCTGAAAACCTACAGCAACACAAAGGATGGGGTACAATTTGTCCTATGGAAAACTGCCAGGTAAAGTAACAATGGAAATGTGGCTGAGAAGTGTTTACCATATTACTGTCATTCCTACCAACATTTCAAAGAAATAAGTCATTTCAGCACAGGCTGTCTGAGCACTGCCCAGTGCTGCCCCATGGCTGGCCTGATCTGCCTCAGCAGCCAAGGTCAGAGCATAAACAACGTGAAACAAAATGCACTGTCATTTTCTGACAGAGTTTATAAGTCTGAAGTTCTTTCACAAACATTTACACTTAGAAATATTAAAATCCCCCCAAGACTGTGATTTTAAAATATATTAATCTAAGCTTTAAAGGAGCATTTTGAGAGACCTCAGGAATCTTTCCAGAGCCCTGTATCCTGACAAACATCATCTCAGCTCACAAGTCATGTTCTGTCAAGAAAGCCAAGAGCTGACAACCTGCAAGTTTGATTCATGGTGTGCCCAAGCAGCCCAGGGAGAGCATATTTTAGAGAGGACAGTTTTAAAATGGCCCCATTTGTAAAATACCAGAAACAAGCTTTAAACTTGCTGTTTTCCTTCCTTCCCACAGACGATCACCTCAGCCCAGACAACAGCACCTCACCCAATGCCAGCACTGGCTCCCTTGGGAACTCCACGCACAACGAGTTCACCACCATCGTCCTGCCCGTGCTTTACCTCATCATCTTCCTGGCCAGCCTCCTGCTGAACGGCCTAGCAGTGTGGATCTTTTTCCACATCAGAAATAAAACCAGTTTTATATTTTACCTCAAAAACATTGTGGTTGCAGACCTGCTCATGACACTGACGTTCCCATTCAAGATCATCCAGGACTCGCAGCTGGGACCTTGGCACTTCAACTCCTTCCTGTGCCGCTACACCACGGTGCTGTTCTACGCCAACATGTACACCACCATCGTGTTCCTTGGGCTCATCAGCATCGACCGCTACCTGAAGGTGGTGAAGCCCTTCGGAGACTCCAGGATGTACAGCATCACCTTCACCAAGATCCTGTCGGCCTGCGTGTGGGTGGTGATGGCGTTCCTCGCGCTGCCAAACCTGATCCTCACCAATGGCTACCCCACCAGGAGAAACATCGACGACTGCCTGAAGCTGAAGTCCCCCCTGGGAGTCAAGTGGCACTCGGCCGTCATCTACATCAACACCTGCATGTTCGTAGTGGTGCTGATAGTGCTGATAGGGTGTTACATTGCCATATCCAGGTACATTTATAAATCAAGCAAACAGTTCATTAGCTCCTCCAGCCGAAAGCGAAAGCACAACCAGAGTATAAGGGTTGTCGTGGCTGTGTTTTTCACCTGCTTCCTGCCCTATCATTTGTGCCGAATACCGTTTACTTTTAGTCACTTGGACAAAATTTTAGATGACTCTGCACATAAAATCCTGTATTATTGTAAGGAAATGACACTGTTCCTGTCTGCATGCAACGTCTGCCTGGATCCAATCATTTATTTTTTCATGTGCCGATCGTTCTCACGAAGGCTGTTCAGGAAGTCCAACATGAGAACCAGGAGCGAGAGCATCAGGTCCCTGCAGAGCGTCAGGAGATCAGAGGTGCGCATCTACCACGAATACACCGATGTCTGAGGGCACCCCAGAGACTTGGCTAACTTGGGAGTTTGTATATCATGTAAATAAAATGTCTCTGAGTATCTGACCATGGACGCTCATTAAGGAATGTGCAGACACGTTCAGCTTTTCTGTGTCAGCTCGTCCACATCCATCTCAAATCCCATCCCCACAGGGATCAGGCTCTCTCCAAGGAGGTTTGGGGCTGTTTTGGGAAGCTGGTTAGTTGATTCATTTAAAGGCCAACCTAAGGCTGCCTCAGGTCAGAAAATAACCCAGAGCCCCAGGAGGCTGCAGCCAGGATGGACACGCTCTGGCCTTGGAGCAGGATCCAATAAGAGGGGTCAGCACCCCCAGGGTCCGGGGAT
This sequence comes from Anabacerthia variegaticeps, assembly GCA_035583185.1. NCBI lineage: Eukaryota > Metazoa > Chordata > Aves > Passeriformes > Furnariidae > Anabacerthia > Anabacerthia variegaticeps. The sequence goes on along the minus strand of JAWWEW010000012.1, from coordinate 354,690 downwards.
GGGGGCAGATGAATGGGAGGGGAGAAGGTGGCACAGGCTCCTGGGGGGACCCTTGGTGTGCCCAGGCAGGACGAGGCTCAGGCTGCCCACACAGCAGCATCACAGCACCTCATCCAGGATGTGTTTGTACTGAATCTTCTAAACCCAACAATGTTCACATGGATCGCTTTGTCCTGGACTCATCAAGGGATAATCTGATCTGTTTAGAGCAAAAGCTGCTCAGACAAAAAAAAATAGCCAACTTTAAAAAGGCAGACTGGCCCAAATAGGTGGGTATCCTGAGCAATCCCTGCTCAGACAGCCTTGGGATGTAGTGCAGCTGCACAAGCAGGAGATGGCAACAGTCCATCAGCCAGTGCCTTACACACACAAGGACCTCCCTTTAATACAGAAAAATAAGCATTTGACAAGAAAACCCTGAAAGTACAGCACTCAAATACCAAGATTAAATTCTGCATGAAAACATCTTTGATTATGTTTTCTGATGAAACAAGGGTTGCTTTCTTCTTTTTTTTGTTTTTGTTTTACAATGCTAGCTTAGGTTGTGTTTTATGAATAATTAAGAAGTTGAAATGTAAGTATGACAATACTTGAATTAATCCAAGTATTATAAAACTACTTACATTGTTCAGGGGAGAACATTTCTGGACAGGAAGACAGGACATTTTGGACATTTATTCTACTTTAGATAAAAATATTTTAAATGGCTAAAATACCACAGATAAACCCTGCTTACCAATCAGCTCTGTAGAAAACTACTCACACATACCCTCAAAGACCAGTTCTGGGACCAAATCTGCCATTTTGCACCCTAAGGGGTCAATGCACATACAAACCTATATTAAGAGAAACATTTGGGGGACTGGGTCTCATAGTTTAAATTCTCACAAACACCAAATTAAATGGAATGATAATATTTAGGACTGGAAGTTCAGTTCTGTACACAAACATTCCTAACCAAAGACTTTCCTCTTAGGTCTTATATGGTTAAAGTAAAACAAGACCAAGTGCTTCTGGTCTCCCTTTTGCAAATGTAAATCACCAAAGGTTTACAGTTTGTTCTATTGTGCCTGGTAATTCCCTTATTAAATTCACAGTGACGTTTTCCAAGGTCAGTGGTGGACTTCCCACACAACACCAGCAAACCCCAAAGAGCCACTTCAACGGAAAAAATCCCTGTTTGTCCCTAGCCAGGGACATTAAGGGCATGTGGGGCGATGGCAGACCAGGCATGCAGGGCCCAGGATTCCCCCGGGGACAACACAGAGCTGATGGTGCAGCACAGGGATGGCTGCAAAAACACAACCAGATGGGCACCCATGACCTTCAGCGGCTGTGTACCCTCCTGACAGCATGCACATGCACCACCTTCCCCACTACCCACTTATTTTTTAGCTAAAGAAGGGATTTACATAGGATTTCCTCCTAGGGGTAACAGTCATGCTGATTCCTTGTAAGAACTTTACACCAAAAAGTCCATTACTCAAAGCAACCACACCCCGGTGTTGGGGTCACACCCTTCAAAGAAGAGCCTGAAGAATGGCCCCCCCTTTCCAGGGGTCTAAAGGGATAAAGCTGTCACCAGTTTCTGGAAGGTGTAGTCCCAGCAGTGGTGCATCCATATGAAATCTGGGAAGGGAAGACACAGCCATGCACTCCCAGCAGCCAGGCCAGCCAGGACCAGCCTCTGCTCTGCAGCCTGACAACTTGGATTCAGACAACACTTCGCTGTAAAATCACCCCAAAAGCAGTTTACCTTATCTTGACAGGGTGCATCTGTGATAATCCCTCATCACTGGTTTGTACACACACTCACATACACAACAGCTCTTTGAAGATGCTGTTTGTGAAATATTTTCCCAGGGCTAAAAATGAGTTATGCAACAACATCCCAATCTCCAAATACCAGATAACTATATTTAATTTGTCCAGATTTGACATGGAATTTTGGTCCTTAAAAGTTCATCTTGAAAGACAAAGCTACCAGGAAGTTTGTAGAGGAAGTCTCAGCCCCAACCTACACTGTCATTCCAGAGAGCCATATCAGGGCAGATGCAAATGTAAGCTCTGAGGATGCAGTCCCAGAGTCCCATTTTTAACAGGAAACAGTTTTCTGGCTGGAAGCACAACAGCAGATATGACTCAAGAATGTAAGGAGTAATTCTAGAACAACTGAACAATTCATGGACATTTGGGATTTTTTGCATTCAGTAAATTCTGCATTACAGTGTTTGTAATTCAAATGTAATTATATTCTACACACACTCATTGTATGTAAAGGCAGAGCTCTCCACACCAGGGGGCTATTGTGGTGGAAGTGTGATTTGACCTGATACTCAGAGACAGCTCTAGACCACAGCTGGTGCAGGACTTCTGTCACTACATACATTATACCCTCTGCTACCAAGGTTTCTCTAACACTGACCTTTTCTGTGGCTTTTTCCTGTGGCTTTCCACCAGTGCAGCTTCATGGAAATCCTGAAAAAAGAAACTATACCCTCACAAAGTTCTAAAAAAAAAAAAAAAAAAGAAATCTATCTTTGCACTGGCATTCACCAGCCTCTCATGAGGGATTAAGCAAAGGGAATTGTGTAACCAGCATGGCCACAACAGGCTCACCCAGTCAGGTGTCAGTGGTGGAAGCATAAAACAGGAAGCAAAACGCAGAACTCTATATATAGGCAAGTCTACCACTTACCTATGTATATTCTGTACTATTCAGCCACAGAGAACAAAAGGCTGGACCACAATCCCACCCACTGCACTTTGCACAGTAGTGGTTAATAAGATACAAAAAATACCCCAGTTTTGCATCTAACTGGGGGATGAGAAGTAGATGCAAAATTGCCAGAACAGATCTACAAGTTTGTCCTCCTTACCCTCCCCAGAAGAGACACCACTTGGTAAGTCTTGTGTCCGTGGCTATGCTGAGTGTTGACCCAGGATATTAAGCTTGTGATTGCAATTGTGTTGATAGCGTTCTATAGAGCTACCCTGCAGTTAATGTATTTATCACCAGCAATCTAAAAGAACTGTACATGTTACATTCAATAACCTGTGCTATTCATGACCCCACCTGGCTCTTTGGAATGTGACCAGACCTATAGTTCACAGACCATTTGCCCATATGGTGTCAGGCCTAGAGTTACGTTTTTTGCAACACTGACAGTCACAGGATTGCCATGGATAAATTACCACAGAAATACAAGTGTGCATCAATCCAGGCAGGGATAGAACAGCCCCAAAAATGTCTCAAGGATGAGAACAAGTATAATAGAGTGAGTAAAACAATGTATAAATCAGGTGAAAATAGTGCAGTTTTGAGAGCTTATCTTGTAAACAAAAGAAAACTCAAAGTTTGGGAAAGAAACATGGAAGAAAGTGGAAAAATTATATAGATATTCTTCTAAATAAAGATGAGCAACTAGAAATACTGCTGTCTGTGGCTGAAAGACAACAGGAACAGCTACAGGAAAGTTACTTTATCAAATCCCACACGAAGCATTCTTTAATTCAGTCCTGCACAGCTCCATCCTTCAGCACCCTGCTGCCCCTCAGTGCACCCCATAAGGCAGAATGTCTACACTGGGAGTGGCAGTGGTGCCATCTGAGTGCAGGCACAGGCCTGACGAGTGAGTTCCAGACAGATCCTTGTAAGGCATGAGAAGGCTGTTCCACGAGGATGCACAGACACCCACCCATCAGCCAAACAAAACTGAGCAGAAAGGCTTTGCTAGCATACTTTACAGGGTAAAAAGCCCAACCAGAAGTTCTGCAATACTTTTGGGATTAGCCTGCCTTCTTGGGGAATTATCCTCGTAAAATATTTGCTTTTAGCAATTGTGAAAGCTTGGCCACCGATCCAATGGATCTGTGTGATTTCACATTCAGCAGGGCTGGAAGCACTGACAGTTCTTTTAGCAGCTCTGCTAACTGCACAGACAAGATCCAGAGTCACAGGTATCACTTACACCTGGCAATGGTCTGGTGATGTAAGATCCTGCATTTAGAACACAAGTCAGAACCTGCCAGCCCCACTCTTGTCAGCAAAGGCTGTGGGGTTGCCACCCCACCTTGCACTGCTGTCACCAGACATGCAAAGAGCCAAATCACCCCTAACTCCTTCGTCACCAGATGAGCTCTGCCATGCTGGCTGTGTTCTCCCCTCTCAGGCTCTGGGACAGAAGCCCATCAGCAGGACCATACAAAAGGATTCATTTCTTAGGCCCTGAGCTCAGACAAAGCATTAAAAAGCTTCTTTTAATAAAACAACCAGCAGAAGGGAATTTTGTAGTTTTGGGGAAGAAGACTTGTATGACTAAAGGTAAAAATACATTATCAGTTTGTTCTTAAGCCACCAAAAGTACATGGTACAGAGCAAGGACTTCTGGCAACCCCACTCACTGCTTGCTTTCTAAACCTTTGGAAACAGCTGCTGTATCTTTAGATCCTTAAACATTGGATTTGGCTGGCATTTTGGAAAAATACCCATGTTTGTATAACAGAGCAACCCCTTGGTTTGCCCTGGTGGCCAGAGTCATTCCAACAGGGTGAAGCTGTACACAGAGCTCAGGCACCCCACCCACCCCTTAAGCTCTTAATCCTTTGCCCTGGACAACTGCTTACTTCTCACTACAAAAACTATCCGTGCTGCAACGCCTAATCCATCACAGGGCAGCAGCTGATACTGGAAAACACCACCGTGCCCCTTCCTTTGGGGCTTCCCGTGCTCCTGAGGGCGCACACTTCCCTTCGTCACTGCAGGCAGCCCTCTGACTGACAAACTTGGTTCTAGTTCAACAATTCTAGACAACTTTCAACCAAGAATGACATTTTACACCAAAAAGTATAGCCATGTCATAGGAAATCCTACAACAACAGAATTTCAAAATATAAAGTATGAACACGTAAAGTATAAAATTACTCACATAGGCACACATCACTTGATCAACTCCAGTGCTAACAGTCTGCTAGGACCATGCACCATTCAAATTAGGTATCCAACTTGACAGTATGTGAAATGTTTTGTTTCGCTTGTATTTGAGTTGTGTTTCAAGTACAGAAACCACAAACAAACAAAATTGAAAAATAATACATCAGATGAAAGCATAGTGTGAGGGAGACAGGCAACATACCCAACAGGCCAGATGTGGGATGGCTGTTTACAGCCACAGGAACAGCCTTAGACATTTAACATGGAAAGGTGCATTTTAAACTTTTCCTTCTCTACCTCAATGCATTAACACACAAGAAGATGTGTTCTTCACTCACCATTCAAAGCAAACACTGTTATCTCAATTTCGTTCTGGACAATGAAGTTGGTGAATTACAGAGTTGCTGCAAGCCTGAGCAGCAGGGTCCCACTGCCCACCCAGAGATTCATTGCATTTATTTCAAAATAGTCTGGGTTCCACACCCCAAAAATGTTTTGCAAAGCACAGAAAACAACCCTGGACTGTGCCAGAACTAAACAGCAACTTCTGACTTTAACCTAAAGAAATTTCCCCTCTAGAAAGAAGGAACATGCCCTTCCGCTCAGGGGAAGGCTGCATCTAATAGTGCTCCACACACTCATCCTGGGGGGACAATTCCATTACATAAGTAGAGCCAAATGAAAATTGTTCTAAAAACATCTCATGAAACGTCAGTGGGAACTGCTCTGAAGATCACGGGACAAGGCACAGCAACCAGGACTGACAGGAAGCCTGGGCATGCAGAGAAGGGACGTGTGATTTCCCAGGAGCATCAGGCTCTGATGTTTGCCGTGTCCCTGAAAAGCCAGACAGCCTTCCCAGCACAAACCTGATCCCCCATAAAGCAACTGGTGGAAATCCACTGCAGCATCCACCTGCTGACATTGATCCAAGTTACTCAGTATAAATGAGTTTCATCATATTCTAAGAAAGCCCTTAAATACAGCACTGGTGTTGTTTTCTTCAGAGCAACAAAGTCAGCACAAGGCAACAGTTTGTTAAACATTTGTGCACCCCACCAGCCCCAGCAGGGTTCCATCCACCAGCCCCAGCAGTGCTCACATCCAGCCCCAGCACAAAGACAAGGAGAGGCAGCAGGGATATGCCACGCTGAGTTGTCTGATGCATCTGCATGCTTGGCTGAGAAGGAACAGCCAGCCTGGCCACACTGCATTATCAGGGCTGACAAGAACAAGATGCTGCACTTTGTCTCAGAGCATTCTCTGGTTTTTCTTGGGTGGAGAGTGCAGCCAGGGGAGGGATAGGAAAGAATATCCAAACCACTGTGATCTAAATTGATTTATCTACTTTACAACTTCACAGCCCCATTTCTAGGTGGGACAAGAGTAACTCAGGAGCTGATCTAGGACCCCAGGAAAGGAACTGGGTATCAGAGACCACTGAGAACCTCTTTTAAGCCAGGTGGAATTTTCCAAGTCAGACTCTCCATTCAAATCCAGTCTTTCAAATAGGGAATAATAAATAGGCAATCAAACCCCAGAGGTACCAACCCCACCAAAGTCCAGCCCTGCAGTGACGCACTTGCCATATGAGATCATAGGAAAGGCACTTCCACCACACAGAGACTGGCAGTCTGACCCAAAGTGTTAACTGCAGGCTCAAGTCATGATTTGTCTGACGAGTCAGCAAAAAACCGTATTCAGCTCTTTGCCAACTGCTCACACGTGAAATAAGGGAATAACTCCTGAATGTTTCAGTTATTTTCTCCAAATTTCCCTTTTGCTGAGTCTCTGAACAATGACCTCCTTCAACAAAAGTTGTAGTGTGCTACATGTAAAGTAAGAACTGCCCATGGGATGGAGAGATTCCATCAAGCTTGGGCAACAATTCAGCTTTGCCAGAAGGTTCTCTTAACCTTTATTTTATATTTCTCTTTCAAATTCTGTTGTCTTGGCCAGACTCCCCTTCCTCTCCTGCAAGGATTCCATCTGGACACAAATGGAACATTGCTTATTTTAATTTTAGGCTTAGATGAGGAAGCTGTTGGAAAAAGTTTGTTGTAGGTCACACTGAAAGCTGACCCTGGTCCCAAAAGGGATATTGAGGCTTCTGCTGCTGCTTCTGGGGAGAGGAAGCATACAAATTAAAAGAAAAAAAAAGAGTTTTTTTAATTAACTACAAACTCTGTCTCAGAAGGCCAAAGGTTTTTAAAGCCAAAGCCTTATTGACCCATTCCTCTTCTCCTTATTTCAAGAATTGATCATAGGGTGGATGGAAAGAGATGGAAAGTTTGGCTGCCTGGTGCCTTCTGGGGAGGACTTGAGAGGCCTCATGCACTGTTCTGTCTGATCCATAACCAACAACCAAACCCATCACTCCAAAGCCATGAATTGACCACTACAGCTTGAGCTGGGAGTCTCAGAAATGAGAGAGGGGCAAGAGTACTCACAGGAACATACAGACAATTTTGCTTCTCAACATAGGCACCACTGCACTAAGAGAGATTCAATGAAATTAGGGGGAAGGAAGGAACTGGAGGGTCAGGTTATCACACACTGGCCCCGAGTAAAGGACATTCACATGGCATGAACAGGTTGGCAGAAGATATATCCATTTCTCCATGCCTTGTTGTACAGGGATAAACCCTCACAGAAGGAAATTCCATGAGGAATTGTGTATTTACAGGAGGGTTTGGCGACACATGCTCAAGCAGAGCTCATCATGCAGTACATCCTTATTAGCCTTAAGGTACACAAGTTACATATTTCACTTATTTTAAAATAAACATTTAAACATCAATTTGTCTCCCCAAACCTCAGCTCCTGCTCAGAATATACTCCTTTTCCACATTCACAGAGAACATACTAGTTTTTCTATTACCATACATTTTCACTTATTCCGTGCTTGATGTCAAAGCCCCTCAGTAAACTCATGGGAGGAATAGAGAAAGGGAGGAAGCCAGGCAGATGATTAAGACTAAAATAATAGGGCAAAAGAAAAAGGAGAGAAACAGAACAGCCAAACACCAAAGATCCATCAGGTATCCCAGTCTGAGCACGCCCTGGGCAGGCAACACGCAAGCCCGTGGCTCCGGTTCAGAGCCCTCCCATGCACCGAGCAGCAGTGTCGGGCCACGCTGAGTCACAGGAGAGGTCGCAGACAGCCCTGGGAACAATTTAGGAAAAGCAAACTGCAGCCCCGCAGTTCGGAGCGCTCACTGCTGTGCCAGCCGCACTCGTGTCTCTGGTGGGAGCCGCTTCGCGCTGACCGCCCGGGGCATCGGCCGGGGCAGCTGCGGCGCTAAGAGCTCAGCACCAGCGGGCAGGGCACGGCACGGCCCCCGGCCCTTCCCCTTCCTGCCCCGAAATCCCCCGCCGGGGCGGGCAGCGCGGATCTGCTCCGAGACCGGCCCGAGCGGGCAGCGCGGAGCCCCCGGCGCAGCCCCTGCCGGAGCCCGGACGGGGCGGACGGGACCGCACTGCCCGACACGTCCAGGCTGCGGCTGCCCGGCCGCTTTCCGGGCCAGGACAGCTGCCACGGGTTCGTCCTGTCCGTGGGTCACACCTGAAGAGGGACCACACGTGCCATCCCACACTTCTGTCCAGGTGAGACGCCGCCTCCCATTACCCGCTCCTGCTCCCTGCCAACGCTCTCAAACACCCGCGGTTATTTTTAAGTTACTGCCACCGCGATTTTAGTTTTTAAGTTGGCAAGTAAGGTGAACATCCGTGTGTTCTGCAAAGGACTAACAACTTAGAGCACAAACGAGCAGTTGTAACTAACTACAGAAACCTGAAACTACTGCACACCTGTGAGGCTGAGCCAGAACAGACGGAGGACACTCAGGAAAGGATCCCCCATGTCTGTCGTAAGAAAAATATCTTTTCTAAGCGATTATTTTTGGTTTAGTTTGTGACTGAGAAAACATAACTATATAAAACTCATAGTTTAAAACGTCAGGAAATAGAATTTAAAGTAAAATAAATTACAAATTTTACTACTAAAATAGAATATTAAAGCAAATGATTTCCTTGAGACACATTTTACTACTTTTAAAAACGCAGTTTTAGGACAATTAAACTAATTATTAAAATGTTTTATGGAGCCAGTGCCGTGGTTTTAGCTAGGGTAGAGGTAATTTTCTCTCAGTAGCTGGTACACAACTGTGTTTGGGTTTGGGATGAGAACAGCCTCAATAATACCCTGATGGTTTAGCTGTTGCTGAGCAGGGCTCGCACCAAGTCAAGGACTTTCCTGCTTCTCGTGCCCTGCCAGCACAAAGGGGCACAGGGAACTGGGGTGGGCACTGCCAGGACAGCTGACCCATCACTTGTTTTTCTTGGGGTTTATTTCTCTCTGTTATTCTCCTTTTCATTACAACCTTTTTATCATTATATTTCAGTTCTTAAACTGTTCTTTTTCTGATCCTAACACTTCCTCTCACATTCATCACTCCCTAATTCCAACCTGGTAATTCAGAGATAGGAAGGATCTTGATGGGGAAATTTTGAGACTTAATTAAAAAAAAAAATATTTGAGCTAGATCTGAAAATGATTCTACATGCAAAGAGCTCAAAGCATTGTCCAAGTTCCCATGTGAGTATCAGGGTTTGCATAGACACTTCACGGGCTCCAGTTTTTTAATGCTAAAAGCTTATGGGGTCAGAATAATGTAGGCCCTTGTCTAAAAATCAGAAACAAAAAGAGAATGAAAACTTTAGCTTATCAGAAAAACAAAGCTGCTAAATTTCAGATTTCAAGGGAGCACAGGGACCGCTACACAGTAAGAAGAAATGAAACAATTACTGGTGGGGTTTGCAAGACAGAAATAAAGTTCTGTCCTTGAGGTGTCCGGACACTGCGCCCAAAGGAGCCTGCACTGCCCTCAAGAGCCCAGAGCTTTAAGGTGAAATACACAACCTTATCTGCTCTGCTCTGTGTACCTGCTGGCTCTCCTCAGCGTGTCCTTCAGAGCTTGTGCCAGGAGAACATCACGTATGATCTACCCAATGCAGTAACTGTGGTCACTGACTGCTGCCTCCTGACTGCAACATCCTGGATCAGAAGTGAGAAACACTGTTAATGTGTACAGAGTCTCTCACACTTCTGTTCTTCCCCTTGCTAACTGCAGCTGCAGGCAGGACACACCACAATATCACCAGGCTCGGAGGGGCCACAGTGACATTCACAGGGCACACATCTGTTCTCAGCTACTGTCAGAGGGGCACAGCCCTCACCAGCACCTCGAGGAACAGCTGAGGGGAGACAGTGCTCACTCTGCCCTCTGTCCTCACACACCACACCTGAGGGGTCTTGAAGGCAAGAGCTGGAAGGCAGAGCAGTGAGGAACAGAGACACTCCAGAGGTTATTGCTGACCCTCCTTCCCAAAGCCATGCTGGAGGAAGGGAGCACCAGCACCACCACGTCCAATGCCAGCAGTTACTGCCTTACTGCTTCATGCAGTACGAATGCGACTATTTCTTCTGTCACCTTAATTCCACTCTTCATCCCATTTTCTTCCACTACATTCTATGACAAACAAGAACAACTACCAACCAACACACCATTTTCAGGGGCTAAAATAACCTACGGTGTATTTTGTATTCTTGTATTCTCTTAAGTATTAAAACCCAGACATTGCCCTGTGACAAGTGGCATAACAAGAGAAAATAACAAAATTTTAGTCTCTTGGTAAACTTGCAACAAGTCAAATGTACCAATGTATCTCCACAGTCACTGCAAGCACTGCCTTCCAGAGGAGACCAGCAATTCCAGCCAGAGACCCTGAGGACCTCCACGTGGCACCCACCGCACAGGCTGCCAGGCTGGGCTCCTCTGGGGGGATGCAGAGAAGGGTCAGAGTGGTCCTCAGCATGCACAGACTGAGAAGTGCCCCAGTGCCTGTGGGAGAGGGTTTCCTTCAGCCAGCCCCTGCCTGGCCCCTGACACCCACCCAGGCGCCTGCAGAGAAACCTGGGGAGTGGGGACAGCACCCCATGGACAGCACAGCTCCCAGGCCCTGCCCGTCCTCCTGAGCCTTGCCACCCTTCTGAGACCCCCAGCAGCTTTCTGGATTACACGAGCATGGCCAGCACTGCCAGTTTTCCGAGCACCAACATTCCCACCACATTAAAGAGAAAATCTTAAAAAAAAGGTTCTTCTTTTAGCACACTCAGCACAGCTCACAATGGCTGTGGTCTTGTGCTTCCTCCATCTCTAGCTTCCTCCTAACATCAGATGTACCACCAGGCATGATCATCTCCCCAGTTAACTCCATTTCACAGTTCAAAAAAGATTTTTGGTGCCAGTAACTACTGTTGCCAGTTCCTGACCCAGTAATTGCATTGTTTGTTTATTTATCAGGCAGCTTCATTCATTTCCATAAACAGCTCAAATGGGCACTTGGTACTACAGAACCTTTGGTAAATTTAGGGTAAATAAAAAAAGGAAGAAAACCCAACTTGTAAATATTATTCTTACATTCAGTAAATCAGCCAGGAACTTTGAAAATTGACAGCCAAGTTACACATGCAGTGATGGGTTTAGGTTGAATATGACTGCTCCATGGCTCTGTCCCTAAGCAATTCTGAACTTCTGCTGACAGATCTGAAGCCTTGTCTGAGTACCAATTCTGAGACTGTCTAAGCAGGGGTTGTGCTGCAGGAGCCCCTCAGCACCACAGGGTCACACTGTCCTGTGTCACGATACAAGACTGTTTCTTCCTGTCTCTCTCCCAGGTCTCACAGCAAGAGCAGAGGCCCTGTGCCCAAGAATGGACAGTGCTCTAGACCCTTAGCAAAGCACCACAGCAGGCAACACACAGAAGGTAAGAACTTGCCAGTGATACTGAAAGATGTACAGAGTCTGGCTTGGACTGTGGCTGCCTCTCGACAACAGGCAGTTGATAAATCTGCTGGTATCAACTGTAAAATTTGTCTAGGGTGTTCTCCATGCTGCACACACACACAACAGACTTTACAGAGACCAAATGTCCACATCTCTAATGACGCAGTTCTGAAGTAACTCTGTTGTATGATGCCTCAGCACAAAACATACTTCATGAACTTTCTGAGACACTCAGTATGTTCCCCCAAGTCCAAGCACAGAAAGACCCACCTGCAGGTTCTTTGTTTTGGAAAACCCTGCAGAGCAGGAACAAGTTCTAAACACACCATGTGCAGAGAGGGTCCTACTGAGACAGCTGGCAAAAGGAAGAAAACAGGGACACAGAAGAAAAGAACAGTTTTTAAATACAGTGTGTTACTATTTAAATAAAAATGCCGTTTACTATTTGGTGCCTTTCCAGGAGGTCCTTCTAATTTCTTTGGTATCACCCTAAACTTCACCCATTTACCTCTCAGCCCTAACACATCTATTCATATGGTAGTTTTAACACCCTCTCTCCACACCATCTTTTTGCTTTAAAACCCCAACCAAACCAAAACAAATACCTTGGTGACTAGAGCTGAAACAAAGACAGGATGGCCATTGCTCCAATGGGGGAGCTCCTAGACAGAGGTTAAGAGCAGGCTTTGGGTGTGCTCAGGGTAACACCTACTCTATCACTCCACTCACCCATGCAGGTTCCAGAACACACCTAAACTGATCAGCCTTTACAGCATCTGCAAGAGGTACAGAAAACAATACACCAAAGGACACAATTTTACTTATTGAGAGAAACTGTTCATTTCTAGTTACTCCAAGGCTGCATTCTGGTTTCAACCTGCTCCAGAGGCATCAGCTACTGACTTGAAATTGGGGAAAAAAACTTTTCTAAACAAGTGTTCTAAAAGACGTGGTTTTTCCCCAGCTCCAAGGCACGTATTTTCCAGTTACCCAGGGTTTCAGTTGCCAAATAGAGCAGCATTGTATTTGTATCTATATATGTTCTGCCCTCCCCACAGAGGATAATCCACCTCCACAAACATTCTGGCAAAGAAAAGCAGACAGCAGATGTGATTTCTTCTTGGAGATCCTCTAAACTGTGAATCTGAGTGACTTGAGAAGCCAGCTCTCTCTCCCATGTTACACTAACACACGATACACTCCTGTGCCCCAGGCTGCTGGAAGTTTAAAGTGAACTGCCAGCTGCACGCACGGGTTCCTTGCAAGGCATATACTGGGTATCTCCAGGCTTGACTAATATTAGAGGGGTTTTTACAGAATACTTTGACCTGGAATATTCATATCTCTCATGCTTCCTGCTAAACCAGTGCTAAAAATACAAACTGGTCCTTGAATACATCCCATTAACCCTTTGTGTCACCAGAACCCTGTGCACCAGTCCCAGTTCACAGCACATGGGCTCATGCCCACAGGAAAGAGGCAGCCCAGGGCTGGAGGGCAGTGGGTTAAAGTCAAACAGAGAAGCAAATGGATTCTCTGGTCAAAGCAGCAGCATGCCCTTGAACACGAGTAGAAAACTTACAGTAATTAATGAAAAGGCCAGCACCACTCTGTCCTACTTAGATGCTCTTTTCTGCTTCTAGGAATGAAGGTGCTGTAAGATGTTCAACGCCAGCACAAACTCCTCGGGAAACAACTGCAGCCACCGCACGGCAGTAACTACGACAGTCATTCCGCTGCTCTACTGTTTCATCTTCCTCACAGGGCTCTCGCTGAATGCCGTGGCAGCCTGGGTCTTCCTGTATGTTCCGAGTACAAAGAGTTTTATCATCTACCTTAAAAACATTGCTGTGGCTGATCTCCTCATGAGCCTGACATTTCCTTTTAAAATCCTTGCTGATTCAGAAATTGCACCGCCAACGCTCAACCTGTTCGTGTGCAGATACTCTGCAGTTGTGTTCTACATGAACATGTACATTGGGATCACCTTTTTTGGCCTCATAGGGTTTGACAGATACTACAAAATTGTAAAGCCTTTGTTCACCTCTGTTGTTCACACAGTTAGCTGCAGCAAGGTGGTCTCTATAATCATATGGCTATTGTTAATGCTTATGTCATTTCCAAATATGATTTTAACTAATGAAATCACTAAAGACAATTATTCTAGAAAATGTATAGGTCTTAAAAGTGAGCTCGGCAGACAGTGGCACAAAGCAACAACTTATATTTGCACAGGGATTTTCTGGGTTGTTTTTTTTCTGCTAATCATATTTTACACTTCTATATCCAAAAAAATATACAGCTCTTACAAAAAATTCCGAAGGAGCTCGGACGTAGCCAAGAGAAAAACCAGCCGGAACATATTCAGCATCATGTTTGTATTTGTCATTTGCTTTGTGCCCTACCACCTCTGCAGGACCCCGTACACCCTGAGCCAGACCAGCTCCCAATTCACCTGCCAGTCCCAAAGATCATTATATTATGCCAAGGAGTTCACTCTGGTGCTGTCTGCTGCAAACGTCTGCCTTGACCCCATTCTTTATTTCTTCCTCTGCCTCCCCTTCAGAGAAAAGCTGTACCAAAAACTGCATCTCAAGCTGAAAGCTTCAAGTGAGGTTGAAATTTCTAAATCCAGAAGATCAAATACACTTCGGGAAAGTATAAACATCTTGTAGTTTCAGGTCTGTACAACTATGCACATTTCAGGGAGTCATTCACGAATGCAAATCTCCCAGAGAAACAGAACAGATGAGAACCAGCAACAAACAAAAGAGGTTTCAGCACAAAACATCAAGGGCTGTGTCTCTGTATAAAACCATTGTTGCATGTGCCAATATATTCACTACGTGCTGTTTCAGCTGATGCTGTGATTGAATTAGGGTGTGACACAACCCATCTGGATCTTAAAAACTGAGAGAGGAGTACCTGGAATGGCATGTTTAGGAGCTCCAGGCCATGGGTCTCTGAAGTCTCTGAAAGGATCATCCAACAGACCCAAAACCAAACTATTTGCTGCTGTTTCTTACAAAGCCAGGCACCACACAAGGACAGCCACCAAAACAGCATGACAGCCCTGGGAACAACTGATGGCTCCACTTCAGCCAGGGCAGAGCCCTTGGAAGCAACACAAGGATGGTCAGCACGAGTCACTCGGACTTGGCCTCCAGCAGCCCATCCAAGGGGGCTGAGACTGCAGGGGGAATCTCACTCATGTATCTACTGCCATAGAGCAAAGGGCTGGAGGCAATGCTCAGCTTAAGGAAGGACTCCATGCCAACACCTAGCGGGGGGAAGATAACAAATAAAATAAATTCTAAAATAAAATCAAAAAAAGGATACAGCAAATCCTCACAGATATGTACAAAACCAAAAAAACCCCCTTGGTTATATATATAACTACATAGAACTTCTCTTAAGGGAACTATTCTATAAAATTAAGAATTAAACATGTAACTGCTGGGCACAAATGTCAGAATATTTCTACAAGATGTGATATTTGACCTAAGCCAGGGTTTAAAGAGGATCCTACTGTAAAGTAAGGAGCACAGTTACACTGCACCATCTTCCTCAGGACTTCTCTGAACTAACAGGAACACAAACACCTTCACACCAAACTGTAGCAGTTCCCTCCCTGCCGGTGCAGGAAGAGGCAGGACCATCACAGAGCCATCTGTGAACACACAGGTACAGTTGGCTAGAAACTCCAAGTATATTTAAATCCAGAAAGAATGGTTTGTTGTTTTTCCCATGCTTTTGGCACAGTTATGAAGCATTTGTCTGTTCCAAGGTAACAGCTGAAAGCCACCAATCTGCTCTATACAAATAAAATCTTTTTAACTATTTTTCAGTCCAGCTTTTTTTTTAAATTGGTGTTATCATTGTACAGGGAAAACCCACCAGGACAAAGTCTCTGCTAAAGCCTTCAGGCAGTGGCTCTGGAAGCTGAATGCTTTCATTTTACTTAACAAAGAAACTATAGGAACAGAAATAACATGTGATTTACCTTTCTGTCACTGTGTTTCATAACAGATAAGGGTGAAAAATTTTAAAACATCTGGTCCTTGCACCTTCTTCAAGACTGTGGGTAACTTCTCTTGCTCTGACACCACTGGTCTGTAGCAGCAGGATTCTACCATCCCATAGGATGGTATTCCAGCTAACAGTCTGGACACCTGTGCTGGGTTCACACACACCTTTTTGCAGCAGATTCACCCCTATGTGTTTCTCACTTGCCTGGAGAGCAGCCCCAGCCAGATGTCCACTGGACTCCAGGGGCTGGGTGGCCTCTGTCCAAACCTGCCCACAGGAATTACAGGAGAAGGCTGTGTTCTGGTTGTGTTTGTTAAGAAAACACAGAAAAGATTATTTATGTGGTTCTCTCAGAGCTCCCTGACTCCATTAAACAGACTGCAGGTTCTGCTCTCCAAGCAAGGGAGCCAACCTGCTAGGGAAGGGAATCTGGTGCTTTGTGGAAGACCTTTTGTCACTTGTGGCAACAACATTCAGTTCCCTACGTGAAAGGGCTTGGTATTTGCCTGTGTAAATCTACATAATAGTGGCTGTGAAAGATCACTGACATAGACAGATGAAAACAATTTCCAACATATATTTGAATAACTTTTTTATTGCTTTTCAAGCTTTGAAAACATTTATATTGTTTCCTTACCTCAGCAGATTACTGATAATAAAATGGCAAGAATCTACATGCAAGCACCAGGGGAAAGGATTTTGATCAACAACCTTATTCCAAAGGGACCCTACATATAATTCACATTGTCAAAATCCTCCTCCAAGAACTTCACTAGCCAATAAACACTGCTGTGCCCCTCTTCCTGCCCCAAAACCCACCTTGTGAGTGACAAGTCCTAAATAACACCAGTGTCAAACCAAGCCCCTGCTCCATCTCCCCAGCCCTGCTCCTCACTTTGCTAGATGAACTGGAGCCAATTTGTTTTCAGCACTGGGTAAATTAATCCTTCCACATCCTTCCCAGCACATCATCCCTCAGATATGCCAAGCCAGCTCCTCACACACACAAGGAACTCATGGCCACCTGCCTGTTCTCCTCCTAAAACACTTCTGCAGAAAGAGCAGACCGTTTCACAGTAAAGGTTTACCCAACTATCACATACTTTGTCTTTTAATACCTGAAAAAATTTCCTGAGTTGTAAACTGGCTACAGAAAATGAGAAACTGATAGGCAAAAACACACAGACAGAACTCACTGAGAGTGCTGCAGTTTGGGTTTGTTAAAAACAACAACCTACAAGTATGGCAAGATCAGCTTTGCATAAGCAGAATACCATAAAACGAGCCCATGTTTGCTCACAACTGGACACAGGATCATTCTGGATTATGAAGCTTTGCAAACATTTTGACAAATACAGTCTGAACTTCCAGTTTATGACTAAATGTAAAACCAGATGTTCTTCATCTGTTCCTTCACAAAGCTCTGGTACAGGATTTGTAAATTCCTGTGGCCTCTCAGCTACAACCAAATGCCACCAGCTGGAGTTTCAGTATCACTGTCAGTACCTCACCCCGGCATGGTGCCAGACCTTTCCTCGTGGCATACAAAAAAAAAATAAACTCCCCTACTTCCCTAATGTGTTATTTTTATTTTTAATAGTGTCTGGCAAATGTCCAAAGGTTTAGAATATTAATTGAGATCAGCAGAATCCCTACACACTCCTTCGAATCAACAAATTAGGGTGGAACTTGGAAACAAACACTTCCCAAAACCTAGAATTTCATGCAGAAATATTACAATGAGTGAGGACTAATTACCTTGCAAAATCCTGATTCCAGACAGATTTTAAATGTAAGATATATGAGGGAGGAGGGGCAGGGTGCAATAGCGTTTCAGGTTTATAAAACAAAAGCAAAGAAGCAGCCACTGGTTTCACACACTCACAGCCCAACATCAGGGACCTGGGACTGACCTGATGAACTTTTGGGAACCACATGAGAAGTCCACACACTGGGGCTGACCTAACCACACATCTCATAACCCTTACATACTTGAACACATGATAAACACTTAAATCTTTAAGCCTGAAACCAGCAGGAGAGAGTGCTCCAGGCAGTGCCTGCCAGTCCACCCAGGTCAGCCAGATCACAGCTCCAGTCTCCATCCCAGTCAGCTCCCTGACAGGGCCACATCAAGCACCTCTGACCATCTGCCCTGCACAAAACCTGAATCAGAATCACAAAAATCTGTGAGACTGGCCACACCAACATGCAAAACCCACCCTGCCTGCCTGAGCTGTTTCCCAGCCCATTCCCCCATCCCTCCCTGTTGCCCCAACACTGTGCCAGGGACAGCAGGGTGGGTGTAGGGGCACAACCCCTGCCTGCCTCTCCCCCACAAACAGGAAAGAGGAGGCTCTGGGCTGTTCCTTGAGCTCTTACGTCTTTCTGTCACCGCTCTTTTGGGTAACTTCCACGTGATTTAGCTATCTGAGCACTGGGTATAATTGCGTCAAGTCAGTTCATTTAAAAACCACAGCCACGTTTTCAGAGCCCCACAGAGGCAGCCAGAAGAGAAGGTCACACGCCACTGGGCTGGGAGAACAGTCACTGAGACATGAGACCTTTGCAGATCAATGCTTAGAAGACCCCAGGCCACAACGACAGGTACGTGGTTTCAGTCTTTGTTTCAGCCTATTTAGATCTCCATAAACACACAGCCCAAAATCCAGCTGTGCCAAACTCATGATGGGTCAGGCTCAGGTGTTCAGCAAACCAACCTCGCTGTGTTGGTAGCTCGTGTCACCCACCACAGCCACGCTGTGCCCCCGGGGGCAGTTTGCTGTGTGCCTCCTTGCCCTGTGCAGGACAAGGACAGGGCAGGCAACTCCAGTGCCTGGGGACCATGGCAGTGAGCCCAGCCACCAACAGCACTGCCTGCCCTCACCCTCACCATGCACAACCAGGCTCGCTCCCACCCAGGGACCTGTTCCAGCCACCAACAGCACTGCCTGCCCTCACCCTCACCACACACAGAGCCACACTCAATCCCACCCAGGGACCTGTTCCAGCCACCAACAGCACTGCCTGCCCTCACCCTCACCACACACAGCCAGGCTCAATCCCACCCAGGGACCTGTTCTCAGAACAACAGAGACCTGCAGAAAGGCAATTACTTAGAGTAAACTGCTTCCTCCACATTTTAAACTCCCAGAGTATCTGCATTTTGCTTTACAAATTATGCATGTCTGGATACATATTTTACACAAAAATTATAGGTGCAGTTGCAGTAGTTCTCTAATATTGTATATTAAAATTAGGAACAATATAAAGAAATAGAAGTATTGCTGTCTGATACTACTCAAGACATAAACGTGTTGGTTTTCATTCCAAGAAATTCAAAGGAACAGCCTTTCCCACAGCCATTCTATGCAGTAGCCTGCAGTGTAGCAAGCAAACAACAAGCCCCTTGGTCATGGAGTCACATATTTAGTTGAAACAGGAGCAAAATTTTCTACTTTTCCTCCCTATAACTTCTAGTGAAGCCTACAAAGGAAATGAGCAACATATACATATTATCTGCTTTTTTCAAAGTGTGCTTTTCCTAAAGCTTTCACTAAAAGTACAATTAATTTGTTCAAGTGGAAATAGAAAGCAGCCTGCAGACCTCAGGACTATCAGAACCATTTGCTCACCCATCTGACATAGCTGCATATTGGTCTGTCAATGCATTCACTGAGAACTCCCAACGCATTTTTACAGAACAAGGCTGGTACAAAGATTACTTTTTTAAAGACATAGTTTCAATCCTCAAAAGTTATGAAGTTTTAGTATGATCATTGTTAACCAGATGCCCAAATAGATTCAAACTTTTTTCTCTGGCACCTTGGCTGAAGTGGGTTGTTAACCAAACACTCTTAAAAAAGCTGCTCTAGTGGAAAAGCTGCTCAGAAGGCTCTACAGTTTCAGGAACAAATCCTAATATATTCCTAACTCCTCCCTCCTGAGTATCTGGAAAGCAGCATAAAGACAGAGAAAAATATTTCTTCCTAACTGCATTTTTTTCCTTGAAATTAATCAAACAAAATTCTAAGAGAATAACTACCATCTCTCAGGAAAGGTGGATGTCACTGATGTTCTTCTGGTTGTTTTTGCAGGTCTTTGACACTTCAAGTCAGCAAAGCCAACTTGCACAAGGAGTTTACAATGTCAAACAACATTTCAGAATGCCACGTCTATGAAGACCTGGAACCTTTCACCTATTTTTACTACTTGATTTTTCTTATGGGCATTATTGGAAGCTGTTTTGCACTGTGGGCATTCATACAGAAGGATCAGAAACAAAAGTCAATGAGCATCTACTTAATCAACCTCCTCACTGCAGATTTCTTGTTGACTTTGACATTGCCAGTGAAGATTATTGTTGACCTAGGAATTGCATCCTGGAATCTGCGAATATTCCACTGCCAAGTTACAGCCTGTTTCATCTACCTGAACATGTATTTATCAATCATATTTTTGGGATTTGTGAGCATGGATCGCTGCCTCCAGTTGATGCACAGCTCTAAGATCTACCGTATTCAGGAGCCCGGCTTTGCCAAGACACTGTCTGCAGTCGTGTGGACCATGATTCTCCTCATAACCGTGCCCAACATGGCTATTCCCATAGAACACATTGAAGAAAGATCTGGTGTAGGATGCATCGATTTCAAAACAAAATTTGGGAGAGACTGGCATGTGTTCACTAATTTCATATGCACAGCAATATTCCTGAATTTCTCAGCTGTGATCCTGATTTCCAACTTCCTCGTTGTCCGACAACTCTACCGCCACAAGTACAGCGAGAGCTACGGCAGCGCGAGGAAGGCACTGACCCACATCCTGCTGGTGACGGCCGGGTACCTGCTCTGCTTTGTGCCCTACCACGCCGTGCGCCTCCCTTACACGCTGAGCCAGAGCAACACCATCACCAGCTGCCCCCTCAAACGGGCTCTCTTCAAAGCCAAGGAGTCCACCTTGCTCTTTGCAGTCTCAAACCTCTGCTTTGACCCCATTCTCTATTATCACCTGTCCAAATCGTTCAGACTGAAATTCACAGAGGCCTTTGCAGCACCGAAGGAGACAAAGGCTCTCACAGACGTGGAGGTGCAGCACAGCAGTGAACAGCAGACATAGAGCCCAGACACAGCACCGAGAGCCACCGGGCAGCTGTGCATGTGGACACCACAGCTGACAATGCTTCTGACAAACTGTGAGCCCAAGCAGAAGGAAGATACTTGATCAATAATTCCCCATTGCTGTGTTATACACACAGTGGGTCTGATTAAAGAGAGCCTTCAAGGATGCCTTCCACAAACAGCTCGATGAACAGTGGTGATCCACCAGGGATCAGCAACACAAAAGAATATGTGTTCAGACTCAAATATACTTTAGAATTATTTATGGCACACAGCTGAACTCACCTTTACTAAGTTCAATATTGTGTAATGGCTATATGAAATTACTTGGTGCAATCAAGGGAAGAAATTATTTAGCAGAAGTTCTTCAGCTGGAAAGGTTTTTTTCACGCATATGATTAATCCTAAAGCATTTCAGAGGTCATTATTTACTCCAGAAAGGGATTTTAAACTGCTCAGATTAAAAATTATTGTATTTGCTCATATCATACCTGCAGTGTTTATAAATAAATTCCTTGTTCTTGCCAAGTTCCATTGCCTCTCCTTGTTGTTGCTTCAATAAACATGAAAAAAGCTACCATGTTATTACAGAAAATTCAAGTAAGTTTTAAAACAGAGTATAAGCATTCAGCATGTTCTCTTTGCTTGATTTCTTTTCATAAGAATTTATAAAACAGCAGGAAAGTTAATTAAAATTCTAACATTCTATTACTTCCAAAACTTATGCATATACAGAATAATCAATAATCAAAATTTAAAAATCAATATGAACTGGCAAGATCCAGCTAGTTAGATCAGCTCTATCTGCAAATCAAAGTTATTTCAGAAAAATAAAACAAGTTATCATTTTTCTAGTCCTTGAGTAAAATGAGCAAAATATGAGTTATGTTTTAAGCAAGCATTCAAAATGGCTCATTTAGTATTCTCATGACAATTCTCCTGCAATAAATCACAACCCAAACTTCCTGGGCTAAGAAACTTAAAGGAAAGAAAACTGGACTTATTACATGATACTCACATGACACTTCATGGACTGAAATGATTTGTTACTGTTAAAAGTTATCATTGTTGTTTAAATAAAATAATTCTTAAGTAGGTACATTCCAGTCTGAGGCCTGTTCAATGTTTAGAGCCTTTTTCCAGCACCATGGAAAACACAAAAACCCATCTGCATGAGGGCTGTGGTCTAGAATGTTACTCGTGGGGCTTCCTCCAGTTCTCATGTGCCTACAGACAAGCACAGCAGCCGCAGCCAAAAACCCACGCTGGAAGCAGCACAGCGTGGGGAGAAGGAAGAGTCACCACCTTGTCCCACACAGTTCAGAGCTACTTCAGATGTCTCTGTGTTCTTTCATCTACCCAACTACAATGTAAAACATTCTATATAGCAAGCTTTTGTTAGATCCTGGGTTGTGGTGGATTACTGTGGCGCCTGTCCCTGAATCCCAGTGACCACCATACTTCCCTCCCTGGAAACACTCTGCTGTCCCCTCGGGCAGCACCACGACCCACACAAGCACAGGTCACTCCCCGGGGCGTGGGAAGGGTGTGGCACTGAGCACTCACCGGGGGAATGGGGAAGTGTGTGGCGTACTGCAGGTGCCGAAGGAGGTTGTAGCTGGATGGGAAAATCAGTTCTCTCAGCCTCTCCCTCTTGGCTGACTTCTCACTCAGGACTGAGACTCTTCGGTCAAAGGAAGGGGTCACGCTCTCACAAGACTCCACAGGCATCGGAGAAAAGATCTGAGACATGTAAAGCAAAGATTTAAGGTAAGTGCAACCTCCAGCTTCTGAAATCCAGCAGCAGCAACAGGATCTGCTCTTGCCTACAGCTACTTGTTCAATATCTGAGGTTTCTCAAAGATGGACAAAGCAAGGGCAATTGCAAGCTAGCCTGAGATTTAAGATACATGAACATATTATATCTGGGTGCACATCTCCATGGTTATTAGACAAGTTTTAACCTAGAGATATTCAGTCAGGGAGAAAGCATTCTGATTTGAAGCAATCTGCACACTCCTCATGTTACTGTGACACAGAAACCACAATGAGCTGTTTCAGCACAGAAAGAAATAATGAGAAGGGGGAAGTGGGAGGTGACAAGAGACACTGCAGACAGGCACAGACATGCTTGAAGCCACCTACATGACAGATATCAGGCAGAAATGGGGTCCCAATATCCTGCAAGTGATAGGTCTGGGCAGTCCATGTGAAACAAGGGGAAATCCAAGGGAAGAAATGGGAGATTCAAGAGTCATGAAGAACAGAAAGGAAAAAAGGGAGAAAACTGATTTGAAAACAGAGTCAAAACATATAACCATCACTTGAGAAGCAGATGGCATCAGTGGGGGTCCTTGATGTCAAACAAGTGGGGAGC
The DNA here is from genome assembly GCA_035583185.1 of Anabacerthia variegaticeps. Taxonomy (NCBI): domain Eukaryota; kingdom Metazoa; phylum Chordata; class Aves; order Passeriformes; family Furnariidae; genus Anabacerthia; species Anabacerthia variegaticeps. Next base: position 331,386 of record JAWWEW010000012.1, on the reverse strand, counting down.
TCTGCACATTTATTCATCTTCAGTGTAACACACAGTGCTACACCTAATACACCAGGGCTGGGGGCAGGAAGGGGAGCAGGGACAGGAGTGTGTGTGGGTATGCAGGAAGACAAGCAGGGCAGCACAGAGGAGCATGCTGTCACACAGCAGGGACACAGAGAATGCAGGTAACACCAAGACAGCAGAGACTGGATGCCAAAGGCTGTGAGGGAAGGAGCAAGGTGGTGCTGGGGCACAGAGGGATGTTCAGTGACAACACAACAGGAGCCATGGGCAGCAAAGGCAACACAAGCATGCAGAAAATCAAAGGCAAACCTACTGGAAATTCTGAACCAAAATCTGCCTTATAGTCACTCTTGTCTACATCATCAAAAATACCAGTGGTTCCTGAGTCAATGCCCACATGTTCCACAATACCAGGATCCTAATAATTGCCAGGGAAAAAAACAAATATCAGTCACAGCAAACTCAAGCACTCTACCTCTTTAAGAGCTGTGCCTTTCAGTTTGTCCCGAGTTATTCAGATCACTAGACAGCTGGCAATTCAGTACATCTGCACCAAATCAGCAGTATTTACAGTTATACACAGGAAAGTAATGGATCCTTTTCAGCCTTCTCAAAGAAGAGGAGACAAGAAGACACAGACTAAAACCCCCAATATCTCATATCTGAAATACTGATGCTTTGCTGAAAACCCACGTTTAACAAAACAATAAAAAACATGGGAATAGCACAAAGCATTACCTCCAGTTTCACATCATGATCCTTTGAATAGTGTTCATCCAGAGTTTCCCCATTAGGGGAACATGGTCTGGCAGCTGCAGTGATGGACAAGTCTCCACGAGATATTAAAGTGCACATGTAGGCGTCGTGGGAGAAAACATCATGCCTAGTGAATTCTGAAAAAAAGCAGCACCAAATTCACAAACTCTGTCTTCTCATGGTCACTGCTTGGGTCAGCTACACAAAAAAAAAAAGGAAAAAAAACCCAAAAGTTAAGCTGTAGTTTCAGCTTATAAATATTTGGGTTTGAACTATCCATATCATAAATGCCAGTACATTAATTTTCAAGGCCTTCTGAAAAAATCTTGGGCATTTGTACGGAACAAATCATTTCCCATCAAACCTGCTTGGTGCTGCTTTGCTGTCAGGTCCAGACACAGGACAGACCTCAGTGGGTTCCAGAGCACCCCACCTGTACAAATCTGCCCCTGCTGGGGAGGGGGGCTCAGCTGCCAAGTACAGTGTTCAAAATATATCAAAAAATTAAACCGAGGGAAGAAGAGGGCCAAGGATATTCCTTGTGTGAAGAAAAATTAACCTGAAGATTTGGATTATCACAGGTCACCCAAGAGCTTCTTAGGCCAAGGAGACCAAATCCACATCTGAAGGAAGCACAGCAGAAACACAAGGCTTAATAACAGAAATAGTTTGGATGGTTTATTAAAACCAGGGTCACCACTGGCATGAAAGCAGAGCACTGCCAATATCTGAGTCTGAAACACAGCTTAGGAAGTTTCTCCTTTTTCGGATGCTGAGAGTTCTCAGTACTGTGTTTCAAACCTCTTCAAATCCGCTTTACTTTAAGGGTACCCAGAAAAAAAGATGCCCTAACCAGCAGTACTGGAGGTGCCAGAAATGCAAGCTATGCTATCAGTTTTATCAGACCAACACATGTCACGGAGCAGCCCTCAACAAACAAAGATCCTTTTTTCAATCCACTGTCAGCCAACAGCTTTCAACTGTAACACTTTCATGTAATTTCTAAGTCAGTCACTTAAAACATGGATGTGTCAGAAAGAGACAAGTGTTTGGTGTTAAATATGCACAGAGTGCAAGTAATTTCCCCAAATCTCAAACAGCTTAAACAGAAATAAACACAGGTTTTGCCAATTTTTCTTCTGTGGAAAAAAAAAATCAAAAATAATAGAAGGCTCCTAAAACAAGACAGGAGATTTAAAAAGAAATGTGCATATGAGCCAATAATCACAGAAACCAAAACACCCCCTCTAGCAAACCAGTAACTTCAGCAGCCAGGCAGCAGACCACTTGCTTCTGACCTACTTTGGAATATAAATTAGTTCATACTCACATAATGAGGGAGCTTGTGTATCCAAAAACCTTAGAAGGACATCCTGGAAAACAGGAAGACTGGAACCTGTCAAGGAGGCTGAAGACAGAGATTCCTTTTCATCTAGGACTTCAGATTCACCACATCTCTGCACAGTTAAATAAATAAAAAGGCATGTCTCTATACCCAAATGCACACAATATTCCCACCATTTGCATCTGAGGCTGCCATACACGTGACTGGTTCCCACCGTGGCACAAAAATCTCTCTAGAAAGACAGGCTTTTCACATTAGCTAGTTCAGTTATTTCTAAGGTGTTTTATTTCATTACTTTGGATTACTGATTGGAAAGGAATGCCTGAGACATGTTCCATCAGCTGCAAAGACATGATTTCATAGAAAACAGAAGTTCCAGGACCACTGTGAATACCAAAGGAAACTTCTCATCTGTATAAATTACAAATTGAACAATGACCAGGGCAAACCCCTCTGCTTTAGGTGGATTTGGGTGCAATGAGGCAGGAACAATGCAGTGACTCCCCCTAATCTCTGGTTTATGGTGAGAGTAGACAAAGTGAAGCAGCTTTGGAAAGTCAAAGTCTTTCTGCACCTCAGAGTTTTCTCCTCTGTTTGCCCCACACTCAGGCTGGACAATCACACAGACCACTTTGCTGGGACACTTTTCTCTAGGAAAATCCCCCCCAGGAGAGCCCCATGAGGCACAGACCCGGCTGGCCCCGCACTGAGGCCAAGGCAGTGGCTCCAGGCAGTCCCAGGGCTGCGGAGCTGCACGAGGCCACAGGGACACACTGCCCTGTTCCAGAGGACAGCCTTGTCCCAGCCAGCCAGAGCCACAGCCCTCTGCAAGGGGACACCAGCTCATGTGCCACTCCTTTAGTTGGCCAAGTAGTTCACAGAAGTGAAACGCTTCAAAGAGACATAAGTCAGCAAACAGAGACCATTCTGAACTAGATTGAAATTTCTTACTTTAAATAGAAGGCTTTTTCATTCTAAATTTATCTAGAAATTTAAAAATATAAATTGATGACGAAGATCTCCAGTGCTCCAAACACCAAACTCACTCCTTTTGTAATGAGAAGAGCATAAAGTGAGGCTTCCTTAGAAATACCTTACTTTTTAAGCAGACTGTCATGCTATGCTAGAAGTGGAAACAACTTACTTCTGTCTCAGTTTCCACTTGCCTCTTCTGCAGGAGCTTGGCCACAGCCATGGCCCTGTGCTTCCCAGACCTCTTACAGCTCACAGCCCACTCACAGAGCAGCATCACGACAGCCTCATCCTTTGGGACAACCTGTGCAGGGCAGGAGAGACAGAAAGCAGCTCACCCAGAAAACAGCCTGCAGCAGCCAGAGCTCTGCAGGGGAAAAGCCAAACAAGCTGTGGTTTACCCTTTTGTATGGACGGATGCACACACTTGTTGTCATTTGCCACATTTGCTTTATTCGCAGTGTTTTCACATGAAATATAGGTAAAGAAGGAAATTCCGGTTTTCACACTGCTGATACTCAAATCAAAATTTCACTTTATCATAAACTTGCTTCACAAAACCAGGGAAGGGTGAGGTGCCGTGTGAACAAGAGGAACAGGAACAGTGCACCCACAGAGTGTCCCAGCCCACTAGCCACACAGGATTTGCGTGCTCCTTACACTCATTCCTCCAAACCTCCTCCATCTGTTTCCAGACTGCGACTTGCATCCCACTGACACATTACAATAAACAAAACAAAACACCCTTCCACCTCTAGAGGCCTTATCTGTCAGATAACCAAGGTCAAAAAATTCCCAAAAACCTGTTTCTTTCTGACATTTTTAAGAAACAGCATGTGTCTTTAGAACCCCATCTGTACAGGACAATGGGATGTAGCATGAGTGCTCACCTAGTCTCTGTTCTCACAAACCATCCATGCTTTGGAAGTATTTTTGCCTCATGTGGTCCTGAGCTGATTCTGCTGAACTTGTTTGTCCTTTCCAAGTTGGCCACCATCTCTGAGCACTTCAACATACTAACCTGCAAATTAAAGAGATGTGATTTTTCTTCTCTCCCCAAGGCCAGTGGAAGCTACACTGGGCAGTGACCATCACAGGGGCTGAAGCCAAGCATGGCACCCTCAGAAAATCAGCGTTTTTCTCAAAGTGATTGGGAATTACAGACCCACAAGTATGAAAGTTCCTGCTTCAAAGCTGTCCCAACCACCCTCCTCAGAAAACCAGAACACAAGGGTGTGCTGAATAAGGCTGCTGTGTACACACGCACACATCAGAGAGGTTTCCTGTAAGTACATTTCAACAGTGAGCAACAAATTTTACATGACTACGGTGGAGAGAGGAGGAGAAATGGTTTCCTCTTACCCAAATTAAGCCACATGATGATCACCACTGCTGCGGTGAGATGCAGTCAGCTATCATCAGAACTGTAGGTGCTATAGATTTCTAAAGGCAATGCAGAACACTCAAAAGAGTCTGATCTCCATTGATGCAGCCTTTTGTTGGACAAGTTGGCATCACCAGAGTCATTCCCACACGCTGGACTCTGGGAGCACAGGGTCCTGCAGCAGCTGAGACAAGTAAAGCTGAGGGCCTGATCCTCAAACACATTATTTTGCTTTTGAACCAACAGAATGTGGAGCTGCAGGGTTTCCTGCCTCCTGGCGGCTGCACCTCAGGGCTTCCTCCCTTACAACACCGGGCTCACTCACACATGCCGAGAGATAATCGAGCAGCCCCTCTTGGAATAATCAGGTGCTGGATTTGTCTCATCTGGGGTCTTGCATCAGCAGTTGGTCTGGCCTGGACAAGCACAGACCGTGCTTCAGAGGGGCTCAAACTGTTGCCTCAAAGAGCAGCGTATTAAGGCCACATTACTACCCCGAAAACTTCAGGGGCAAGAAAACAAAACGATCAGTTCACACATTACTTAATGACTCAATTTTGTAGGAAAGACAAGGTGCTGGAACAGAGCACAGGCACAGACAGGCAGGAACTGCAGCTCCCTGCGATGGTGGGAAACTCTCCCACAGACAAGACACTCCCACAAGTTTCCCAAACCTTCCACAAGTACTAATGTGACAAAAACACTTCAAGTTGACGTCAAATAGGGGAAATTACCTACAGCATGCAGCACACACACTTTTGAAGCAAGATTTCGAGTTTAAATAATTCACTCCCAACATCTGTCATTTAGCCATGACCCAAAATAGCCATAATCTTCTGAAAGCCCCAGTCAGACCCTTCCAGTGAAAACCAAAGGCCTCATTTCCATCAGTTTATATTCGGAGAAGATGGGTGAAGAAAAGTATTGGTTCGATTTTATATCTTAAAAAAGTTACACGATTAATAACATGTGAAAGTATTACAAGGAAAATAGTAAATATTTCTGTTCCTGATGGGTTTGGAAACAGGCCAGCTCATTCCCTTTGGGAACACATCTGTATATCCCCACCATACTGGAGCTCTCAGGGTGTACTACTCCACGGTCAAACTGTTCTCAAATGTTTGGGGGTTTACAGTCAACTAAACACACTGCCACAAGCAGGGCAGAGTGAAAGATGGGGTATGAAACACCCCTGACTGCAGCCCAGGAGGGCCCAAGACATCACAGGCAGGTGGGCAAGTGCTGCACATACAGAGCAGCCCTGACACCAGCCCAAAGGCAAACCCTGGTACTGGAGCACAATTTGCACATTTCTTTAAAGGATGATACTGTGTTCAACAAAACATTAACCCCTGCTTTGAAATTGTCTGATATAAGGTCAAAAAGTAAGCTGTGTGTTCCTCTTAAGGATCCCATCAGTTATTTCAGTCACAGGATAAATTTTTCCCTTCCACAGAGGTTTTGTACTTTAACTCCCTTAGACACTAAGGTGAGCAAGAAGCTGTTGCTGGATTTACTGAAATAGAAAACACACATAAAAATACCCACACAGGTAACTAAGCAATTCAAGCAACTGAACCAACACCAAGTTCATTATTAAACCTATTACAAGACTGCTCAGCACATGCTCTATTTTCTCAGTGCCCGAGGAAACATACTCTGATTCTGCAGATATTGTTTTGCTCATCTTGTCTCTTTCCTGTCCTGCAGCCCAACACATTCACATTTGGGTCCCTCACAGTCACAAATGTTAAATCCAAGCTGTCACTTCAAGGCCTGTCAGAGCTTCTTTCCCACAGCAGGGTGGGAGTTGTGTTTGTTTCATTTCCCAGCAAAGAGATTTCAGAGAGACAAATATCAACTCCCTACATTTGTCAACAGGCTCCATTCGTGAGAACCAAGTTCCAACCAGGATTTTTTCATTCTAAAATGAAAAACATCTCTTGGCATCATAAGAATTCAGTTGAACTTCAAAGACAACATGAGAAGCAAGACCTAAATACAACTATAGAGCCCTAAACTTTAAAAGCAAAAATATCCATGGAGTTTCGAGATTCTACATAGTGATTTCAAGAAATTCAACATCAGTCCTTAAAAATCACACTCTCTATCCTCCATTCATTTCTGCATGCTGGCTAGAAAATCCTGGTAGAGTTGCATTTATCACATATCCCCCTCCCCACCACTGCTGAAGTGTATTGTAAGTTATAATAAAACTGTATTTTGCTACATAGGACACTGACAAATTAAAGAGTCTCACCAGCCATTCTAAACTAAAACAAAGTAAGAGGTGAAAAAATAATCCTTTCTCAGCTGCTTTCCTTAGTGGTGTCTGTGACAGATTATGACAGATAACAAAATACAGGTAGTTCAGATATTAGGTGAAAGTTAAG
>JAWWEW010000012.1:294321-324430 GCA_035583185.1 Anabacerthia variegaticeps | reverse complement strand
TTAAGCTCTGGGAAGATGATAGGTGAACTCACAGAGTTGTCAGAGACATCACAAAGTCCTTATTGCATTCTCCAGCTCTCACTTCTGAAGACTCTGGTTCTGCCCAAATCAACTCCTGTTCTCAGAGGGACTCATCCCCGAGAGGGGCTGCAGAGGAGTCACAGGAGTTCCAAGTCTGGATAAGTGCAACACAGTTTCACTCCAATTAAAAACCGTGTGGTAGCAATACAAACTGTTTACTGCACTTACACCTCCACAAAAACCACCACAGTGATAATCATTCTGGAGCTGCGCACAAGAGATGATCTGAGTCAAGGAAATGTTAGATGGGAAATACCTGTGGTCAGAAACAAGGTCAGTAGTTTTCTCTGCAGTCCCATCTCAAATGAAAGTGATTTACTGCTTTATGCCACGTCATAGATTTCTAAATTGAGTCCTCCTACTCAGACAATCTCCCAAGTAACCCACACAAGTCAGCAAAGAGAAGCAGAAATGAGAGGTTGTTTCACTGCTCAGTGCACATGGCCACACTCACCAGGCTGCACCAGTCTTACCATATTCATATGGGCCATCTGACTGCCCCACAGAAACAATAAAACTGCTATTATCATCTGGGACTTCATGGATAGAGAGCAGAGCATCTGTCAGCTGCACTGAGTGCTGGTTTTAGAGTTGCATACAACCTGATGGGAGATGCTTGTACAGAAACCTGCCCCATAAGAGCCAGTCTGGGAGAGAATCACAGAGCCATTCAGGTTGGGAAAGGCCTTTCAGATCCTTGAGTTAAACCACTAACCCAGCACTGCCAAGTCCAGTACTGAAAAACATATGATCCATGATTAGGGCTCAGAGGAAGATATTCCTTCAGGATTACACAGGGACCACCACTACTAAGACAAAGGGACAGTCTGTAAGGAACAGCAATACAATTCCTATCCCCTATTTACAGACTGTTGAGTAATGCAGCATTTAATAATGCAGTCAGTGCTCCTCCACACTGTCTCAAGTCACTGAAGAAGCATTCAATTCTCCTCCCACTTCCATGGTCTCTCTCCAAGCCAAGGACAGAGTTTGTTCTGGTTCCACTCAAAACATGGATTTAACATTCCGCTTTCTCACACAGCTTTCACTGTGTCACCTCTGTCACATGCCACATGATGCTCAAAGCCTGAGCTCTGTTCCACGTCTGCCATCCATCTGCCCTACAGTCCTCATACACACTTGTTACTGGCATCCTTTGCAGCCTTCAGGACAAGGTTTTGTAATCCAGCAGGCAAACTGGACAGGAAACAGGTTCCAAACATATTTCAGTTGGGCTCACAGCGAAACTGGAGCAGCAGATAGCTGTCCTTCAAAGAACATTTGGCTTTAAACAATGATGTCAGTAGGCAGATGTCCTAGTGATGGATGTGCTATTTGCAAAATCAAAATTCTTCCAGGCTTACATGATTTGCCAGCTGAAAACAGCGTACACAGCCTTGTGACTTGTGGCCTCTTCTGCCAAGGGAAAGCAAAAGTTTATTAACAGGGAAGGAAAGAGAGAAAAAAGGCAAACAGCCTAGCGGTGGTGCCGTTCCGCAGAGCCGAGGCCGGAGCGGAGGGCGCAGGCGGCCGTCGACATCCAGCGGCCACGGGGCGGCTCGGCAGCCTCAGCCTCGGCGGGGCTCCTTCCCGGGGCTCCTTCCCAGAGCCAGGCCTGCCAGCTGCTCACACAGCCTGCCCAGCAGGGAACACCATCACCTGCACCCGTGACATCTGTGTGCCAGTTCCCTGCCCACCGCTGGGAGTTCAAACTACACGTCCTTAAGGTCCCTTCCAACCCAAACTGCTCTATTGTTTTATGTGGCTTTAGACACTCAAGTGCCAAAATGCACAGGTGCCATCCATCAGGCACCCAGCATCAGTGTCAGAAGGAGCTTTAGCCAAGCAACAACAAAGCCTTGAAAATTCCAGAAGGGGTTAAGAAGCTACACATAATTTTAAAGTTTAATTTCTTACCAGCTCCAAACCCAGCAAGGTAGGGCTGACACCTTCAAAGTTAAGTTTTCTTCTCTTACAAAGAAGTCAGCCTCTTCTTTGCCTCTGCCCTCCCTCGTATCTCCTGTGCCTGCTGTGCAAACACAAGCACACTGACCTTACATCCCACAGCGCTTTATTCCCACCTGCCATTCTTCACCTCAGTGCAAAATGTGATGCCTTTAGAAGATGCCCTGCAAATGAACTGGACAGACTTCATAAAAATATCTGGTCCCCCAAACTGGGGAGCAGAGCTGTAAGAGCTCTTCAGGGACCCAAGCAGCATGTTTTCAAGGCAACCCAACTTCAACTAGAAGTACCATAAAACAAAGGCAGTAATGGCAGGCAACCTGCAATAAGAACAGAATCATGACTTACAGAAGTCTCCCTAACAACACTGCCTTTTGAAACACAAGGAAAGAACCTGTTACTACAATTTTAGCCAGAATTCATAAATCCTTTAGGAATACAGACAGGGAGAACAAAAAACAAACAAAACCCCAAACAAACAAACAGAAAAATACAGCTACAACTGGAACTGCACAGAACCACATCACTCATCTACAAAAGCAAATTAAAACAAAAAGTCTGGACCCAAAGGATAGAGAATATCACACCCTCCCTGTTCAAAACCAGCCCACCCAAGTGCTGAACTCCTGATGGCACTCAGGCATTAGAGGGTTAAGAACTTTCAGCGACTTTCCCTGCCTGCTGTCCCAGTTCTTCTTCCTCCATTTCTCTCTCAATACCAGAAAAGTGTATTGAAAGAAAGCACTGGCAACTGTTTTATTCCTTTTTACCTGCTCTGAGCTCCAGAGTGTGTTGGCAGGTCTGTGTCTCTGGAGATGCTTCCAGAGATATCATCTCCCCAACGCTACACTCTGCTTGTTTAATGCAAAGCCATTGAAACACTGATTGACAGCTACAATGCAGCAGGTCTGTGCAAAGAGGGTCCTGAACCACGACCATCAACACCTGAGCTCACAGCCACTAACTAAACACAGGGGGAGTCACGAAACAAGCCACTCTGCACTCAAATTTTTGAAGTGTTAACATGAGCAGCTGTGACAGATCTCCTTGTATTTTCCACTTTCAAATTTTACTCCAACAGTGTATTATTGTAGTGGAATATTTCTTCTTTTCACAAAACACTTTCCAAGGAAATTCAGGAGTTTGACGTTATACACAGACCCAGTGACATTATCATCTGCACTGCACACACACACAAAAAGGATTTAAAAATGCTAAAGATTTCTGGTTACATTTTTTGTGATCTCCAAAAACTGTTTTAGGAGCACATGCAAAAATATCAAAACCCCCAAGAATATGTAATTTTAGAATATTTTGTTATACTTAACCTAATAACTCAGTACTTGCTACAACAAATGCAAAAGTTGTCATCAAATAATAATCTGGAATTTTATTTGGCATCACCCAAAAATAAAAAAACCTTGCTGGATCATTTCTCCTGAATGATGTTTGCACAATGAAGAATACAATTACAACAGCAAAGAGCTGTTTTATCCTAATAAACCAACTGTCAACTAGAAAAAATATGCCAAGAAAACCCAAAGATTTTCTATCAAATACATACATACAATTCTCATAAGTAAAAATAAAATCCATTGTCTATAGATTACAGATTGAGAGGAGATTGCAGTCATTACCCTTTGGTTATCCTTAGTCTGATTTGCCCAGAAGATCTTATGGTAAAGTGTCTCCATGGAATTGCTGGAATCTGACCTGTCAAAGCAATGCTGATCCAAGACTTCCAAGGTGTGCAGAGCCCGGCTGATGGTCACCCCGGGAGATGGGAGGGAGAGGAGGGGGAAACTGGAGTTGCCATTTGAAGACACTGCATTACATTCAGCTGCCAATCCATCGCCTCTTGTGGTGCACGAGGGTTACACCCAAGGCAGAACAGATGTAAGGGCAAACCTTAAAGCTCCTGACATTTGTCTGGAGTTGTCTTACCTGCAGTTGACTCTTGGCACTTGTCAAACAACCACCACACCTCCACAGCACGGCCTCTCTGCTTTATCTGCTGCTCTACTTCATAAATCTTTGCCCGAACCTGCAATAAATAGAGCTGATAATCAGCTGGTGGTGGGAAGTGTCAATTTTCATGTGAATTCTGTGACATTCTTCTCAGGATGAGCTAGGGACAATGTGGTGCTCCACAACACTCCCTACCTTTGGGAACAACAAACTGAAGGACATTCTGCTCAAATATTCCTGTCTGCTGAGAATCATCTTGTACAATAAAACATCTTTTCCTTTCATTCCACCCTGCAGAACTTAACTTTCAACATGTCTGAAAAGTCAACATACAGTAAGCTTCCTCTTATTTTTCATAGTGCACCTGAAAGTAATTTCAATACTAAACAGAAAACATTGGAACATAAATAAAATTCCTGATCTTTTCCCAAACTCAGTCCCAGAATGAAGACCAAACACCAGCACAGCACTAGCCTTGACCACAGACCTATGGAAATATCCAAACTTGGCTACAGTCCTAATGATCACAAATCATTGTTGGGATATAAACCAGATCTTGAATACTCTCGCAGCAAAAAGGGCTTACCTGCTGATTAAATGCTGAATTTCCACCTGGCATAGGTAAACTAGATGGAGCAACTTGAAGTAAATCCACAGGTGAGCCTGGATTAATGTTCTTATTCTCATTTGTGGAATGATTCCACACCAAGGCACTTGGACAACAAAGAGTTACAGTCTGCAAGCAATAGTACAAAACAGAAGTGATTCCCTTTTCTAACCACATGTAATAGACAAAAACAACAATAAAGGTCCAGGAGACCAGAACTTGTTCCCTTTGCTACAGTGAAAGAAACAAGAAGACAGACTTAAGCACAACTACATTTGAGGAAATTCAACTACTGTTTTATTTTCCTCCTTCATTACTAAAAAAAATTATTTAAATATACACATGTTCAATTCCCATTTGTATTGCTTTCATAACACCAAATAACATCACCAAAGGTTAATTTCAGCCAGACTCTCTGTGAAATATATAGGAGCTTTACAAAAAAATAAGTCATTTGGTGTTCAGTTTAGAGAAAGAAGCTAGATGCAAAAAATTAAAATTCAAGAGATTAATTAAAATCAGCTCTTCAGTCTAGACTTTAAAGCATGAAGGAGTCATTGAAATGCACCATGAACTTGGGATTAACTTCCAAAGAAAGATTTTCACTGACAGGCTTCAAAACATCCATTTTACAACAGCCTGTCAGCAGGTTCCACCACCCTGCAGCACTTGGTGCCAGGCAGAGCCACAGCAGAATGCCCTGGTGTTTGGGGCCAGACCTTAAATACCATCTAAGATTATGGAAGTTGATTCATCTTATAGATGTTTATTTTTAGACTGCTGGATTGCCTCTTGGGATGCTCCCCAAGTCCAGATCTGGTTTACAAAGCAGCACCTTGGAAAACATCACTTAGAGAAACATTCCTCTGGGAAGATGGAGAGTTTGTCTAATCCAGGCTGTCCTCTGGACCCACTCGGCAGCACAAGGGGGAGAGAAAAGAACAGAGCAAACCCACAGAAACCTGAACAGCAGAGGTTAGGCAGGAAGATGACCAGCTGTGTTGCCAGCAGAGAATTGCTGTAATGCTGCCAGAGCTCACAGCAGGCCAGCATGGAGACAAACACCAGCATTCCCAGAATATACCCACATTCATGAGGAAAAAGCTGACAGCCAGAGGGAATCTGACCTCCTCCTGGCTCAGGCCCCCTCAGCAGGGAGTGATGAGGAAACTCTCCCACTTCCTTTCCTCAGAGAGCACCAAGGGAGCCTTCCCTGGGAACAGCCCTGGCTGTGCCTGAGCTGTGCACTTCCCACACTGCGATGGCTGGGGAGAGCTCCAGCCCCTGGAGAGGGAGCTGCTGCCACGAAAAGGGCTCTTTGACTGAAAGAGGCTGCCCAGAGTGGTGGGGGAGATGTCAAAACCCAGCCTCACATGGTCCTGGGGGACCTGCTCTGGATGACCCTGCTGGGGGAGGCATACCTGTCGGGGTACAAGGGAAATATAAAGGAGGGAAGCAAAATAAGAAGTAAATTACACCAAAGAACAACCGAGTTGGAGCTCCTGTATAACAAGGAAATGCACCACTTGAAGCATGGACTTACCTCATAATTAAGCATGTTTATACCCAGTTAAGAGGTTTAATAGAGTAGAAAAGAGTTTGATGTAATAGAGTAGGATTTTTTATAAATTAAATGTTCGAATGTACTGATTGGTTAACATTTCCCCGGTTACTGTCACCCTATTGGCCGTGGGGATCCCTGTTCCTATTGGTTCCCCCTTTCTCCCTTATATGGTTGTAGCCCTGCCCTCCTTTACCGTGATTGGCGAAACCTTTCGGGACACGCCCCTAACCACGCCCTGTTTCTAGAACCTTCTGAGCCAGCCTATAAATACTCTGTTTCCGTTACGATAAACGGTCGTTTGCCCTCACGGCTCCTGCGGAGTGGTCCTTCCTCTGCGTCCCCTAGAAAGGTCTGTATCACATACCTTCCTAATGGGGCTTCAGCTGCAGCCCACAACACGTGTCCTGATCTACAGAAACACCTTTCCCTCTCTCAGCAGAGCTCCCCCTTCCTCATGTGCTGAAGCAGTGGGTGCCTTCCTCTATCAGCCTTACAATAAGCAAGCACAAGAACTTTTCCCCTTTCTACCCATTATTTGTGCCAGATCCTCTCCTTGTGCTACATCTCCAGGAAAGCACAAACACAAGGTACTTTGGAAATACAAGATTAGACAGTGGGTTGCAAATAAGTCTAAAAATTAACAGCAATGAGCTTATATTTAAATGTAGCATGGACAAGAACAGGCAAACCACACATCTTCTGTCTCTAAGCAATTCCCTAGTCAAATCACAGACAGTTTAACAGCTGAGGCTGAACTAGACAACAGCAATAAAGTAGTCTGGTACTGGCCTACACTGTCTCATACTTGTTAACACATCTTCCATTACATCTTTGGTTACTGGATTACTCTCATGCATGCAGCTGTGTTTGCCAAAGGCAAGGACCAACAAATCTGATTCCCCTAAACAGGCATTACCTTAAAAAAAAAAAAAAAAAAAAACCAAAACCCACAGCAAATCCTTTATCTGTACACAGACTTGCTTCATCTTAATTCCAAGTTAAACCAGACCCAACTGATATTTTTTAATCCATTGCAGAGCATTCCTGCAATGAATGTGCATCCAGTTAACAAAGCACTAAGTTGATCTGGTTAAAAAAGAAAAAACAAACCACCTTGGCAGTCAGTAGATAGATGCAGATGGTACCTCTGGCCTTCACCAAGCCTCCAAGGGGCAGCTTATGTCATGCCATGACTTAGCTTGTGTGCAGAGCAAGGCAGGTGCCCAGCAGCAGTGGGACACACAAGCACAGGGTGTGCTCGGCTTTCTGTAAAGTTGTAAGAGAAAATGTAGTTGTGTATATTTGAAACCTGGACTAAAATGTTTGCTGAGCATCCTACACACTGCAGCCAAAACAGCACTATATATAACAGACACATTGCCCTTGCCAGGGAACACCCCGATGGGGGAAACAGGAGCAATCAAGTGCTCAGATGCAAGCAGATACTGCAGAGGGGCCTCCTGGCTGAACAGGTGTGTTACCTGGACATTGCATTAGGAACAGCAAAAGAGAAATATACCCAGAAGGAAAGGAGAAGGGGGAAAAAAAGGAAAGAAAAAAAAAAAGAAAAAAATTAGAGAGAACAGCACAACGTTGCTGGATTTAGAAGAAAACCTGGGAAAATAAACCTTGTGAAAACTTCCATTATGGGGAGCAGATAATCAGATGCAGCAGCAAAGACTTTCTCTGAACCCCCCACTCCGCGGAGCCTGGGAGAAGCAGAGCACTCATCAAATTACAGCGACCAGTCATCCTAAACCCTCGGCATCAAGTGACAGGAGATGTACTGAAACACTGTGCAAAGCTGTACAGAAGGGGCCGCAGAAGAAAAGCCTCAACAGCGTTCTCCACCCGGTGGCTGCCTGGTGCTCTCCGGGCAGGGCTGGCCGGGCTCTGGAGCTCAGCAGGGGCTGCCTGGTGCTCTCCGGGCAGGGCTGGCCGGGCACGGCTGGCCGGGCTCTGGAGCTCAGCAGGGGCTGCCTGGTGCTCTCCGGGCAGGGCTGGCCGGGCGCCCGGGGCTCTCCGGCATCCCTGCTGCTGCCGCGCTGAGGAGCTCGGCACCGCCCCGGCGACAGCCGCGTCCCCCGACGGCGCCCGTGCCCCACCATGCCCGCGCAGCAGAAGAAGCTGATCTTTTGCATAGCCGGGGTGCTGAGCCTCGGCTGCGCGCTGGGCACGGCGGCGGCCGTGGGCACCCAGCTGTGGGTGCGGGGGACGGTGCTCTGCTCCACGGGAGCGCTGCTCGTCAACGCCACCGGCCCGGAGCTGCACAAGTTCATCGGCCACATCCAGTACGGGCTCTTCTCCGGGCAGCGTGTGCGGCAGTGCGGGCTCGGGGGAAGACCCTTCCAGTTCTCATGTGAGTAGCGATGGCGTTCGAGTTCTTCCCACGGCACTGCGGACAGCTGGGGCGGCAGGAGGGGGCTGCACACCCGGACCCTCGCTCCGACAGCGAGCCCGGCACCAGGGACGTGCCAGAGCAACCTCAGGGTCAAACAACTTATTTTCTGATGCTAGTAAAACCTGGCTAATATCTTCAGCGATCTACATTGCACTTACACAGATACCCACTTTTCAAAAGATTTATACTATTACTTTAAAAAAAGAATATTTTGGGGTTTTAATTAACCTCTGCCATCTTTTTCTGTGTGTCAGCATTATACCCTTTGTGCTGTCAAGAATGAACTAAACCAGCAGGAATCTGATGAAATAGCTGGGGCACTGGCTGCTGTTGAGAAACAAAGCAGCCCAAAAGTTCTCAATCTGCAGCACTAATTGGAAGAAGGGCTGGGGGAGGCTGGCTGACTTGGTACCTGACACACAGAATGTCATCTAAACATCAGCAGAGGCTTTGCTTTACATTCATAACATGTTTGTCTTCAAGGATAAGAAGATTAACAAAATAACCAAGTGAGGCATTTGTATCCAGCAGCACTTGGAACCGGCGGTAACAAAGAGCCCATTGCTGTGCATACAGTGTGTCACCCGAAGTTACCACAGCACAGTATTTTTAAATCATCTGCTACAGCAGCACTGGCCAATTGCTCATGCCAGTGACTCGATGCAAGGGAAGACTGCCAGATTAGGTGCAAGAAATTATTTACTACATAACTTTTGCTCAAAGTAGTAGACCATGTTAATTTAATATTATATTAAGATTTGCTGTCTCTAAATCCCATCACTAGTCTGTTTATACAGTTAAAGTTCCTTCTCAATCACTTTGTGTGCCATCACAGTGTGCAGGCATTTCATCCTGAGTGAATTTTCAGAGGGGGTTATGGAATCCCAAGGGATTGGGAGACTGTGGTGACCCAGGGCTGGTCCAGCCACCAGCAGCACTGGGGCTGACACTCACCAGGGCTCAGTCAGTGACATCTGAACAGGGACAAGCTGCAGCCAAGGCAGGAGCACTCAATATAACAGGCTGATCCCACTCCTTGGGGCTGGAGCAGCCCCATCCCATCACTTTGGTGCCTCAGGAACTCACCAGGAGCATCCCAGAAAGCTGGACAAACATACGCAGTACATAGCCATAGCTTAATGCACTCACTGCACTTAAGCATGTCTGAGGAGAACAGGCACAGAAAATAGGCTAAATTGTTCAGTTCTATGCTCGTTCCCATTAAATGTTCCCCTCTGACCACTATATCTGTTAATTGTAATATGAATTTGCTCTGCCAGCAAACCCAGTTCAGCTGGGGAAAGCTTCTGCTCCATTTGCTCCTGCTCATTCCCATCAGTTTCTGGGTCAGCAATTTGTTTTCTAAAGGTTGCTGCCATGCACACCACGCATGGGTTCATACAGTACAGTGAAGGAATGCTTTCCTTTCAAGACAACATTGCTACTAGAATTAATTTTTCCTGATACGTCACATATAAATTCCTAATGACATAAACAGCCATAGACACAGGTGCCAAGGGAAGAATTCAATACCATGCCATAACTTTTCTTAAAATAAACAATACAAAATTGTACTATTAAATCCACAGTTTTCCCAATACATCAGTGGTGTCACAGGAACTAATGCTATTCCTTGTAGGAATCCTGCACAGGGATGCACTGGAAGGGGGCTCTCTGGTATTCCCAGAGCCTTCCCTTCTCCAGGCTGAACACTCCCAGCCTGCCTCCAGAGTAGAGGGATTCCAGGCTTTACACCAAAAAGTAATTGGTGTGAGGCTACTTTACTCTCTGTGAGGCAGTGCTGAGGCATTATTACCCCCACTTTAATCATGATCAGGAGCAGTGAAGTGTATTTCACTGTTCCTTCCAAAACACCTATTGTTGCCAAACAAAAAGGAATTATTAAAAAAAAAAAAAAATCATTCTTTCATGCTGCCTGACTATCCCCCCTATGCTCTAGCAGGATCACAGTTTGAAATAGTAGCTAAAAAGCTGCACAAAAATATTTAAAATTAATTATTCTTGAATTTTTGCATCCATAATCACGGCAAAAATTTGTTTCCAACATCACATCCTTCCATGGGACATCATAAGCATAAATGAAAACAAAGTTTCTGGATTTATTGTTCCCCAATTCCCAAAGAGAAGTGGGTGGCCAAGCCTTCAGTAGAGGCAGATCACCCTACCATACCAGGGCTGCGAGAGCCCTTCAGGCCACCTTGCAGACCTCACAAGGCAGATCTGCCTCCACAAATACAGGTTCCCACTCGTTTTCCCCAAAAGATGCTGTTCATGTTAAGGACCAAATACCGCTTTCAGGAAGGGGAGGAGAGGCTTTCCCTGGAGCTGGTCTTTCTTTCCTGACCAGTCCATGCTTGTGAGTTTCACAGAATATTTCTGCCTCAAAACGTCCATGAAAACCCACTTCTGGTTAATAACTTCTTTGGTTGCATTTAGAAGAGCAGGATTAAAACGACTACCACAAACCAGCAGAAACTCCTAGCCTGATTTCAGAGACAACTTTGCCTAATATATATAATAACATTGTGTTTGTTTTGTTTTCAGTTTTTCCAGATTTGCTCAAAATCATCCCTGCAAGTATCCATGTTAGTGTCATTCTCTTCTGTACCATACTGATCATCTTTGCTCTGGTGGGAGCAGGGTTCTTCATGTTCAATGCTTTTGGCAGCCCCTACGAAACACTGCATGGCCCCATTGGGCTGTACCTCTGGAGCTTCATTGCCTGTGAGTATCACCAGCCCTGTCCTGCCAGGCTGACACAGCTCTAAATTTGCTACTCAGAATAACCCATTTATCGGCATAGGAGGGTTTGTTAAGGACTGTGGCTTCACTGAGACTAAAGTGGCAAAAATCAAGCCAGGCAGGAAGGCAGGTGACTCTGCTGTGTCAAATCATGTGGTTTTTCAAATTGGAGTTGAGATAAACTGGGGGAATCACCCGTGAGGGCAGGTGGCAGGATGGGAACAGGCAAGCAGCTGCAGAAAGCAGTGGCAGAAAGGCCCAAAAGCCCCAGGGACCCAGAGGTGGTGCTGCATCACTGACACCCAATGCAGAGTCATAACCAGGAACCAGGTAGAAAACAACCAAAACACGTCAGTGATGCAACTGTTCGCACAACTGAAAGGTTCCAGACAACGTAAGCAAAATCACCACTTAGAGCAGCACGGCCTTCCCGAGGATGGAAGAGCTGAGCAACAGAGAGGGAGGCACTGACAGCAGCTTGCTGTGAGGGCTGTCTCTGGGATCCACTGCCACCAGGGATAACAGAGCATCCTTGTCTCTCTGCCGCACAGGGAAGGTAACACCCATTCTCAGGGCTGCTGGCTTGGCCAACAGGCAGGTTTACCCTGACTTTACAAGGTATTACATGTTGCAATAATGACTTAATAAAGGACTTTGATACCTATTTATCTTTAGACATGCAGACAGCTCCGTTATGCTCAACAGGACAATGAGTAGCTTAAAGCTGAACACAGGCACAGATACTTTGCTGGCTCAGGGCACTAAAGCAGCCATGCTAAATATTGTTGGTCCTGAGCCAAATTCCATTTTAAAAAGCTTCCAATAGCCATTGCCTTGGATTCCAAAAATAATCCCTGTTAAAGCTAAGTTACAGTGGCTGTAAGAATACTCTCTACGTGGTATTTGGCTGTGGTATACATCACACAGCATGACTGAAGGGTTGCCAAGGTGACGAGCACATTCCCTTCCCTTTCAGGTTCCTGCGGTTGCCTCATCATGATTCTGTTCTCCTCAGAGGTGAAGATCCACCATCTTTCAGAGAAGATTGCTAATTTCAAGGAGGGAACCTTTACATTCAAGACTCACAGTGAACAGTTTGCAAATTCCTTCTGGACCATCCTGGTTTGCTCCCTGGTGCATTTCATCAATGCCCTGCTAATCCGACTTGCTGGGTTTGAATTTCCCTTTTCAAAATCAAAAGATTCGGGGACAATCACAGGAGCAGTTGACCTGATGTATTAGAATTACAGATTTTAAGAACATTTCAAGCAAAGAGATTTGTCACTACTACATCAACAACCACCACATGTACCAACTTGTAAACAATTAGCTCTGAAGAAGGTAAAACAAAGGAAATTTCAAATAAGCATCAATATGGTATATGCAGTGAACAAAAGCATACATGTTAAATGGTAATGTCTGGATGGAAATGCCCTCTTTCTTGGGGTAAGACCTTCAGACATTTGCCCTTTTTTCCAGTAAATTATTTGAAAAGTAACTGGTATGAAAAAAACTAGAAATCTCAATAGCACTGCACAGGACCTGGAAAGTCCACTGGATGTGTTGCAGTAGAGACACACACCAGCAGCAGCAGCTTTGCCTTTCAGCCCTGGTGAAAGTGAGGACACATCCACGACCACATCAGGGAATAAGGACACCCAGCAAACATACAGACACCCA
The DNA here is from genome assembly GCA_035583185.1 of Anabacerthia variegaticeps. NCBI lineage: Eukaryota > Metazoa > Chordata > Aves > Passeriformes > Furnariidae > Anabacerthia > Anabacerthia variegaticeps. Next base: position 311,401 of record JAWWEW010000012.1, on the reverse strand, counting down.
ACGAGGGATAGAACAAGACCTGGGCTCTGACCTGACACCCCTCAGGCTTCAGCTCACCCATGTAGTGCTCTGTGGGAACAGGTGCTACAGCAATTGCTTGAAGGGCAAAACCCAAACATCTGCACCCACCACCAGCACTTTGACCTGGCATCACATGCACTCCAATGACATTATCCCTCTCCATAAAGCTCTCTTTTGGGGTTTTAGTTTTAACAAACCAAACTGCGCTCTGAGCCTGGAGCCCTGGGAGCCCTTGTTTCCCCAGCAGTTGCTGCAGCTTGGTGACAAAGCAGACACAGCACAGCAGTACTTGGGGGAGATGCTGCATGCTCCTGCTTGCCCAAGTGAGGGAGCTGGGCTTGGCACCGCCAAACAACCCCTCTGCAGCTCACCAGGCAAAGGGCATTCCCCTGAGCACAGCAAGAGGAAGGAGCCCAGGCACCTTCACTCCACAGAGCCCTGCCCAGAGAGCAGCCCTGCCTACAGAGAAGCACTGCAAACTCATCAAACAATAACAATATACCAAGTTAGAACCTTTGGCAAAGGGAAACAATAACACAACAGATGGGCTCCCATGGAACACTGCAACTCAGCAGGGACCAAGGAAGGAGCATGGGAGGGTCTGGTGCAGGAATCCAGAATAGACACAGCAGCCCTCAAACCCTTAGACATCCTCAAGTCAGTTAAAGCAACAGACCTTCCCCCAGGGACAGCAGAGCCAGACCAGCTACTGAAAGGCAGAGACAGGAGCAAAGACTACCTCCATAGGATTACCTGCGTGCCTTGGAGACAAGATACTCCTCGCAAAGCCTGGAAGCAGCACTCAGAGCAAACACAGGGAGACAGCCCCTGACCCAGCCCCTATTTATCTGTACTGTACTCAGCTGTGAGTGAGGAGCAATCCCACCCAGCATCCACCCAGTCCCCCCAGGTGCAGATTAGGCCCAGTTACCAGATATCCGAGCCCTCTGTACTTCAGGCTCTACCAGCCCAGGAGGCCTCATTCACTATGATGGCATTTTTTATATTTCTGCTATGAATGGTAAAACACTGTTGGGTTTTTGTAAAGGTTTGTCAGCTGCATCCCCACTCCCCAAAACCTTTCTCAAGGCAGGTCTACCCCAGCTTCTCCTCGGATTTTGACAACATGTAATGGCTGCTGCAAGTCACCTCAACACCCGTGATTTTCATAATTTTCTTCTTAATGCATATGCATAGTCTTCCTAATGTTAATGTATGTTCTTAATACATGATTTGTATTGCATCTCATGGTATCGTCTACTACACGGCGACCCCAAACCCATCCCTTTGCTGTGCATCAGACCTGACCAGGGGTCCGGGTGTCCTTAGGGGGTCACTGCACTCAGACCCCACCTCCACCGTCCTCGCACTCCACCCCGCTCCCGACCATCAGCACAGCTGCTATTTGCGTTCATATCCAGTTCCTGAGGCAAACAAATTCTTACGAGCAAAACAAAATTGTGACGATATTTGACGGGCAGAAAGTGACAGGCACGGCCGCCCAGCACGAACCTTGGGGAGCCCCAGCACGGACCCGGAGCCCCTTGTCACCCATGAAATGCCGCTTCTTCTGCTCTACCTGGGAATATACTCCCGCTCTCGCCCCGCTTTGGAAAACACCCTCTCTCCTGCTCCGTGCTGGAAAATACCCACACCGCTGCCCTCCCGGTCCTGCCCCCGCTGCCGTCAGCCCCCCGCCCCCGGCTCTCCCGACATCAAACACCGATGCTGCCGGCGCAGCGGGCAGAGCAGCGCGGGCTGGGACGGGCTGTCCCGGCAGGTCAGTCACGGGGGACGGGGGCACTGCCCGGGAGCCCCGAGGGGACGGGCAGGGCGGACGACGCCTCTCAGTGGGGTGGGTTAGAGAGCCGCTCCCCCAGCAGCTTCGGTGTTCCCATCCCGCAGCACCGCCAGGAGCATCGCCCGGGGTGCGGCGGCCGCGCTGGGGGCCGGGGGGAGCCGAGCAGGAGGCAGCGATGGGTGACCGGGGGGCTGAGCGCGACACATCGACAGAGCTGGAGAAGATCACCAGCAGGATCTCTGATCTGAACAAATGGAGAGAAATCTTTAGTTTCCGTGGGTAAGGTTTTTATTCTGCTTCTTTATCACATTTTTAAGTCCATGTGGTTAAGTAACATAATTTTTTAAGTTATGTTGCATTAGAAAACTTATGTGACAATGACAAAAGGTCCTCTTGTACTCGGTAATACAAGTGCCACAGCTCTTACTCTTCCTTTGTTCTGGGGTACTCTTCTGGCTGGAGTCTGGTTTCTCCATATGCTAGCAATGCCTCTGATGGGCTTTTAAAATCGTGCTTTATTTTACCTTTTCAGCTTGGAAATCAACAACACAACTCATCAGGTAACTGCTTCTCCAAAGGTAACATTTGGTGTTTGTCTGGTGGGCTTTGGGCCGTCCTGCCAGGTTGGCACATTGAGGAGGTCACACAGCCAGACACTGCAGCCCAGATCTCTATGGAGATTTATTTCTCATGCTGTTCCTTTGAGAAATAGACATTTTCTTCAGCTATTCTGAAAAAAGAGTCTTCCTGACCGAAAACAAAGAAGTAGAGCACTCAAACACAAATTAACATTTCTGTCTAAAACTAATGGTTTCCACGGTCAGTTTTAGAATACAGGAAAAAAAGGATAAAGATCTACAAAATGTAAGTATTCGGAAAATTTGCTGTGCCCTTGGGTTGGGAGGCACTGAAAGGTATTCCCTGTCATTCAGACAAACTCCGTGTTACTCCCTTCTCCAGTCATTAGCTTAGAGGGATGTGCTGGGAATGTCTGAAAACAGCTGGAAGCCAGGGGCACCCCCATTCCAGGGCAGCCTGTGCGCCTCAGTCCCCGCCGTCAGCCCACAGCCGGGCCCTGTGCCCAGCCCACTGGGAACACTGGGGGAACTTCGCGTGCCCGGGAGCAGCAGCCCTGGGTGATGCACCGTCTGCTCCTCTCCCTGCAGCGAGGCCGGGGCAGTGCTGGCCACGGACCACCCGGAGCTGGGGAGCCCCCGGAGCCGCAGCCCCGCTCCGCCATCCCCCAGCCGCTCCCGCTCCCTCCGGGCACGGGCGGCCACCCTCTCTCCCGGGACACGGCGATGGTGAGCTGCCTGCTGAATTAAGCATGAGCTGTAATTGAATCTCCTGAAGAGAAAGAGTCTCGGGAGCCTTTCCCGGCGTTTGGGAGGCTCGGCGCGTCACTCGCGGCGGGCTGCAGCCTGCTGTCCCCTGAACGGGGGATGGAATGGGGATGGATTATTTATGAGACCCTTAACGAGCAAGGCTGCAATACAACCTTAAAGCTGATACACAGTTCTCACGAGAGAACCAGTCAAATGACAACGGGAAATGTTTACCTGCACTTTGGGGCTTCTCTGGCAAACAGCCTCAGGACTGGAGGCAGGATCATGGAATGGTAGAATCGTCTGTGTTGGAAAAGGCCATTTCCCCCGTCAGTGAGGGATTTCAGCTCCTGTGGAGTGCCTGGGGGCGCTGCTGCCCGGTGCCGCTGTCCAGCAGCCCGGAGGTTCTGCAGGAGTTGGCAGGATGGGCCCCGGCGCAGGTGTTCCCCAAAAAGTGCCCTGTACCCAAACGTAGAGTATTACACACTGAGACCGAACTTCACCAGAGTGGCCGAGTACTGAGTGAAGTCCCTGACTGATCTCAAACATCACCTTTGCTCTGAAGGTGTGAGACCTGACAGTGTAACAGTGCTCTGGCTGTGGGCACCTGCACCCCTGAGACCTCCTGACATTAGAGACCATTCCCATGCTGGGATGGGGGATCTGACCCCAGCCCCTCTGGCTCCTCCTCTGCAGAGGCTGCAGAAGCTGCTCTTTGGGAACACGACCCACGTCTTCAGCTGCGAGTGGGCAGCAGCACACTTCAGGTTCCGCCGGCCACACTCTGACCTGGCCTACGCGCTAGAGGCAGGAAAGGTAAAGTGTCCCACAGCAACTGGCACTGGCTCCTCAGTGTCTCAGACATGTGCAGGAGATGGCAGCGAGCGCTGGGAGCCTCAGCACCCTGCACCCTGCACCCTGCACAGTGCACCCCACACACCTGCACCCCACACACCTGCACAGTGCACCCCACACACCCGCACAGTGCACCCCACACATCTGCACCCCACACCCTGCACACCTTCACCCCACACCTGCACACCTGCACTCCATGCCCTGCCCGCCTGCCAGGCTGAGCTTTCCCCACTGGGCAGGGCACAGGGTCTCCAGCCACAGCCCCCTCCACAACCACCCTCACAGGGGAGCTGTTGGCCCGAGGCTGGAGTGGGATGTGTGGCCTGGAGCCAGCAGCTGGCTGCAGGACAGACTGTGATATCCCTGTGTGAGATGCTTACAGGGGAATGCTCAGGGGAGGCAGCAGGTCACACAAAGCAGCAGGATTTTCCTGTTTCTTTTCTGAGAATTAGACTTACTTAATTCTTCCTGCCCCACCTGAAGTCACCTACACTGTTATTTACTGAGTGAGAAGTTTGCTTCTTCCTTATTTACTATCACAATGCTGCACATGAAAAATCAGAAGCCCAAGACACACACTCAAATTGTAAATCCCCTAAGTCACCTGGAGGCTGAAATGCTGGCTACAACCACAGGCACCGCTCCCTGCATTCCAAGGCTCTGTGTTTGAAGAAGGGAACACAGGCCTGACAGTGTGTACAGGCACTCCTGTTCATGGCCTCACATCAACCTGAGGCTGCCTTGGAACGCCTGTCCCTTTGCTGTGAGGCTGGAGAGGAGAAAAAAGAAACTGGGGGGCTTCCAAGCACACATGGTGTCCAGAGCTGGGTGACATTCTCTGGGGCTGAGCACTGCGAGGGAGAGCACCCTGCTGTCCCCAGCACACAGCCAGGGCCATCCCACAGCTTCTTCTCCACAAGGGCTTCCTGTTTCTCACTGGCCAGAGACTGCTGGGAATGGCTCCTCAGACAGGGGCATTTGTCTTTCTGTCCCTAGGTGGGAACAAGAACTGTTCTGATGGCCGTACAAGCGCACATCATCACATACCTGCTCTTTTCAAGAGACACAGAATATACTCACCTGGAAAGGTAAGATGCTGAGGCTTCTCATGGGGCACACAGGAACTATTTCCATTCATTGTTCGGACTCAGACAAACCAGCTTCTGGGTTCAGTCAAACCAGATGCCTGTTCAGGTGAGCAGCTGCAGGTGGGGATTTGAACCAGGAAATAAGCCTTGGCTGACCTCTAGGCAAGGCTTCTTCCCACCAAATCCACCAGTTTGCGATGGTGGTGTGTGCCCCTCACCTCCTATGCCACGGTCACAGCTCCCAGTGTTCCCCGGTGCAGGCTGTGCCGGATCGGGCAGCAGGAGCAGGGACAGGCACTGGCCATGGCCCTGGCAGAGATGCTGTGGGCAGCAGGAGGAGGCAGCAGAGCCATCGTCTGCCTGATCAGCACAGCTGTCACCGTGATGCCACGTGGAGGCTACAGAGCAGACACCTTCACGGAGAGAGTGAGTATGGAAACGCATCCTGCCAAGGGGATTTTCCTTAAAGACACATTTGGCCTCAAATTTAGAATCTCCTAAATCTGCTCCCTCACTTATCGTGCACCAAAGTGGTGAGGCCCCCAGACCCAGGTCCCACCACAGCCCATGACACATCCACCTCCTCACAGAGGCTGCCACTCCCCTTCATCAAGGGACAATATTCCTTCTCCTGCAAAAAAGAGATTCCAGTTAACATGAAGCTGCTCCCTTGACTCCCTGCACAGAGACGGACCCCATGGGTGGGGAAGGGGCAGAGCAGACCCTTACATTGTTCTGTCATTTGGCGGGAGGAACCACAGGAATCAAAAGCTCAGCTTTTTTATATAATTCATGTCTCCTTTACACCACCTTCCCTGTGCTTGTGCCTGACAGATCCAGTTGTTTGAGTTCAGAGAGAAAAGGGCAGCTCAGAAGTTCATCTCCGATCACATAGACTGCGTAAGTGGGGATATTTGCTCTATCCCAGTTATTTTCTTGCTGAATTACATCTTATTTCCCATTCAAATCAGACCTTTTGAAGGCAAGTGCCACCGCCAGCAGGATGTGGTGTTAATGTACGGTAAGTTCATGGATCTTCCTTTGGGAAGAGATCCTGCTCCCACTAAAATCCCTGGGACTTTACCCCCTATTCCAGCTCTCTCGGTCCACAAATGCTGGGTAAATGGGACAGCATTTTGTACTTCACTGAAATACAAGATGTGATTCCTTGCAACCTCAGAAAAAATCTGAGGAAAAATAATGCACAAAACCCATTTAGCCAATAACTGGAAGTTTCTTTTTTTACCTGATCCTCTTCAACAAAATGAGTTATAAAATCTTCCTGAAATAACACCTTACTCATCTAGTTCAATACACTAATCTAAGGCTGTATTGAAGCATTTGAATTGTTTTAATTAAATGTGATTTACTGGCCCTAATTCCTCCCCTGTGATCCCTTATTTCTTTTTCCAGTTCAAATGTGAAGGAAGCCATGGAGTGATCCTATTTTTGTACAGTTTACTCTTCTCTAGGACACTTGAAAGGTATATTTCACTTTTAAAACATTTTCTTTTAGTTTGGTTACATCTTTTGAAATAGCTCTTCCTTTCATCCCTTTCTTGTGAGTCGGGCAGGGATGTGCAGTGTCAACTCCAGCACTGGCCTGGCACTGCCCTGATGTTCTATGTTTGGCCATACAGGGTCCAAGAGGATTTGGGTGACACAGCTCCTTTGCTGAACGTCAGTTCTGGAAACATCACCTGCACAGAGGTAGGATCAGCCACATTTTCCACATTTGATTTAGGAAAAAAATTCTCTCTTTTTAATCCAAATTAAAAAAGCTCAAAGTCATACAAAAATCTTTTGCAAATTTTATTCATGACCCTGCATTCACAAAGCAGATGATAATAACAACAACAATAATAAAAAAGCCACCTGCAGCCTGGCATTCCCCCGCTCATGACAGGCATGACAGACCTGGGAGTGGGACACCGCCTGCCAAGGGTGTTTGCTCTAGTCCCCACGGCGTGACCACAGGCTGTTTCCCCGTAGGCCCTGCTCAGCCTCCTCCTGACGGGACGGGCGAGCCCTGAGGAGCTCAAAGGTGGCCGGGAACCACAGCCCGGTGATGCTCGGGGGCAGCGCGGCCCCGTGGGCTTCCTGCGCTGGGAGCGGGCACCAGCAGAGCAGCAGGTGAGAATGGGGGGACAGCCCCACAGCCAGCGGGACCCACAGCAGAACTCGGGCCCGGGGCAGACGGGCTCATGACAAGACTCCCCTGCCCAGGTGAGCCCCGGGCTGCGGACGCCCCGGCTGCCCGTGTGGCTGTGCAGCGTCCCCGGCAGGCACGGCGTGCTCTTCGGCACCGACTGCCGGCTGCTGTCCCACTGGAAAGCCGAGAGAGTCTTCCACCTGTACTTCTACAGCGGGCAGCAGGAGCAGACCCAGACAGCCCACCTGAGGATAGGTATGGACACGGGCTTGCCGGGCAGTGAGGTATGGGTGTCACAGACAGCTGTCCTTCCTGTGGTTAGTAATCTGTACAAGGTTTAACACACCAGGAAGCAGGATTGTTTCATGATTCATTCAAAATTTGTAATAACCTTCTCAACAACTGTTGTGGTTTCATTCTAGCCTCTAACCAAGCACCTCACAGCCCCTCCCTCGCTCACCCACCAGCAGGATCGGGGAAAGAATCAGGAGAGTAAAAGCAAGAAAACTCATGGGTTGAGATAAAGACAGTTTAATAGGGAAAGCAAGGCCACGCACACAAGCTAAGTAAAACAAGGAACTCATTCACCCTCTCCCATGGGCAGGCAGGTGTTCAGCCACCTCCAGGAGAGCAGGGCCCCATCCTTTGTGATAGTTACTTGGGAAGACAAATGCCATCACTCCCAACATACCCCCTTCCTCCTTCTTCCCCCCACTTGCACGGAGTGTGATGTCATATGGTCTGGAATATCCCTTTGGTCAGTTTGTGCCTCCTCCCAAGCTCCCATGCAGCCAGCATGGCCTTGAGTCTGTGTAAGCTCTGCTCAGTAATAACAGAAGCATCTCTATATTATCAACCCTGTGTTCAGCACAAATCCAAAACAGTTGCATACCAGCCACTGGGAAGACAATTAATTCTACCCCAGACAAAACCAGCACACCAAGGCAGTGAGGCTGGTCCATGGCGGGTTACCTGCCTACTTTCAGCAGCTGGCTGAGGCTGAAGTCTGTTTTCCTGGCCAGTGGCAGGTGCCACCATGGCCCTTGTGTTTCCCCCCAAGTTTCACATCCCTCCCCAGAAGGGGTGAACTGCTCCTCTAGCATCACTTGGATTGTGAATCAGGCTTCGCTCTGCCTCTGTGCAACACTTACCTTCCCCATTGAATGCCTCCCCCTTCCTCGCTCTCCTTTCACTGCAGCATTTAAAGTGAAGTCTGAATCTCGAAACTAAAGGGTAAATCTGCAAGAAAAGGTGAATTGAGATCCACCATCACAATACCCAGCATGGCCACAGGTATTATCTGTGCATCTGCTCAGAGAAACAATATGCAAATGCACCCTGCACAGAGCCCAGAGCTGCATTTAGAGTGCTGGAATTTCCCATGGGGGCAGCCAGCAGCTCTGGGCCAGCCCCAGCCCAGGAGGCTCTGCCAGTGCTCCCCCAGCTCCCCGGGGCAGTGCAGCAGCACATCTGCACCGATACGGCTGCACAAGCTTCTGCTTTTAACCTTTACTGAAACCTTTTTGAAGGGGTTTGGGGGTTTTTAGACTTGTTTTTCAAAGAGCGTTTCCTCTTCAGACACTCATTCTCATTACTGGGAAGATGCACCAAGTGAAGACCCCTGCAGCCCAGGGAAGAGGTGTCCGGCCCTGGAGATGGCAATCAGGACCAAGTGGGCAGGTGCAACCGTCAGCTGGAATGGGACAGACCCTTTCTTCTGAGAAGTGAGCAGGATGGTCCCCTGCTCCTGAGGAGTGAGCAGGATGGACCTCTGCTCCCGAAGAATGCTGGTATCTCCCACGTGCTGCCAACTACACCAGTCACTGCGACAGGGAGGACAAAAACATTTTTCTCAATTAAACAGCCCTTGGTGGATTGAGGGGATGCCCTGTCCACAAGGCATCACACCCACTGAGAAAGCATGTGCAGGTGAGGAATGATCACCAGCTGCCCCACCTCACACCTTTTCCAGGTCGTAGAATGCAGGTTCTCCTGCTTCCCACCACAGCTGGCAAGAAAAGGGAAGAGTCAAGCCCTGACACAGGTTGCCCAGGCCAGTGGTGGGTTCCCCATCCCTGCAGGGATTTAAAAGCTGTGCAGATGTGGCACTTGGGGACATGGTTTAGTGGTGGTCTGGGCAGTCCTGGGGGAATGGTTGGACTCAGTGGGTGCTAGAGGGCTTTTCCAATCCAAATCATTCTGGGATTCTATGATTCAGTGATTTTACTGCCATGCCAAATCCTGGCACTCTGCATCAGCCTGGCAAGCACGGGCAGGGCATATCACTTCTCACTCACAGTAACCACTGTCCACTTCCTTTTTCATTGTCATCACCCAAAGAAGACCTATTAGTCATACCCTCAGTCTAATGTACTGTTGCTAATGCCAGCCGTACTGAGAACAATAAACCTTATGCAAGCAATCCAAAAGCTTGGTTCAAATGAATTCAATTTTCCTATAAAAAAATCCAAGTGGTGATATCCAGAGATTCTGCCAGGCCAGAATGAGGAGCTGCTGGTTACAGCTGACGTGGGATCTGTACCTGCTGTTGACTCCTTCTTGAGTTTCTGCTCAATTCAGGACACTCCTAAGCACGTGGCCCACCCACTGCAAAGCTGTGGCTCAGCCCCAGTGCTGTGGTGCCCCAGCACCTGCAGGCTCAGTGGCACTGGGAGAGGGGCCCCAGGGCTGCTGGCGCTGTACCAGCCCATCACCCTTCTGTGACCACACTGGCAGCTCCGGCCACGGGCCAGGCTGGGGAATGGGGAGCCAGGAAGAGGGTCCGCCCACCCCTTCAGCCACATCATAGCCCCCAGATCCCCGTGTCCTACCCTGGCCCTGCTCCCCATCACCATCACAAGCACAATATGATTGTGAAAGCCAGAAAAAGGAAGAGAAGCCCAGCTAAACCCAAATAAATCCGACTGCGCCCGCTGCGGGAGCACACGCCCTTGCCGCCTCCCTCTGCCCTCATGTCTTCACATCCTTTTATAACCTTCTTGCCTGCTCATTTTCCTCCATCAGAGCTGAGCCCTTGCTCATTCCAGCCAGGTCATATCACTTAGTGATGCTTTAGGAATAAGCAGCAATAAACAGTCTGGGTGTTAGTCAAATTTCTCTGAAAACTCCCCCAGCTCCAGCATGTCAGGAAGCGCTGCCCTCATGACAACAGCTACAGACTTTCACTTCTACTCTGGAAATTCTCTGCAGAATTAAAAAAGCTTTGCAAACCTGCACACATTCCACAGATGCTCAGGGGTGCTGTCATGCCCTGAAATATTTGTGGGGGATCAGGGGCTGCACAGCCAGGAATGCAAGCAACGAATCTAGACACACATAAATGAAACTTATGGCATGTTTTGGCAATCTGCATGAGTCAATCTCATGGAGGAAACAAGTACCAGAGGAAACAAGCACCAGAGCCTTCAGCAGTGAGGCCCCTCTCCTGCACAGACCTTCTCATGGGTTACACCACTTTGGTAGAAAATGTTTGGTGTGGGTATCTCAGAACACAGTATTGCTTGTTCACCAAGAAGAACTCTCAGAGCCAAATTGAGGGGAGAACTCTGGAGAAAGTAATATTGGAAGTGTTCAAGGCCAGGTTGGACAGGGCTTGGAGCAACCCGGTCTAGAGGAAGGAATCTTCCTTCTAGATCCAGTGGGGAACTGGAGGGGCTTTAAGGTCCCTCCTGACCCAAACCATTCTGTGATTCTGTGACTCCTGGAGGGATTTAGCAGACGTGTAGATGCGGTGCCAAGGGACATCACATCAGTTAGTGGTGGCCTTGGCAGCGCTGAGTTAATGGTTTGACTCCATGATCTTACAGGTTTTTTCCAACTTAAACAATTCTGTGGTTCTGTCGTTCTGTGATTCACTTCTCCAGAGTTGTTTAAATTACTGGGGTTTTTCCCCAACCCTTTTCTTTTGTTTACGTGGGGAGTGAAACCAGCGCAACTTCTTTCATTATCTGGTCCCCACGTGTAAAACCAGAGCTAAGAAAACACCTCACTCTGCAGAACATTTAAAATCAGGCCAAAACATCTTTTAACATTATTTTGATGGCCCCGGTGAGCACACACAGAGAGTTCCAGTGAGCACACACAGCCCCAGTAAGCACACACACTCTCACACACTCACACAGACACACACACACTCACACTCTAAGCACACACACACACTCACACACACACACACACACAGAGCCCCAATAAGCGCGCACACACACTCACACCCCCCCACACACACACCCGGTCAGTCTGTCTGTCCGTCCCGTCCGCCCCGTCCCGTCCGCCCCGTCTCTCCGCGCAGGGCAGGGTGGGAGCGCAGCCCGCGCAGCCGCCGCTCGCCCAGCACCGCCCCGGCCATCCTCCTCCTCCTCCTCCTCCTCCTCCTCCTCCTCCTGCCGCCTCTCCTGCCCGTCCCTGCCCGGCGTGCTCCGATGGTGGCCGCGGTGCCGAGGCGCGATGAGCCGCCCGTCCTCGGCCGGCCCCGGCCCTAGCAAGCCCTGCGGGAAGCAGCAGCAGCAGCACCAGCAGCACCATCAGCAGCAGCAGCACCATCATCACTCCCCGTCCCCTGTCCTGCCGGGGCCCGGCGGGGCTTCTCCGCCGCCTCCCCCTCCTCCTCCTCCTCCTCCCCCCCAGCAGCAGCAGCAGCAGCAGCAGCAGCAGCAGCAGCAGCAGCAGCAGCAGGAGCTGACCTCACTCTTCGAGTGCCCCATCTGCTTCGACTATGTCCTGCCGCCCATCCTGCAGTGCCAGGCTGGGCACCTCGTGTGCAAGCAATGCCGGCAGCAGCTGAGCCTCTGCCCCACCTGCCGGGGCTCCCTCACCCCCAACATCAGGAACCTGGCCATGGAGAAGGTGGCCTCGGCTGTCCTCTTCCCGTGCAAGGTAAGGATGAAGGGCTGGGCAGGGGAACGGGGATGGAGCCCCGTTAGGGCTGCCCGGACCACCCCCCCATCCCCGTCCCCCTGCGGAGAACCCCCACTCATCACCCCCCCATCCCCGTCCCCCTGCAGAGAACCCCCACCTCCCTATCCCCGGACCACCCTCACCCATCACCCCGGTTGTTGAAACCAGAATCCTCTGTTCTTTTTAAAGAAAAGGAAAATCCAAACCGGGACCTCTCTCCAGCTGATCTGGACCAATCAGATCTAACTGCAACTGCAGATCTAACTACAACTCAGCCTTACAGCCCATTTTATCTTAAGTGCTTGCTATAGGAAAAAACAGCCTCTAAAGACAAGAAGATTCCTTTTTAAATGGACGCAAAAACTAAATAAAGCTCACCTTGAATCCAGGGCCACATAGAAGTATCTAATGTAAAATTTGCAGTGACCACAAGAGCTCTGGTTGATCACCAGTGTTTCCAGTTGACGGGTGGGAGCAGCAAACACTAGTGCTGGTGCCTTTCCTGATGGCTTGTATTTGGTCTTTTTCCAGTACGCCACAACAGGCTGCTCCCTGACACTCCACCACACAGAAAAGCCAAAACATGAAGCCATCTGTGAGTACCGTCCCTACTCCTGCCCGTGCCCTGGTACCTCCTGTGACTGGGAGGGATCCTTGGAAGCCGTGATGTCCCACCTCATGCACGCCCACAAAAGCATTACCACCCTTCAGGGAGAAGACATCATTTTCCTTGCCACAGACATTAACCTGCCAGGGGCAGTGGACTGGGTGATGATGCAGTCGTGCTTCAGTCACCACTTCATGCTGGTGCTGAAGAAGCAGGAGAAGTGTGAAGGTCACCAGCAGTTTTTTGCCACCGTGCTGCTCATCGGCACCCGTAAGCAGGCGGAGAACTTTCAGTACAGACTGGAACTGCACGGCAGCTGCCACCGGCTGACCTGGGAGGCGTCCCCCTGCTCCATCCACGACGGCGTGACCGTTGCCATCCGCAACAGCAACTGCCTCGTTTTTGATACGGCTACTGCACACCTTTTTGCTGACAACGGAAACCTCGGCATCAACGTGACCATTTCCATGTGCTGTCCATGATGCATCACCAGTGAGACCTGAGCTGTCTGGATGCAGTGCTTTACCTTCACCAGGGTTTGCTTTTGGTTCCCATTTTTTACGCTGTTCAACTCTGTCATCGTGTATGCTAAGGTTCCTGACTAGCCAACAGTTGTAACTTTGGGGAGAAGAGGAACAAGAGGGTCCTGTTAGTAGCATGAGTGGGACATGGTCTTTTAAAATTCTTGGGTGCCTTAGGAAGATTACACACCTTTTATAATTTAATTATATTTTATGTAAAGAGTGCTTCCATTAGACATGTGGCTTATGAGGCTCCTGTAAAAGCCCTTTCAGCAGCAGTACAGACTCACTCTCTCACTGGTGAGCTTTAATAACAGGCTTTAGTATCATTGAAGGGTTTGGGTTGGAAGAGACTTAAAAGATCAACTATTCCAATCCCCTGCCATGGGCAGGGACACTTTCCACTAGATGAGGTTGCTCCAAGCCCTGTTCAACCTGGCCTTGGACACTTCCAGGGATGGGACAGCCACAGCTTCTCTGGGTAAACTATGCCAGGGTCACACCACCCTCACAGGGAAGAATTTCTTCCCAATATCCCATCTAGCCCTGCCTTCTTGCAGTGGGAAGTCATTCCCCTTTGTCCTGTCATTTCAGGCCCTTGTCCAAAGTCCCTCTCCAGCTCTCCTGTAGCACCTATAGGCACTGGAAAGGGCTCTAATTTCTCATAATTTACCCTTAGTAAGGCCATGTTGGCTGTCTCCAATCACCTCCTTATTTTCCATATGCCTTACCATAGTTTCCAGGAGGATCTGCTCCATGCTCTTGCTGGGCACCAAGGTGACTTACCAGCCTGTAGTTCCCTGGGTCTTTCTTATTCTCCTTTTTAAAAAAGGGGGGTTATGCTTATGTTTTGCAGTCTGCAAGAACTTCACTGGACTGCCATGACATCTCAAATATAATGGATAGTGGCTGAGCCACTTCCTCTGCCAGTTTCCTCTGGACCCATGGATGCATCTTGTCAGGTCCCATGGACTTGTGCACCTTCAGCATCCTTAGACCTTCTCAACCCTGATCCTCTCCCACAGTGGGCAATTCTTCCTTCTCCCACTCCTTGCCTTTGCCTCCTGTAACTCAGGCACTGTGGCTGGGGCACTTGCCATGAAGGTCGAGACAGAAACATCACTGAATACCCCCAGCCTTCTCCATGTCCTGGGTAACCGGGTCTCCCATTCTCTTCCAGAGAGGGCCCACATTTTCCCTAGTCTTCCTTTTATCACCGAAGTACCTGTAGAAATTTTGCTTGTTGACCTTGACATCCATGGCCAGATTTAATTCGATCAGACTTTAGCTTTTCTAACCTGATTCCTGGCTGCTCTGACAATCTCTCTGTACTCCTCTAAGGCTGCCTGTCTTTTCCTAGTAGATGGGAAGGGAAAGAAATCCAAGCAACCTCTCACAGAAGAAGCTGTGACTCAAAGGGGGAGCAGGAGGTACTTCAGCGATGCTTCTACATTCCCTGCTACCTTATGGAAGGGAATGGGCAGTGGGTCACCTGCAGTGGCTTTAAAAGGAAAAAGAGTAGGAGGGGCTGAGGTACAGCACAGCAGGTTTCACAGAGCATGGAAGGTCCTCCTGTGTGACTCCTGTCTGGTGTAGGGGGATCTGGCCGGGGACGGGTGCGAGCAGCAGGCAAAAGTCTCACAGATCCCAGACAGCTGGAGCCAGTGACACAGGCAGATTCGGCTGCCCACGTGCAGCTGCCCTGGGAGATACACTTGACTGTTGATTATTGTAAAAGACCATAATACAGCAAGAGCTTTATGGCCAGTGTCATGTCATTTGCTATTTAAGTTTTGTTGCCATATTTACTTTTATTTTGCAATAAATATTTTGCAAAACCTACACTCTGGAGCTGTACTAACACACCTGTGTGTGGCAGCTGCTCTGTGGTTACTCTGTGTGCTCAGCCATGCCGGATCAGCGGGGATGCCCCAGCACGAGCTGGCTCACCCCACTGGGGTCCTTGTCCCCACCACCTCCTGCTGCCACACACAGCCATGCTGCAACACAGGCAGAGCAGCAGAGGGGGGACGTAAGTCCTAGAGACGACGGTGACAGCTCGACCTGTGCAACTGAGTCACAGGTTGTCACCACAGCTGACTCTGTCTGCAGCTCCCTCTCTACCACCAGAACATTCTGCTTGAATCATTGGCAACAAATACCAGCTCCACATACGGCTGTGCCGAATCTCAGGCATGTGGCAATTGGAGGAGGCACAGTCCGCTGAGTTACTGGCAGTGGGCAGCCTCACAGCAGTGGAAAACTGCAGGTAAAGTGACAGGTGAGGTGTGGTGTGAATAAATACAATCCAGAGGGGTGACACCACTGACGGCATTCCTCCGGTGAAGAGCGCTCTGCAGTTAAGCCCCAGCCCTGCACAGCCGTCACCAGCGCCCAGCAGCAGCCCCCAGAAAAGTGCACGAGAACAAGTTTGGCCTCAGCAAAGGGAAGCTCAGTCTGGCCTTGAGAATTTGGGAGTGACCATGGGAAAAAACCTCCTAAGGAATTACTCTCTATGCACTGCATACCAATGGTGAAAGATCCTACATCTGGTCTCACTTACGCTGTGCTGGCAGAACTCCAGCAGCATCAGCCCAGTGAACTAATTGTCTCCTGCTTAAGTGGGATCAAAGTCAAGCCGTGGCTCCAACAGGTGTTAACACCTCTGCTTTCAGCAGCACTTAAGCAAGAATCCCTAAGGATTTGATTAATTTTCCCATATTTGAGCAACAGTTATAGTGGCAGATAATTTTCTTACTGACAGTTGGCACATAAGAGGTTTTTTTGTGTAAAGCAAAACTCTTGATTATAGCAGTAATAATTAAATGAATTACTCCAGTGTTGCCTATAACCCACATTAGGTAAGTTAACACACATTATCATTAGGTCTGTCCACACCACTGAGTTCTGAAGGAATGGCCTACTTTTGTTAGATCGCACGTCAAAAAAACTAACCCAACACCTTGAATATTTTCTGACTGAAACTAAGTTTAGGATAATGAGTACCTCAGCTGGCACTGCCAAGAAGCGAGGTGTTTCCCCTTCAGGTCAGTGAGTGGACAGCACTCCATCAGGTTTCAGGTTTTCTTCCTGAGGCAACTGAAACAACTTCCCAAGGGTGATGTTCAACAGCCAGGGGCAGGAGGGGCCTGCAGGGCACCAGCCCCTTGCCAAGGGAATGGCAGTGCATCAATAAGTGTGTGACAGTTCTTAAAACTTTCAGAAGAACCTACTTAGGCGATCCTGGTTCTCTGAACAGAACTGACCACAGTAAAGCTCCTGATTTTGAAAGGGATAGTGAAGCATGCCTGGAGAGGCCTCTGCCTGGGAGCTGGCAGCAGGAAGGGGGCTGCAGCAGACAGACCCTCATGGGGCAGACCCCTGTGCCAGGACAGACCCCCTTGGGGAGGGCAGACCCCCTGGCCAGGATATGGTGCACAGCAGCCCCTCAGCTGTTCTCCAGCCTGCCAGGACTGTCAGCTGTGGAAGGCAGTAACCAGCGAGCAGGAGATGCACCTGGAAAGCTTTTCTGCAGCTACAGTTCTTCCTAAAAACTTATTTCCACTTCAAGCCCAACTTGAAATGCAGGTTTCATTTGGGGCTGATGAGTTCATAGCCAGGGTACAGCACGACCTGAGGGCCCCGTGCAGGCAGGACAGGTGCCCGGCTCTGCCGTGCCACAGCCAGAACCGCGGGCTGTGCCCACCCCAGGAATGTGGCAGGGATGTCCCAGTGCTACAGGGAGCTCTCAGCACATACCAGCTGGGCCACTGATACCACAACTCAGCATACTCCT
>JAWWEW010000012.1:269559-293808 GCA_035583185.1 Anabacerthia variegaticeps | reverse complement strand
CACGGCGGGGGCCGGCCGGGCCGAGACAGGGGACAGGGACAGGACAGGGACAGGGACACGGACAGGGACACGGACAGAGACAGGGACGGGACAGGACCGGCCGGTTCTGGGGCGGAGCCGCCGCCGCCGCGCTCGGTCCCGGCAGCCCCCGCGGCCGACGCGTTGCCATGGAGACGGCGCCATGGAGACGGCGCGGCCGCAGCGGGCGGGCATGGACGGGCCTTGCAGGGCAGCGGAGCCCGGCGATGGTCCGGTCGGTGGTCCGGGAGAAGGGCCGGGCGGGGCCCCGCGGCCCCGGCAGCCCGATGGGGGCGCGGGCCGTCCCGCAGAGCCGCCGGGCCGGGCCGCCCCCGCCGGGCCGCGGCCCGCAGGCCTGCCCGCACTCCTGGCCTACCGGCGCGAGTCCGCCCGGGCACTGGCGCACCACGAGGTCCGGCGGGCTGGGCTGGGCTGGGATCTCCCTCTGCTTCACTCCCGCGGCTCCCTGTAGGGAACGGGGCACCAACGCCCCTGTCCGAGGCGGCGCAGCAGCCCCTGCACGGCAGGGCTTTAACTCCGCGGGGCTGCCGGAGCGGAGCGGGTTGTCACACCTGGGCACCGAAAGGCTGCACAGCCTCTCCCCACCGCTGCGTCCTCTGCTGACAATTTCCCTGCAGGAGGTTCTGGCCTCGGGCTAAACCAGATACACAATGTAGATAAATAGGTACAGTCGCAGAATACAAGTAGGATACAGAGGTCCCGTAACCCTTAGCAAAGTCGAGTCACGAAAGAGTTAATCTGAGGCACGAGATAGGGAGCAAGGGAATGTTATTTCAGGATATCCAGTACTTACCCTCGAAATGCAGCCTGCAGGCACCCTGGTTTGCATCTGATGTGACCAGCTGTGTGTCACCGTGGTTTCCCAGAAACTCCCCACAACTGCAGCCATCGAGACCTTTTCCTCTCCAAAGCCCACGTGACGTGTTTGAAAAGGTTAACGCATCTGAATCCTCAGCCACAGCGTTCTGTGCTCTCAGCTTTCCTGCGAAGGAGTAAGGCTCATAAGTACCACAGTCAATCCCTCTCTTTGGGGACATTTATTTATTTATTTACCACAAACCTGCTTTCCTTTTTGGTGGTTTCCTGAACTTAATGTTTTGAGTTCAATCATTCCAAGACATCCCAGATACAGATCTGTTGTAACTGCCCTTGGGTGCTTGTCATGTTGCATTTTGAGCAGAGCCCTCTTTTCTCATGCTAACGGGGATTTGGGGGCTGGTACCCCCGTTCCTTCTCCCCACTCTTCCTGCTGTCACTGCAGATAAAGGAGGACACTGAGCCAAGGTGTGAGTACTGTGGCAGTCTGCTGAGGCCGTTCCCTTTCCCCAAGGATCTCCCTTTCCCCGAGGATGTCCCTTTCCCTGAGGATGTCGCTTTCTTCAAGGACCAGGAATACGTAAGCTGGGGGAAGGATGAGCAGGAGTTTGCTCTGGAACAGCTGCACTCACGGCTCCACTCTCCCACCTTGCAGAAATTCTGCTGCAAGCGCTACCAAGACCTCTACGAGTTCATCAGGAAGGAGAAAAAGAGGCTCAAGGATGCCTGCAACATCCCCAGAGCTGCCAGCACCCATGAACACCACGGCTCCAAAGCCAACCAGCTGCAGTCAAAGGAGAACCAGAGGTATGGGAAGAACTGGGGATCAGGTCTGTGTAAAGAACAACAGGCAGCTCCGAGGGAAAAGGAGCATTAGGAAACTGCTGGGAGAGGGAATGAAAGAAGAAAAACCTTTGTTTTAGGCACCCCAAGGTTGGATTCTCTCTGGTCCGCCCTGGCTCCTCTGTCACCAGACTGCAAAAGGAGGTGGCAAGGTATGTGCCAAGTGAAGTGTTAATTCCAGTGCTGACAGATGAAATATCTAGAGACAGACAGAGACAAACCCACAAATGCAGCTCTGGGAAGGGGCAGTATTTGGGTGTAGCTTTTACCTCAGGCAGTAAAACAAAGCTGGAGTCTGTATTTCTGTTTTGCTCCATAAACGGTGGCATGTGTTTGGATTCCAGTTTCCAGAGTCACAAGAACTCTGCAAGTTCTCAGCCCAAAGTTTGTGCAAGTGGCTAAGCCTCCTGCAGAGGCTCAAGGTATCCTTGAAGATCCTTCTCAGTCTGAGGGTATGAGTACAGAGCACGCACCAAACCACTGTCGCACTGTCAGATTTATAGGAAGCTACACAAGAATAGTGAAAATATTCCTGGAGATGAGCTGTTTTCCTGATCCTGTGGGCAGCTCTCCTCTTTCACATAAAATCCTGATCCAAACCCCATTACAATGTTCAGCTCTCCTGCCAGCAGAGCTGACGCCACAATGGCAGAGTCTGTTCACTGTAATCTGTGAGGGAGCAATTCTTTTCTGTTGAGATATGAGTATTTTGGTGATACTCCACTGCCTCTGTTACTTGCAGTTGTGTGAGTGGAGAGAAAAACAGGTTCAGAAAGTTGTGTTCCTAAAGCAGAGATATCAGTACTTCCAGCTTTTCAAACAGGGTACTTGAAATGTCTAACAGGAACACTTCTGTTTTCCAGGCAGCAGGAGAGACACCTCTCTGCCCTATCTTTAGAGCCGAGTGCCACTGAAGGTGAGTTGGCATTTCCTTATGGATTTATTTGTCTATTTATCACAACAGTGCTTTCAGTGGAATTGCTATTCTCTAACTGAACAGGAGGATTTTATACAGCAATATGTTCATTCATTGTCAGGTGTGCAATCCCCTTAAATTACAGATCCAGTCATATTAAATCATCCCTTGCAGGAGAATACAAAAGCAGGCACATCCTCCTTGCACAGAGAGGGTCTCCTTGCCATGATTTTCAGTATTTATATGTGAAGTTTCCATCTGAGATGCACAGAACCTGACCTGAGAGGACAAGTTGGCAAAACCAAGCCCTTGGGAGGTAGGAACTACCAGAATGAGGGTGATCCACATTTTGCCTGATCAGGTCGATATTCCACCGGTTCCTAGCCCAGGCTGTGCATGACTGAGCAGCCTTTGGGTCTAGCTCTAAAACTAGACTCCTGACTAAGAGCAAGTGAACCAGATTACAATATTGGACATGTTTTCACAGAGGATGGCAAGGCACTGAGGCTTCTGCAGCACCAGGGATCTCAAATCGTCAGTTACAGCACATGGAGCCAAATGCTATCCCAAAAAGTCACTCTTTACACAGATGTGTGTATATATATATATATATCTGTAACTGAAAAACTAACATTTTATCATAATCCTGTTCTCTGAAATAGCTGAGCACTCTGGGCTGCCCTTGTTAGAAAATACCTCGAGACAAGACAAACTCTCAGAATGGAGCATTTCAGCCAGGAATTCTCACTCCCCCAGTTACAGCAGAGGTGTTGGGCAGCTTGAAGTGGGCACTGCCAGCCCTGCCTGCTGCACACAAGCCCTCTCTGTGCTCTCCAGGTTCACACCAAGCTGGAACTGCTTCCTATGGGCTTTCCCAGGAGCCCACATCGCCCAAGGGTGAAATGCTGATGCCTGCTGGAAGCAAAGCCGAGACCAAGGACGAGGCCGAGCCTGAAGAGGAGTCTGAGCCCAAGAAGGAGCCTGAGGAGGAGACTGAGCCCAAGGAGGAGTCCAGACCCAGGCCTGGGCCCAAGCTTGGGCTGGAGCCTGACACCGAGCCTGAGTCTGAGAAGGAGCCCAAGCCCGAGCCCAAGGAAGGGCCTGGGCTTGAGCCCGGGCCCGAGACTGAGGATGAGCCCAAGGAGGAGCCCGAGCCCAAGCTTGAGGATGAGCCCGTGTCCTGCTGTGTCCCCAGCTATGGTTTCAGGCCCTTGGGGAAGAAGGCAGGTGCCTACGGCCGACAGCGACAGGTGCACTTTGAATGTGTCTGCACTCTGAGCAGCTGGAGCCTGCACTGCCCATCGTCACAGGGCAGCTGTGCCACACTGCTCTCATCTGTTTTATCCTTTTAATCTTAGGTGCGGAAGAGTAAATTGGTGCAAAAGTACTACAAACATGGAAGAAAATTCCTTACCGTGCTCCCAGATGGAACCTCGCATTTATTGTATCCTTTACGGTGTTCACTTGCCTGCATTAGTTCAGGGCTATAACAAATTTTAAGTGTGTTCCAGTTCATTTGATCACAAGCAACCCATCTTGCCACTCCCACTTGCTCTGAGGAGCAGCAGCAGTGAAACCTGACCTAGCTCCTGGGCTGAGGTTTCCCAGAGCAGGCAGCAGCTCCAGTGAGGGTCAGGCACTCACATCCAACACCCAGCCCAGGGGTCAGACCCATCCCCTGAGCTCTGGCCACCCGTGGAAGGGCCCTGCTGACCCTAGGGGCTCCCAAAGCTCTCAGCCCTGTCCTGGCCCCAGGGGTAGACCAGCACAGGGCAAATGTGCCTGTCCTGCAGACAATGCCTCAGGGGAGCACAGCCCGTCTGGGATTACCAGCATGAGTCACTACTGTCTGAAGGAAGAAAACAGAGCACTTTCACTAAGGGACCCCACAGCTTCCTTTATTAAAGCCACAACATTTTAAGTCACCCACGTTATTTTTCCTTGCTGTGGCAGACTTCTTTCTAACCCAGAGAGGTACGAAAGTGTACCTGAGCTTTGCCACCAAAGCAAAACACCGGCAGTGTCCCAGCTGACAAAAGTAGCACACCTTTAACACATCAGATTTTATACTCCCAGGTAGTGCCCTGAAATATTTAGTGTGTAATAACAGACTAACGAGCAAAGCAGGGGGTTACCAACTCCTTACCTGGCAGCAGCTATCCATCTGGAAACCTGGCCATCATCGTTACACGAGAGGGCGACCAGTGGATTTGCACAGTACTGGAAGACGAGCCGAGGACCACCAAAATCCGCGCGCTGTTTCAGTCCGACGGCAGAGGCACGTGCTACTACCCCAACGGAGACGAGTGGTGCGTTCAGCAGCTGCGCTCTCCACTGTGCACTGACATTTCAAAGGGCATTCTTAATAGCATCCAAAAATTAACAGACAAATCCAGCAGGTCATGGGCCCTGCTGTGGGTGCCCCCCAGAGCAGCAAAGCAACTCTGAGTGCGCCTTGAGAGGCAGGGCACAGGCCCTGACCCTGCTGTGCCTCTGTCTTGTCCCTTAGGGGAACGGAGGGACATTCTGCCACAGGAGCTGCAGGCTTCCGTTTCCATTTCCCTCTCTATTAGGATAAACATGAGTATCCAGGGAGGGCAGTATTTGGACCAAGCAGGCAGCAGAGTGAGAAGGTGGATGTGGCCAAACACGTCACCAGGACCCCATGTCCCTCTGAGCCCCATTTTCATCTCCCTGAACCGGCACGTGGGGGTCAGAATCCTGGCCCAGGACAAGATCATCGTCTCCTTCCTCGCCATGGGACGACAAGCAAAATTCAACATGGGAACAAAAGTGCAGGTATTTCTTCACACAGAGCCACTCTGCACATCAGGAGTGGGGCAGCCAGGGAAGATCCCCTCCATGGGGAAGCATGCTTATTCCCATGTTGCTCCATGTTCCTGCCTCTCAAAAAGCAGTGGACTTGTACCCCTGCTGGTCCCATGCAGACAGGGCACCTGCCAGCCCTGGCTCTCTGCAAGGAGTCACAGTGTGGGAGGCACTTTTGGCCAGGTCCCTGATGTCCCTGGCTGTGTCCCCAAGGGTCACCCCGGCTCTCCACAGGGAGAAAAGCTGTGGTCCATGTATGCAGGGTCCATGGCAGCTTCCTTTCTCCACAAGCTCCTGTCCCAGAGGCAGGTTTGTCTGCTGGGAGGGGAAGGAAGCCCCATGCCAGGCTGCAATGGCTCTGCTGACACACTCCCTCCACTCCACAGGTCGGCACTGCTGGGCAGCTGCCTGCCCCAGCCCGGCTGGGCCAGGACGAGCTCCTGCTGCTTGCCTTCCGGGTGAGGATCCTGCAGCTCTTCGACAGGATGCGGGGATGCATCAACTTTCCCTCCACTGAGCAGTGGAACAAAATGCAGCTTCCCCCATACCTCCTGACCCAGGCTGCGAAGATCCTGGAGCTCTGTGCTGCCGCTGACATAAGCAATGAGCTGCACAGCTCCATCAGGGCGATAGTAAATGCATAGCAGCTCTGACGAGCATGTGTGTGGTGTGAGGCAAAATGAGCCAGGATGCTCCCCAACACCACAGTACCTGCACTCGCTCAGCAAGGGTTCACCTGCGGCCCTGCCCCGGTGTGCAGCAAAGGGCAGCTCAGGGCTGATCCACACAGCCCCACGGGTGTCTCACTCAGGGCAGGCAGTACCAACTCACACTGACTACACCTTGGCTGTGGAGGCACGAGGAGGCTTTGCTCAGGTCACACACACAGGCACCGGTCTGCTGGCTCCTGATGAGATGGCACCAGCAGGATGCCCAGGTGTCCCTGGCGCCAGCGCTGATGGCAGCTCAGCCAGCTGCTGGTACGAGGCAAGGTGGTTCCCTGTGTAGAGAGAGACAAATGACCGCAGAGGACCCCAATCAATCACCTACACTTGGCCCCAGGGAGCACCAACTGCAGCCCGGAACAAGCTCTGGTTAAAGCACCACAAATACCAAGCCCTCAGCAGGCATTTAGGGACCCCTGGGGCTGTGGCTGGCAGTGGGGAAACCTCCCAGCCCCTCAGAACTGCCTGAGACCCGGGGCTCACCTGGTCAGCTTCTCCCCGGGTGGCCACAGCCAAGCTGCAGCACTACCCAAAGCACAAGGCCAAGCCCCATGTACCCATCCCAGCATGCAGAGGTTCTCAGGGGCTTACACATGACAGACACAAGCTCAGTGACTTTGGAAAGTTGGCATTTTATGCGGTTTTTCAATTGCAATTCCAAGAATATCCATCAGTGACAAACAAGGTACTTCACACAGGAAATGGGAACTCTTTATTTCAATTAATGTTCTTGGGTTCTATTTAGGACAGCAGGAAGGCCCAGCTCAACTCTCCAACGGCCAAGTAAGATCTGCTGGAGCTGGCCCACATGATTAAAGAGCAGTTGATCTTAATTTTCACTGAAGTCACCAAAGGATGTAACTACTCCGCATGTAATTTTGCTTATATAATTCAATATATAACACACTCTTCTACTCTGCCATAGATTTTGAAAAATATACAAACCTGTTTTAACCACATTAGAGATTTGATAGACAGCTGTCAATTACTCAACAGTTTAGGACAGTATCAGTCACTCCTGTAACTTCATTTTAAACTACAAAAAGAACATAAATTCATATAAAATACAACAGATTAAACAAACTTTTCTTTTTCCAAGGAAAAATTAGGTATCAACTCAATCTGCCATTGTGTGAAACATGAATATAAAATAAGTTACCATTAGTAATGCCTGCATTGCTGAGCTATGAACTGGTCGAATGAAGTCTTAAAAAAACTATACAGTATTATTGCACTCGTGGCTGTGCAGTGTGGGACAGGCCAGCACCGAAACAGGGCTCATTGAGTGTTTGTCCACGAGGCACAACGTGGCTGCAGGAGAGGCGTCCAGCCTGCGCCAACAGTGTCTGTCTTCAGCGCAGGCCTTCATGGGTCTGCACCACGCGGCCCAGGAACCACCACCCAATGCCTGTGGAGAGACACCGTTACCGTCAGCAACACCCCTGCGCCACGGGGCACACCTGGAGCACACCTGCAGCACAACTGGAGCACAGCTGCACTCAGCTGGCACACCCGGAGCACAGCTGCACTGAGTTGGCACACCTGGAGCACAGCTGCACTCACCTGGCACACCCGGGGCACACCTGCACTGAGCCAGGCCCACAAAGTGGAACCACAAGCTATGTGTTTTGAAAGCCACACGTGATATGGGAACATGGAATTGTTTTGTCATAAAATACCTCATGATGTGAACCCTCTGCTGCCAACAGCTGTGGAGCACTTGCAGAGGGGTAGGGCAGGCCTGTCCTGCTCTCCAGGGGCTTGCAATGCAATTTGGTTACAAGCCAGGGAAACATACATCCCTTGCACAAAGGCTGCTCTAAGGCACACAATGCAGCATGTTTCTGGTCTTTGCACCACACACCTCACTGACATCAGGCCTCCTGCACACAGCAATGCACCTTCTCCTACCTCATGGAATGCCAGCTTCCCACTCTGAGACAGGCAGAAAGAGCCACAACTTAAAACCTACCACCCAAACAGCCCCTGTGACACCACACGTGGCAATTTAGTGTCACAGAAGTGCTTCTCCAGGAAAACATTTAACTGAACAAACACACGAGCCCAACCTTCAGTCTCCAACGCACCTGTCACACTTGGGCAAACACACTAGTGACTGGAGGAGACTTACGAGGAGTTTCAGTGCTGTTTGATGGGGCTATGACCGATGATGGGGCATTGACTCCATGTGCACATTGAGCTTCATCTCATTATCAAGGATCTGTACAAGCTGCTGCATGGAAGGGAGGTGACCAGACTCCAGCTTAGACCACACCGGGACATCTAGCACAGAACACACAGAGGGGACAAAAGCACTGTTAACACTGGGAGTGTCAGGAAACACACAGGGCTGGTGTAAAAATGGAACTGAGAAGCTCTAGCAAGCTGTGTGAGTTGGTACTGATTGAGGAAAACATCTGGATCAACAATGCCTCCAAGCTCTAGCTATGCTAAAGCCCAGCCCAACCAGGATAGCAGAGTGTCTAATGCTTCCATTTAGAAGTGTATCTTATGAATGAAGAGGTGCAAAATATCCATCGAGATTCCTCTCAACCTGAAAATTCAGTACTGTTGTCCACTGGTACAGAAAATCTGGGAAAAGCAGTGGATTCCTTATGATTCCAAGGCTGAAGCATGCTACAGGACAGGGAAAACCTCTAATTGGAGAGTTCGTGTCCCTGGCTGTTCAATTCTTATTTAATGCACATCACACACAAAGAAAGAATAGAACAGTTACTCCAAGGGACCAAGTGTCCCTCTGAGTAAGTTTTTATAGAGCTATTCTAAAGTATGTGACATCTGTATAAACTGCTTTATAAGACTTCTACGATTTTCATCATTTATTGTGATAGATGACATCTGAAGATCCAAATGGATGGCGATTTCCACATACCACATTTCTTCACGCCATCCCTCATTCTCACCTCACAGCTTTCATGTGTGTACATGTGCAACACGAAATCCCATGAAAAAAACTGTCAGCTCACCATTCAAAGTGATTTCAAAAGCCCCAGTGGACATGCACTGGTTCTCAATCATGTTGCTCAGGAAGAAGACCATCATGCAGGCGTACACCTGGAACAGAACAGAGACACACATACACCTCAACCATGTCAGCCACACCTGCTGCTGTTCATTTTCAGTGAGCATCGGATGTTCACAGGTGTCTCTGAACTCCCCATGTGGAGGAACTGCTCAAGGAATGTTCCCCTCCACAGACATCTCCCTTTCCTCCTCTTACACAGACCATGCACCTTGCCTTCCCCAGACAAGCACCAAACCAGCACTGAACCCACCCAACTCACAGCCCTGGTTCAAACCAAGGTACAGGTACACGCTCCTGCTCCACCTGCACAGCTCTGGCCCCGCCACAGCCAGCTGCATGGCGGCTGGCAGGGTGACATGGGAACACAACTGTTCCCACACACTGCCTGTCACTGTCACAGAAACACTGTGGAACACAGAGCCATGGGCCCAGGCACAAACAGCACAGCAAAGCAAATCACAAAGTGCACAGGAACCAGCAGCCCTCCAGCACATCTCTGAGTTCTTTATGTGGAATTTTCTCTGTGTGGGGGTGACTCGGGAGGAAAGGATGGTATCTTCAACAGTGCAGCTCCTCTCTCATCACCAGCACCTCTCTCATTTCCTTTCCCTGCTCACAGGCACACTTTCATGGGTCACTGGAACACCAGAGAACCTGGTGTAGGGATAGTGGCAGCGCACTGCAGCCAGCCCAGCTAGGCATGGCATTGGCTGGAACTATTACAGCTTCTAGGCATTCAGACTGGCCAGTGAAGAGACCAAGGCACTGGGTAGCTCAGTTTGAGGGTCTGTAACTTGCTTTAGTTTAGTAGAGTAAGTCTGGAATAAGGTTACTCTAAATCAGAGTAACTCTGAATCTCCTGGCATTATCAGTACTGACTCACAGGGATATTCTCCCACAATGTCATGCCAGAGTCTGCTCTGCAAAACACCCACAGCATTTCAAATTCATTTTTCTAAACACCACTTAACTGCTGCCTAATCTTCAGAAGTCTGATGGAAGTGTCAACTGCAGAACAGTTATGAGACACCAGAGAAGTACTGACTTGAAATGCTACTTCTGAGCCCTAAAAAAGAGTAAACTCTTCTATCATCTTTGTCCGCAACATTAACCTCAGCTGTCCCTCTACAGCAGCAGCAGCTTGGAAAGAGATCACAGAATCATACCTTGGTCTGTCAAAAGCCTAAAGCATTACTAGTAAGGCTGCAGCATATGAAAGGTAAATCAGTCAGAACTATGAGGGACTCCCAGAGCACCCTCATGAAGTCACTCTGAAGCTGCTTTTTCAAAGTAAAAGAAGTATGTTCCTTACCTTGTTTTCTTGGCCCCACTGCCAGATGCTCGGAGCTTGCATGCCAAAGAAAGCAAATGGGTCCTTGCCAACAATTATTAAACCAATTAATACTAGTTTGAAGACAGAGAGGAAGGATGCTATGTGCCTGTTGGAGACAAGACACACCAGTGAGTTCAGTTTCTACTTCACCATACACACCTGTAATTCACTTCACTAGAATTTTGACAGTGTACAATCAAAAGTTTCAGCAGAAGTACAAATTTTTCCAAGTAAGTTTATCTCACTGTAAAAAAAAAACAAACAAAAACCAACAAAACAAAAAAGCAACATACATTAATAACATCCCCAGCAAGGCACTGCTCTAGCACAGCACCACAGAAAGACACCTCCTTGTACATTACAGGTGGACTCTTTTGTTCCTCAGCGGACCTCAAATGGGAACTTGCTTTCAACTTAAACATGTCTGAACTGGTAAATAGATTCAGTTTCTAAATAAGTTGTTCCACCTTACAGAGATACATTTAACTGATACATTTTCTGTAGAGGATTTCCCAGCGATGCAGTACTCCCCACAGGCAGAGACAGCTCATGCAGGCACTGTGCCCTGCAGCCTCCACCACTGCAACCCTGACAGAAATCAGGGCAGCAAGCGCTCCAGAAGCTGCTCCAGTAACTATGGCATCACTCTCCAGCGTGGGCACAGTGCTTTAAATAGCAGGAATAACACTATTTTCCTTTTGTCTTTTACCCAATTTCTTTGGGCATCCCCCCAACTGCACCTAAGGCCACCCTGGCAGCCTGTCCACTGAGGTGAGCTCTCCACGACTCGTGCCAAAAATGAACCTTTCCCTCCTGTGTCCTTAACCCATTACAGGAATTTGTCACTAAGTGTGTAAGCCTGAGCAACAAATTGAATTTATGTCTCAGTACAGCACGAATAAAAGCTGGGAAAATTCGCTGTGAAAAAAATCCGAAACAGTTACACAATTTATTTTAGATTGGATATGACAGGCCTCATCATACAGATATCCAGAAGGTGATATTTCTAGGAAAAACTAAGGCAGCTACCTGAAAGGGAGAAAATCACTCAGTTTCCATGCAATCGCAATGGAAAAACCTCTGAAGTTTCTGGTTTCAGTATTATTTCAGTGTAAACGCACGTGTTCACCACCGGAGAGCAGCCAGCCAGTACTGCTGGCATTTCTTACCTATAGATAGGTTGAGGAAGGTAGTTCTCCCCTTCTATTCGGATGTCTGGGTACCGCTGGCTGATGACCCGCATGTACTCCTCAAACACCCGCCTGTAGCCTCAGGAGACACTGGACACAGACAGGACTGTCACCACAGCTCAAGGGCTGCACGGTACTGGCACTGCAGAGCCGCGCTTGCCCCGTTCATAGCCCCTTTAGGTTAAAACTACAATTTTTATGCCACAGAGAAAAACTGAGCTGCAGTAAAATTATACATCACAGACCCCAACACATGAGCCCTGGATGTGACACGGGTTTGCTCCACATCCCAGCACAGAGACTCTGGTAACACCCACTGGGCATCGAATTACTTGTTTTCCCTGGAAAAAAATGTTAGTTAGGAAGTCAACCTAAGCAGACCCTTGCTTTGTACCAAAAAAACCTCTTCACACAGAGCCGTTTGAATCCCTCGCTGGTTACACTGCAATCCCTCTCTGACACTGCCCAAACAGGTAATGTCGCTCCCAGCCTGTCCTGTTCCCGCACGGCACGGGAACTGCAGGAGTTATATGCTCTGCCTCGCCTTTCTGCAGCCACCTCTGTAAAAACTGCGGTAAAATCACCGCCAAAGACCCCAAACGCAGCACTTTCCACCGAGCGCTGCTGGACCGCCTCACAGACCCGCAGGGCCGGGCATCGCCGTGACGGGCGCTGGGGCCTGCCGGGTTTTCGCCCACGAGCAGACTCGGTGTGGCCGGGCCGCCCCAGCCCTGCTCGGAGCGGGTCACACCCCGGGGCGGTGCGGGGGTGCCCCAGCGCCTCCACTGCAACACGGCCGCTGCACCAAAACAAACGCAGAATTACAGCCTTTGCTGAAACATCGATTCCTCCCAAACGTAAGCCCGCCCAGCAGAACGCCACACGTGCCGCCAAAGGACCCGAAAAGCGCGTTTTTGCGGCGGCGGCCGCATTTCCAGCGGGTCCGTCCGGCAGGGCCGCCTCCCACGCCACAGCCGGGCCGGGGACCCCGGCAGCTCGGCCGGGGCGGGGCGGTCCCGCCCGGCCCTCGGCACCGGCCGCTCCAGGGGCGGTAGGAGTGGGCGCGGGGGTGGCGGCAGCGCCGGGGGAAGGGGAAGAAAGGGAAGGGGAGGGGAGGGGAGGACAGGCCGGAGAGGGAGGCGGCGGCGGCGCGGCGGGCACAGCCATCTTGGCCGCCGCCATCTTGGCGGGCGCCCCTCACCAGATCTGGAACTTGAGCAGCGGCCCGGTGGCGTAGGCCATGCGCAGCTTCTTGGCGGGCAGCCCGCCCTGCTCGGCCGCCAGGGCCCCGCCGCCGCCCGGAGCGGCCGCCAGCGCCGCCAGCAGCAGCAGCAGCCCCGGCAGCAGCCGCAGCCCCGCCGCTCGCATCTCGCCGCCGCAGCCGCCCTGTGCGCACGCGCGCGCCGCCTCGCCAAGGGCACGCGGGCGGAGGGGCGGGGCCACGTCACGCTGTTGGCCCCGCCCCCGGCCGTGGGGGGAGCGGGGGGGGCCGGGCAGGACAGCAACAGCCGCGTTAGTAAATGCTCTTTATTTTATCTACATTCCCTTATTGCATAAAGATCTCATCTCTTCTTAAATATAATAAAGCTATCAAATGTTCCCAACCCCTTCCCTCCTTCCACCCAAACAAGGAGAACCAGCATGTTTTAGGCAAGATGCTCCAGAAAAGGAACATTTTTTCTGGCTGGAGCAGCAGCAGAACTCGGTGGACTTTCGCACTCTTACTCATTTGCTGAAACGTTTTACTCTGTTCAGGTTAATAACAAACTAAATTTTGCGTGAACTTTGTGTTAGGGCCACACAGGAGCTCCAGGAAGTTTTAAACACCCAGTTCTAGATCTTCCAGTTCTTTAAGGAGAGCAGCTTCTTTCTGAATCTTCTCCACCTAGAACAAAACAGCATGTCACAGATGCAGCTTATTGTAAAATGAACCTTGAATAAACCACACAGATCTTACCCATACCTGATTCTTCTCAAGCTGTTTGCCAGCAGCTGCCTGTTCTTTCAGCTGCTCAATTGCCTTCAGCTTCTGTAAAAAAAAAAAAATTACAAAAAGCCACTTAACACAAAATATTGGTGAACCAAACATAAAAAAAAGGTCTTAGAAGTTGTTGCACTTGCAATTGCGTGAGGCACCTGGAGACACATCTCTGTGGAAGGCACATTCCCTTTCAGCATCTCCAGATACTCAATCCAGAATTTCCCACCTATAACAAACATTTCTTTCAAGAACAAAACCTAGAGGACAACATCACTTCCTCCTCTCTGAGATGAACAACACGCACTGTCCCACTGAAGGGCTAGATCCAAACTTGGAAATGACTCCATCACTATCCCTCTTCACACATTTTCATCAGAAAGCCTGGAATGTTAATCCAGAGATGATAAAAAACAGGAGGCTGCCAAGAGAAATGGGAGGGGTTCTCTAGCCCGAACTAAACAATTCTGTTCTGAAATGATTTAATCTAAGAATTCTCAAGACTGGCAGTAACCTTCACACTTGCACACAAGGCCAACCACATGGGCATCAGTTCCCTTGTTGGATCCAGGACCCAACAATCACAGAGCCCACACAGCTCCTCTCTGAGCACCAACACCTTTCAGTGTAACCTGCCCCTCAGCTGGGGAGTGGCTGCACCTCCAGGGCACTCCTAACTGGACCTGGAACACTCCTCCCTGCACCTGGCAGTGGTTCTGCCCCTGCCACCTCTGATGGGCCCTTCAGGAGCCCTGGCACCTGACAGCCTCCGCTGCTGCACCGGCTCGGAAAGAGAAGGAAGCTGGGTACAAATTCAGGATGTTAACATGGATGTCAATACATCTTCCTGAGCCCAGGTCACCTTACTCTCACACTAGGTCTTCAAGAAATCTGTTGCCTGTTAGAAAAAGAACTCGCTCACCTTTTTCAAATTCTTTATCTTCTTGTCCACTTCAGGATCTCCTGTGGTTGTGGCAGGCACAGCATTCCGCGGGGAGTTCTGCGGGGCCTGGGTCTGGCCAGGGCTCTGGTTCATATCAGCTTTGGCCTCCTGTAGACACAAACACATGATACAGAAAATACCTTTGATTACAAAGAGATTGAAAAATGTCTTTAATCACTTTAAGGGATCCATTTAATATTTCTTCTTTCACTGGTTATTCCAAAATGTGTGCATGACTTGCTCTGATGTATTGGATTACCTCTGGATCTCTTTCCATGGACAAAGGGTTATCTAGAACAATTGACATGCTGTTTCTTGTTGAATTTCTAATTCCTCAAGACACCAACCATATACAGCACGTCAGTAAGGGTGACATTACAAACACTTACACAAATGTTTTATAAAGCAGACTGGGTCACTGTCTTTGAAGCATAAGGGCTCCAAACCAGTCCAAAAAATTTTAAAACTATTACTTACAGAAATTATTGCTTCAGAGGTTTGTAGAAACTGGAAGGCTAATACCAAAAGCTGACCTTTATCTACCTAGTCAAAAAATAGCAAGTCAAGGGGTGACAAACAGGCCATCTCTTATCTGCCTTGAAAACACCCCAGCCCTGTCCTGCTGGGGACACATCACAGCACCCAGCCCATTCTGACCTCTTACCTAACACCAAAATACACTCTGCAGAAGATGAAAAGTCAGAATTACTTTGTCTCCACACTGATTTTAGCTAATATTTGCAGCAACTCCCCAAAGCTGTTACTTTAAATCATCCTTTTATACCTGCTTTAGTCTGGTTAAACTCTGCTGTCCTCCCCACACCACAGCACATGCAAAATGCATGGAAGGGTCTCCGTGGACAGGTCAATGCTCTGAGACTGACCAGTGCCATTTGGGAAAACTAACTAACTAATGTTACTCTTGAAAGAACGATTTCTGCAGTACCTGTTTAGCAGCTTTCTTTGCTTCATGTTTCCTCTGATTTTTGAGAGCTGTTTTAGACAGTGGCTTATCACCACCTCCCACCTGGGGTTTCATGTTCTGGGGTGGCTCATCCTCATGCTGCAGGATATGCAAAATGAAGTTAAAAACCTGTATTCCACATTGGCACAGAAAATCTAAAACCTACCTAAGACAATATCGTACACAAAGATGAACCAGTAAGGAAGAAGAAGGAAAAACAAAGAAAAGAAGGGGTGAATAAAAGTATGCATTCCTTGGAGTAGCCAAGGACAGCGTGACAAGGGTTTCAAACTCATCCACTCAAGTTTAGATGGGACTACCATGTGTGTCTTAAAGATTTCATAGATTTCTGATAAAATAACAAAATCATGATGTTTTCTGTCTCGGGGGAAATAAAATCCCAGAGGAATAACCCAGCATAAAGTGACTGGAGCTTGGCATTTTGCTGTTTTTGACAGCTTTTTAACTCAAAACTCCTGGTGACCAGAGAAAAAGGCTGGATGCTGAGAAGGGAGATGGGGGGCTTTTGGGGGACAGTGGGAGCTGAGAATGAGAGGGTGCTCAGTGTTTTTAAGATAACACTTAACTGTAGTGCTGTACTGTTTTAATGCATATTACAGGATTTTTTGCCCATATAAGTAAACAGAATTTTTTTTTTGACTGTATCTTCCCCCTGCTCCCTCTGCTCGTGGATGGTTTACGAGAGCAGTCCTCAGCACAGACTGCTTGGAGGCTAAACCTCCTTCAAAAGCACCAGGCTCAAAATCAAAGCCCTCCTGGACTCAAACACCAAGGGTGCAGCTGTTAAATGGAATTAGCTGCTACTCAGCCTACTTTGAAAACTTGAAGAAACTAATTAGACAAGCAGTTCACTGTACTGAAATGTGTTTAAGCTGCAGCTGACTTTCTAATGATCCAATCTCTTTCTAGCAAATAAACTTATCTTAGGAAAAAAAGACAAAAAAGAGTGGCTGTTAGGAAGCCACAGTCTGGCTGGGTTCAGACTGGTAAGTCGGGTCACCCAAATCAGAGGCTTCTGTCCTAACTAGAGCACCCAATTTCACTGCAAACCACATATACTGTTTATTGTTCCAGAGCATATTGTGAAGAGTATTATTAAAGTCTGCAAATGCTTTGTTAAAGGGCAGTATTTCAGCCAAAAAAACATGAGTCTTCTAGCATACGCTCTTGCAAACCATGAGCAAAGTGCCAAAGAGGGTTATCCAAACCCCTCCAAACCCCCACAGCGCTGCTGTCAGCCTGGTTACTCTGCTCATGGTCCTCCTCAAAAACACACACATATGTGAGGCCAGGCTCCAAACAGACAAAGCCATGAGACACAACAATTCAGATCCCACAGGACTCTGCTACTCACAAGCTTGGAGCTGGTCACAGGCTTGTTCCTCAGGGCAGGAGGTCTGTATGCCTGCGCAGGCTTCGGCTCGGCACTGGGCAATTCGCTGGGAACCGCCTGGTACCTCACAGCCTTCTCCGGGAACACCCCGTCCAGGAAGGGCTGCCACAGCACTTGCCACATTTCCTCGTTGGATGGCACCTCGTAGGTGTGCAACACAGAGCCCGTGTAGTGCCACATCTTGTATCCGTTGCTGACCCGCAGCCGGGGAGCACACGTGGCTGTCACAATGTGCTCCCCGTCGGGACACCAAGCAAAGTATGTGGAATCTGAGGCCACGGGTTTGGAAATGAGTTTGTAGTTTTTAACGTCCCACACTTCCATCTGTCCCCTGAGGTTTCCAAACCCTGCCAGCACCAGGATGTGTCCGTGGGGGCTGTAGTAGGCAGCATTGCGAGGCCCAGTGCCAAAATCAAACACGGGGTCACATTTCAGGTTAAAAATCGTGGCTTTGGCAGGCATGAAACCATACACAGCACAGAACTCGACAGAATTGGGGCTCCAGGCAACATCGTAAATAGGGCCATTTTTTGCTAAAGGAAAAGGAAAAACAGGCTGCTGTTGGGAGATTGCATTTTTTCAGCGCAGGCCAAAATAAAATCCACAGTGATTCTTCAAGCTTTGCTAAAATGCCATGATCCTATTATTGACAGTCAAAATTAATTCTGCTAACAACAGGAAAAAACAGCCCTTGATCTTCTGATAACTTTAGTTATGGTTTACAACAACAACTGCAGCCATTCCAAATTACCTCTGTAGGGTCAGCACCAGCACTTTTACAGTAAGCATAGCTTGTCATGTAAAAAAAAATCCTTTATTTTTTTTCCTCGTTACTCAAGTATGACCTCAGGACCTTCTGAAACTGTCCCACTGGAAACCTGCGAAAACAGGAGTTTTATACCAGCTGGATAATAGTTCCTCTTCTTTTAATCTAAGAAATATTGTGTAGCTCAGCTTTGTAGTGGTAAGCAATAGTAACCTAAGTTATCTTTGGATCATGCCCATGCACAGTATTTTATAAACCAGATTTTAATGTGAGTGAGCACACAGAAATGATTTTATACATAATGACCAAAACATGGTACTGTTAGAAGGTATTCTGGGGGTTGGAATATTAGGAGATACTGAAGAATGATGAATTAGTCATGAAAGCTTGTGTAAAATATCCAGGCATAAATACAAACCACAGGCCATTACAACTTTTCATAATCTGGATATCTCTACCCATAGTTTTCAGATAAATGCCAAGTACATTACTCAATCCTTAATCCAGAGTTGACCCAAAATCTCAAAGTGATTCGGTACATTCCTGTTGTCACTCTGAAATCTCACTGCCTTTAGAAATAAGGCTGTATAATCACGCTGGCATTAAGATGGCAAGTATATCAAAGGTAAGGTAATTCAGCAATTAAAAATCCCCCACAAACCCAAACATCTCAGTCCAGAGGTAAAAAAAGGTGAAGGATTTTTTGCTAAGAGGACTTGATTTCTTTTTTTTTTTAAAGATCACTGCATGGCAGTGACAACCCACCCTCCTCCTGCCTCAGGCTCCCAGGCTGCAGGGGCCAGGTACTCACGCAGCTGCACGACGGCGCTCTCCCCGTTGGCCGCCATGTAGTGCAGGGTCTGCTCCCCGTAGTACGAGGCCCCCGTTTTGTCCACCTCGGTGCTGGCCACCACCAGCAAGGCCGTGGCTGGTGAACAGACACAGTTAGTGCAGCACAGCTGCTGCAAACCACATCAGCCACTGCACAAGCCACACACCACAAACCACCAATGCAAACACTGCAGTGGACAAAAAAACCCCAGTCTGTTATGAATTCTAACTGGTTGCTTGTGCATCAGCACTTGGTAGCATTCTCTTCTGAACTGACTTTGTCCTAATGGCAATCCAAATGGAACAAATACCTTTTTTTCTCAGATGGAAAGTATAAGCTCGGTCTGTTCATTCACTGTTGGATCACAAGCCAGTGAACATACTTTGGAGTCATAAAAAAATGTTAATCTGAGGTAGAAACCAAACATCCTGATCAGCCCTTGAATAACATGTTTCACCAATAGCTGCTGGATGCACAACTGTTATCCAAAGCCATGTGCTCATGTGTGTTCTCCACATGCGTGTAACACTGTCCCTCTATGACAAACTACACAGGTTGAGGAAAAATGATTTTTACAAAATTTTTCTGAAACAGCTTGCTGCTAACAAACAGCAAAGCACAGAGCCCTGTCAGCTCATCCCAGTCATGGTCCTTCTGGACAATTCTACAGATTAAGATTGTAAATATAAGAACAGTTTATGCTCTGATATAATCTAAATACGCCATCAACACAGAATGCAAATTTATATAGGAATTTGCTACTCAACTGCAAAATTTACCAGCACATATAGAATATTCTCAATTACAACACACAAAACCACACCAGTTACAGGAAAGTGCTGAGCCCTCCAGGGTGTGCAGAACTGCATTCTTAATGCTGCATTGGCATTAATGGCTGTCCTCAGAATTTATCTGCATATGCAAGTTAAATGCAAACCCCATAAAGTAAACAAAGGAATACAATCCAAAATGGGCTGAATATAAAAGTTCCAATACATAGCTATTGTACCTTTTTTGTTCCATAGCATTGTCACCTTGTCAGCCTTGAAGAAGCTTTTGTTGGCGAGTGCTGACTGCGGGCCCCCAAAGTTGGGGTACTGGTAGAGCCTGACGAAGGACGGGGCACCTTTGCTGCCTGGGACATACACAGCAACCTGGAACAGCCACGAGATTTCACTGCAGCTTAAAGCCTTGGGAGCCAGGCCACAGTTATTACCAATATGCTGTACTAATATCACAGTCATTTTTTTTAAGAAGAACAAGAAAAAGATTGGAAACAGGATCAGAAGTACCTTGGTTGGCTGTGCTCCTGGGGACAACACAAAATCACTGACCTTCTGTAAATGCAGCTTATTTGCAATGGTATCTGCCAAAAAAAAGGCCCCAGATGTGTGATGTTAATGACAAACCACATTACCTGGATGACCTGACCACAGCTTTCTACGGGACTGCATTGTGGATAACACAGACCACTCAGGATAATCAGAAAAGATTTCTTTTACTAGGCAAACAACAATTACCTTCCCATTTCATCACACCATTTTATTTACAAAACCAACCTCAACCAAGCTGAGGTCTCAAGTCCAGTATTTAGTATTTAGAAGTTCAAACAGCAAAGGATGCCAGCAAATCCCAGGTGAATACTTGTGGTTTAAGCCCCTTTAAGCACCAAGTATTCACCTTATCTGTGCCAGCTTCAGTCAGGTACCATGTGCCATTGCACAGAACCAGGGGCTCCCCCCTTACACCTTCACAGGATAACCCTTCCCAACAGGAAGCATTCAGAGGCCTGTTCTGGGCTGGACACTGTCCCTTCCCCCAAAGAACTGATGGAACAGCAGCACCCCACAGCTTCAGTGCAGGCAGGAATGTGCACTGCCAGCAGACCTCCTGCTGAGGCTGACATTCAGTGCCTCCCACAGCTTCCTTAACATCAGCAGGGCTAATTCTTGGGAAACTGTCTCTCTCGTAGCCATTAAAATAAAGAACATAAATCCAAAACACACACTGCTGTTCTCCCCTCAGTTTTCTTTAGTTCTTCTACGTTTTTGTTCTAACTAATTTTTATCTCCCTGCTTTTATCTTCCCCGTTGCCTTTCCAACCTCTATTGACTCCAAATATTCTACCATCAGTAGTAAAAACTCTTGTAAAAATTTTCAGGCTTCACTACTTCATATTTGCCATTGATACAAATTTTTTAATGAGCCACTTTTTAACAGTCTATTGACACTACACACACAACCCAAAGAAGTAATCATAGATCACATTCTCTGACAATTTCCTGAAGCTCATTAAATGAGAAACAAGATAGAATCAGGTCTCTTTACTTGAAAATCAGATGTGTTTCATGCCACATATGTCAGTGAAAAAATAAATAAGAAAGTGAAAACACACTTCATTGAAGAATAATTATTCTGAATTTCAAATTCAAATAGAATATAGGCAATATTTAAAATAAAACACAAGCAAAAGAAGAAGTAGGGAAAAACCTGAAAAAGAAAACTACCCCCTAAAAGAAGCAGAATTTATAGAATGAATGAAATGTAAAGAAATACTTGCGTACTGAAGTTGTTGTTTTCAAAGAAGTGCACTTCATTGTTTACATTCCTGGCACAAATGCTTTCATCATCTGCCCAGCAAGGACACCTGCAATTCAAAGGAAAAGTCAAAAACACCGAATGAGGCTCATCTTTAGCATTCCAGGATTGTTTTTCCTCTCTGTTTTTAAAGCCCAGCAAGTTTGAGCATGATACATTTGATATGGACAAATGACATCTGCATAGCAAAAAAGACACAAGTGGACTCAGTTATTGCCTGCCCAGCTTTCTCTGTGGTGCAAAAGGAGAGCAAATTAACAATGAACTACATACTCAAAAGCACAGACTCTGGCCTTCAGCCAGCAGGAGGCACTGGTTTGAAAGCCAACGCCACACCAGGTTCATTTACCTGGATCAGATTTTGGAAACTGCATTTCTTTGCAAACAATTACCATCTGGAAGGGTTATTTACCAGTTTTGCATCTTTTTCTGGATGAAAGACTTCAAGCATTTTCCAGTTTTCAGATCATGGAGCTGCAGGTTGGGCACCCCAGACGCGCCATCCTTACCAGCTGCAAGAAAACAGTGGTCTTTGGGGATTAAATCTGCTTCACCACAATATCCCACCTCATGGCCTGCAAGCACCCAAACAAGCATGAACTTCTTACAAGCAGCATCCTGTCCCTGAGGAACCAAACCCATGGCTGCTGATTATGCACATATTACCCTGTCTTTCCCTATGCAGAAAGAACTCATATTTGGAGGTGTAAGGTTTCTACTCCCCCCTGCAAGGCTGGGACCACCAATATCTGCACAGCTTTTTAATGCTTGTTTTTTAACTAAAACCAAAAACCATCCTCATGGCAGACAATGGCAAACATCTTCTCCACTCCTACATTTTGCTCTCATGAGAGTGCCATGATTTCACCCATCCCGTGGCAGCTCAGCTAAGACATGCACATACCCCAGGTGCTTGCCCAGCTGGTACAATACTCACTTGCATAGGCTTGCCACGTGGCCAGAACATTATTCTTTGGCGAGAATTCAAGGCAAACTGCCTTTGGGAGATCAAAGGAACGCAGTAACCCAGCTCTGGTGACATTAACAACATTTACTCTGGAACCAAAAGATGCCATTTCAATAAAACATGTTTACAATAGTTAATTAATTGCCAAGGTAACTGTCCACATATTTGACCCTTCTAGATCTGTCTCACGTCTAGACAATGCAACAAAATTAGAAGAGCTTTTTTCACCATAACACATATTTTTAACTGCAATTTGCAAGCTCTAAACCGAGGAGTGAACTCTATAGAGCATATCCAGATTGCATGGAAATAGGTGAATTACACATAGAAGAACAGCAGATATTCCATCGGAGACTCAAGAAACAAAGCCACTACTGTGAATAATGCAAAAGTAAGCTGCATTTAAAATGTGCATGCAAATACTTGCATTCACAGGAACTGCCTTTACACAGACAACAGTAAATGGGGCATAACTGATCCAGTTTATTTCACACAAACTAAAGATTAAGACCATAAAATGCACCCACCTTTCTCCATTGCACCAGGCAAAGAGAGAGCCGTCCTTGCTAAAAGCAACAGCTTTGCAATTTTTTCCAGAGTCCCTAAAGAAATAAGAAATGCACGTGAGCATTCCATAGTGCCCAAGGGAAGGTTTTTTACCAAAACCAAAAAGCAACACCACAAGTTTCCTGCTATGCCCCCAAGGAGCCCTGTGTCATAG
Organism: Anabacerthia variegaticeps; assembly: GCA_035583185.1. NCBI lineage: Eukaryota > Metazoa > Chordata > Aves > Passeriformes > Furnariidae > Anabacerthia > Anabacerthia variegaticeps. The sequence continues at coordinate 270,888 of JAWWEW010000012.1, read as the reverse complement.
TACAGTACCTGCTGCCCCTACTGGGGGACTGTCCTGTACCAGGTACTCAGGTAGTGACACCTGAGGCAAACACAAACCCTTCCAAACCATCAGTTTCCTGAACCAGTGACACTAAGAAATAATTCACTTATATTTACATGTTTTCCAATTCCGGAATCTACCTTTACTTTTTACAAAACTGTTTTGTTCGTGCAAAAGATGAGAACCAGTGACACCAGTACCTCTGGAACGCCGTGCTCTCTGTGAAACTGGGGGGCCCATTCACCATATACAGCCCTTCGGACCCTCTCACTGGAAATGGAAACAGAACTCATTTCAAATGCAGGAAATTGTCCAACATGTAACCTTTTCTGTAACTCTAATTCATGCACACACTTTCCTTTACTGCTTGCTGTAAAGGAAATCCATGGCACAACATGAGCCTGGAGCCCCCACCCCATCCCTGCTGCGGGGCTGTATCCCCCAGGGTGGGGCAGTCCCACAGCAAAACAGTTTTTCTCATGTCTAAGTGCAATTTCCCGGAGTTCAGGCACACAATGCCCCTGGCACACCCCAAGGGAGCCTTTCAGCACACCTTATATACAACCCACAAGCTCCACACGCTGCCTGAAGTCTGTTCTCCAGCTCTTCCACCAGGATACCCATATTAAGATACAAATTTACAGCAGCTTACTGACAATACCGAGCAGCCCAGAATCTACCCGACACAGCTGCAGCCTCCCAGACCGAGAGGAGTGCAAACATGCTGATGTGTAAAGCTTAAGAACACGAGGAAGAATGCACCTCCCTTGCGTTAGGGACAGCTTAGCAGGAAGAGGCTGCGGAGGAGGAGGACTCTTGGCAGGAGCCTCCCGAATGGCAGTGGGAACCCCTCGAACCGCAGAGCGCTCGGGGAGCGGCTCCCCTCGCACCGACCGGGCCGGCCCTGCGGGGCCTGGGGCGCTCCCCTGGCACCGACCGGCTGCGGGCGAGAGAAACCCCCGCGGGATGAGCCCCCGACACGCGGCCCCGCCGCTCCCGCGGAGGACCGGGGTGAGTAGCGACAGCCCCGGGGAGGGCCCCGAGCCGGGCCGGGCCGAGCGAGCCCAGGGCCCGGCTAAGGGCGCCAGGGCCGGGCCGGGCCACGCCGAGCCAGCGCTCCCTGGAGAGCGGGCGGGCGGCAGGTCCCGGAGGGTCCCGGAGTGCCCCGGAGGGTTCCGGGCCGCCGCCGCGCCCCCTCCCGGTGCCGGCGCCGCGGCCCGGGCCCGACTCACCCGCGAGCAGCGGCGTGGGGGGCGCCATCTTGGCGCGGCCGGTGCGGGCGGCACTTCCGGTTCCGGGTGAGCGGCG
>JAWWEW010000012.1:237826-269409 GCA_035583185.1 Anabacerthia variegaticeps | reverse complement strand
GGCAGCGGCGGCCGGAGCGGAGCGAGCGGGGCGAGCCGAGCGGGGCCGGGCGGAGCGGGCCGCGCCGACATGGTGGCCAAGCAGCGCATCCGCATGGCCAACGAGAAGCACAGCAAGAACATCACCCAGCGCGGAAACGTCGCCAAGACCTCGGTGCGCGGGGCCGGGCCGGGCCGGGCCGGGCGGGGCGGGGGCGGCGGGGGCGGTGGGGCCGCGCTCACGGTGCTGCTGTGCCCGCAGAGGACGGCCCCGGAGGAGAAGGCGTCGGTCGGGCCCTGGCTGCTGGCGCTGTTCATCTTCGTGGTGTGCGGTTCAGGTGAGCGGCCGCGGGTCCCGCTGTAGCTCGGCCCTCGGGCCCGCCCGGGCCCCGCCAGCCCTGCCCTCTCTCTGCCCTCTCTCCCCTCTCGCTCTCTTGCAGCCATCTTCCAGATCATCCAGAGCATCCGGATGGGCATGTGAGGGGCCGCGGGCCGGGCCTCGGCCCGCCCCGGCCGCCGCAGCAGCCGCCGAGCAGCGGCACCGGCCCTGTCGCATTCCAGGTCCCTTCACGAGTCATTCCGAGTTTTCTAGCCCGTGCCACAGTGCCTTGAACAGCACCACATGTATAAAGCAATAAAAATCTGTTGTTGATCTACAATCGTGGACCTGCTTATTCGCTGAAGATCCAGCCTCGTCCCTCGTACGTGGAGCTGCACCGCGGCGCAGGCCCGCAGGAACTGACTGACACCTCGCAGACCCGGCCCCAGGCCCGTGTCACCCGCCCTCCGTAACCTGGAAGCGGCCCCGTCTGACGCTGGAAGCCAGGACCTGTGTAGTGCTGGAGCCCGCCTGTGCAGCGTGCCCCGAGGAGCCCCCGCCGTGCACAGCGAGGCCCCACTGCAGCATGTGGCAGTGCTCGCCCTCACGGCGCCGCACCCCCTGTCGCTTTGCCCTAACCCACGCCAAATGCTTGTCTCTGTAGGGTTACTGGGGTTCCTGAGGAACCGGCACGGCCAGGCAGCGCCTGCTCCGGACGGGACTCGGCGCCGGAGCGTCACGGACTGCGGGGCAGCAGGGTCTCTCCCGGCCGTGCCTGTGCTGTAAATACTCCCTGGACAACTTTCAACAAGTGGTGATAGTTTTAAATTTGACAATGTTGTGTGGGAATGTTCAGTGCAGGGGGGGGAGACCCTGCCCTCCCCTGCCCACGGTTCTGCTTCTATGTGCAGCCCCTGCGGAGTGTGGTGTGTCTTGCAATACATATTTAATCCTATTTAAGGTAAAACCTGCTTTCAACTCGATTTCTTCTAGCAGTGGATCCAGTACGTAACTGCTTCCCTATGGATGATCACAGTTCCTTCTTCTGTAGACAACTGTAACTTGAGATCACATGGAAAATGCTGCTATTGATCATATTTCCCTGTTGATGGCCCCGACTCCTCCTGGCCTCTTGCTGTCTGTGCGGGGACAAAGGTGGTGGGAATCACTTGCTGGTACATGCAGTTGCTAAAGGAAGATTTCTTTTTCCAGGTTTCTTAGCAGAAGACAAATTTAAAGTCTGATTATGGTAGAAGTGATAGAAAACAAATCTGTCGAGGTTAATGAAATGCCTGTTAACGGTGAAGGATCAGACCTTTTGTACGCCTTGTATTTCCATATGGAATCATGGGGACTGGTGTAAACTGCCATGGCCACGGGCATGCCCAGCCTGAGCCACCTGGGGGCGAAGGGGACCTTGAGCTGGGACATGTGTGTGCTGTGAGCAGTGGCAGGGGAAGTCTGTATAATTGCTGATTTTAAATAAAGTTCTTTTCAAATGCAAGTCGTGTTCTCTTGAGGTTGGCAGAGTGGGGCTGTGCTGGGTGTTGAAACTTGGCTGCTTCACACCAGGCACAGGTTAGCTGGCTTGTCCCTGAGAGGAGCCCCGGGGCACCCCCTGCTCTGCTGTCTGGGTGCTGGGCCAGGCTGGGCTGTGGGGGCTTTGGCACACCTGGGTGCTGCTCCCCTTCCCCTGGGGACCGGCTGTCCCTCTGCAGGGCTCCAGGAGGAGTGGCTGCTCCCCACCTCTTGTCTCTCCAGCCCCTGGCAATGCCACAGAGGCCCCAGGGGTCACAGGTCCGGCTGCCGCTGCTGCAGCCCTTGGAGGGCCATGGGGACCGGAGTGTTTCGGGGCAGGGTGTGTGTGGTGCTGTGCCCTGCAGTGGCTCTGGGCCCGGGCTGTCACAGGGGGGACCAGACAGTCTCGGGAAGAGGCTCCTGGCCCCAGCCGTGCTCTGGCTCCGCATGCCCAGGTACAAACGCTGCACAGCACCACGCTTGGTTTTGCTGAGAACCCCGGGAGAGGAACACCCGGGTTTGTTTCCCCGCGAGGTGCAGTTCCGTCTCCAGGCACTGCGAGTACCGCGTTCCACGTGCCGCGGCGTCACTGACCGCCTGCAACACCCTCTTCTCTCCAGCCCCGTGTTTTCCTTTCCTGGGAGGCTCCTCGAGGGCCGCTCTGCCCCCCGGGCCCTTCCCGGCGGCCGGAGCTGCACAGGACGGTGTCCCCAGCCCTGTCCCCATCCCCATGTCCCCATCCCCGTGTCCCGGTCAGGCCGTGCAGCCCGGACAGCGCTGCGGGCAAACACCGGGCCCCTGGCAGTGTCCGTGGCCAGAGCCGGCTGCGCTCTCGGGGCAGGGGAGAGACCCGGCCGTGCTGGGATCGAACCCGGGGCGGCCCGGGAAAGGGGAGCGAAGGGGCGGCCCGGGGGGAGCGGCGGGGCGGGACCAGAGAGACGGGAACGGGAGCGAGAGCGCCGCCCCGCGGACACACGGCGGTACAGCGGCATAGCACCACAGCGGTACGGCCCCACAGCGCCGCCCCGCGGACACACGGCGGTACGGCGGCACAGCACCACAGCGGTACGGCTCCACAGCGCCGCCCCGCGGACACACGGCGGTACAGCGGCACAGCACCACAGCGGTACGGCCCCACAGCGCCGCCCCGCGGACACACAGCGCCGCGGCACCACAGCGCCACAGCCATACGGCCCCATGGCCATATAACCCCATGGCCCCACAGCCCTATAACCCCACAGCCCACCCTGAGCTGTGGCTGCACCGTCGGAGCAGGGCTGGCCCGCGCTCACCACACCCGACAGGCGGAGCAAACAAAGGCTCTCCAACAGCCGAGGTTCCATCTTTGTGCCATCCCCTTTTCAGCAGATTTACTGTTTTCCCTTTAGGGCCCCATGAGAGGGACACGCCTGTGGCTCTCGGCACAGCCCTGCACACCTCCGTGTCCCTCTGCTCCCACCTCACTCATGGTCCAAACATCAGTTCTGTTCCACCTCATAAAAGCTTTAACCAGTTACCTACCTGAGGGACAGCTGGTCCCAAAGTGCTCAAGCTGCCCCTTCCTACTGGCACAGCACCATCCCCAGGGCACAGCCCGAGCGGGGCACAGCCTGCAGCACAGGGGAACACACACTGCAATACTCTGGTGTGTAACCTGTGTGTACCAACTCCCCGCAGGGCTGACAGGAGGCAGAGCACCCACACACCTGCTGGGAAGATTATTTTGGCGATAATTCAGCGAGAACTTTTCAATACACACAAAGCCTGTCCGAGCTGTGCTCAGCTCATCCTTACCAGGAAGGGGAGACACTTCTCGGTCCAGGACATGGATGATGCTTTGAGATCTGAAGGCACCAAAACTTGCAGCTCCCAGCGATGCTCCTGTTTTACCCTAGACAGAAGCCCAAGCAGAGTTAGACAGACACAAGGCTCAGGTACTGAAGCAGACACTCCCAGCAGGGACCCAGCAGGCCCAATGTTAATTTACAGCTATCACTGCAAACTCAAACCCAAGAGGGTCAGACAGCACAGAGGATGTTTCTCCAAGAAGGCACCAGCCTGTTGCAAAAGCAGCAGTGGTAACCCTGGCACTGGTCTGTTACTGCCTCTCTGGCATTGCATTTCCCCATTTTCTTCAGAAAAAAGTGCTACTGAATTTAGTTACATTGCAACAACATCTACAGCCAAAAACTTCAACAAAACTGCAGTTTAATTTCAGAAAATGTGTTAAAATATATATGTATTTGTACATCAGATTGACACTCTGCGTTAGTTTACACAAATGGTCTTTCTTGAAACTGTATTATGAAATGTACATTTTTAATTTAAATACTCAGTATACACTGCACTTAATCTGCATGTTGCATTTATTAAATACATTAAAATCTGCAATGTAACAAAACATTTTCTGCATATGAAATTCAAAACACCATTTTAAATGAACAAAAGATGGCTCACTTCATTTATTTAACAACTAGTGCCTAGCACACTAGCTCAGCTCCACCAACACCAGCTGTTCTTTCTCTTTATTGACATTGTTCACAGACTAGTACATATTACACTAAGAGTGCTGGATAAAAACATGAGGTACGGAAGTGGTTCAAAGATTACAGGTCATGCAGATCATGCGAGACAGCAAAGAAAGTCGTGAATGAGAAAACACTAAATAAAAATACATAGAGAATGTGCATTATAAAATAAAAATTAAAAAAAAAAAACAAGAACAAAACCAAAAAAACCCCAAACCTCAATTACACAGCTTTGCTTCTTTGGTTACAAAGTAGGTTGAACAATTTCACAGCTTTTTATTCCCACCCAAAAAAACAAACCAAAAACGAAATGTCAAAAAGCAGAGGAATCATGGCCCTTTCTCTCTATCAGAAAGTAGAAACAGAAATGAGCAAAGTTTTCTTCATCAAAATAGCCCATCACTTATTTATTATATCACAAGGACTGGTGACTACCTGTACAGATGCACTATGGTCTTCATACTTACACTCTATACAAAATTTACATTCAAGCTGGATCTTTACTACCGTAAATAAATACCAAAGGTCAATTGCCATTAGTGTTAGAAATATGCCAGGGTTCTTTGTTCAATTATTGCCTAGACATTGCATCTATTAACGCAATCCCATCTATCATTTACCCATACAGACATTTATTAAAAAAAAAAAAATTTAAAAAGTTCTGTGACATTGTTCATGTACATTATGAAAATAGCAGCCCTGTAATAAATAAAACAAATAAATGAAACTAACGTAGGCAAATATTACTTATATGAAAAGAACAGTGGCTCTGAAGAGGAATTGTTGCTCCTTACCAGACAGCGAGGCTCAAAGCAACCCGGGGGTAACGGGAACCTCGGAGAGCCACCAAAGCTCTGACAGCCCCCCTCGCTCCCTGCCCAGCCCGGGTGAGGGTCCCGGGCTCAGGGACTGCCCCGCGCCCTCCGGCACGCCCCGAGGCGCAGGGCCCCGCGTCGGGCACGGCGCGGGGAGGGTGATTGTCTAATACTGAAAAGGCCAAACACAGGACAGAAGCGCGGCCGCTCTCGGCGGGCGAGGCGCCGGTGGCACTCCCGGCGCTCACGCCGAGGACACGTTGGGGGGCTGCGGGGGCTGCGCCGGGGAGGTGCTGCTGGGGGGGTTCTGCTGGCTGGAGAGCTGCGATAACTGATCGTTGTTGGACAGCGATTTTAACAGTGCGTTTTCTCGTTCAAGTAAAGAGTTTCTTTCGACTAATTCTTTTATTTGTTCCTTCAGGACTTCCACTTCTTCTCTCACTGCATACATCAAATGGCTTTTCACTAGATCCTGCAGAGAACAAGTGAACAGTTATGCCAAGGGAAAGAACAGTTTCCTTCACCCCAGCCACAGGATTTACTCTTACTGCTTGCACTGCAGTAAGCCTGGAAAACCAAAACACTCATCACTAAAAATATATGAATAAATCAGCCTTCAAGCACAAACAACCCAGCCCTTTTGTTCCCCTGAAGTGGCCCTGACATCAAAAGCTTTGTCTCCAGCACTCTGGTCACCTCGGTTATAAGGAACACAAGGACTAGAATTACATCCCAGCTCCTCAGAAAGAAAGCAGCAGCTCTGAAGCTGTGACCTGGGGGCCGGGGTTCTGCAGTACACAGGCCCATGCACTGAGATGTATGAGAACCAAGACATTACAAAGCTTTGACCTTAGCAATAGCAAAAATCCAACAGCTGTAAGGAAAGCTGAGCAGTATGTTAAGGATGGCACATCTTTCTCTTCAGAAAAACTAGTGATGAACTTAGCTAAAGTAACAGACTGAAATGCACTATTTATTCTCAGCACTCCTTTAAGTTCAATGACTTTGTTCACACCAATTTGTAAGAAAATTCACTGAATAACATTTCTGGGCCAACAGTAAAGGTCTCATCACAGGTTTACTGACGGTCTCAGTCTGACCCACCTGTAGGGATGCCACAGCCTCATAGAAACACAATACAGCTGGAAACTTTGGCCCAGTGATGAACCACATTAATCCTGTTAGAAACAGCAACTTATGTTTTACTTACCATTGCCTGTTCTATTTTGTTGTCAATGGCAACAACACTTGCACCAGATGCACTGCAAATACAAGGAGAAAACTGTGAGATTTACTGTATCACTCAGGTAAAACCACTTACCTGCAGGACTCCTGGAAGAGGCTGTTACTGGAAAGCTAAAGCTCAGAGTCAAGAATTCAGTGCACAACCACAGGGCTGCCCCATGTCTACCCCTCAGCTACCCAGTACAGCTGGAGCTCTTAAGAGATGCTGCTCCTTCAAGTTTATACCTCCTCAGACTGTGCTTATGACACTTATAACTACAAAAATGCAGCAGAATACACGCTAAACCAATGGCTTTGATTGCTGGCCTCATTTTCCAGCTTTCCTCACTGGGGAAAATGGGATTCACAAATATTCACGGGATCTTTACCTCCAGTGTTATTCCTGAGAAACTCTTTATAAAGCAATGAAGAGAACACCCTGTTGCAATGTTTGTTCTCTGGTTTCACTTGAAATCCACCTTCCAGGTAAGGAGTTCCCATGCAGCCTATGGCAGCAGGAGGGTGAGACATGACTGGAGCCCTGATCCCACAAGCACTTTGTGACTTCCAGGGAATTCTCCCCGGATCCCATCTAATAGCTGACAAACACACAAGTCACAGTCAGGGCCAGGCCCGTTCCAGAGACACACTAGTGGCAGAACATCCGACAGCACTTCTCACACTGTGAGGATGTGCATTTACTGTGCCAAACAGGATCCTCAACTCCATCTCTGAATCCCAGGTGGCAGCAACCCAGGCCTTAAGGTCTGGGGTCTGTATCCAAGTCTCACCATGCCAAGTGAGCCAGACCCTCACTTGCAGCTCTGGAGTTGGGGTTTCAGTGACCAGGGGTGTCCCTGCTCTCTGCAGACTCAGATCTCTTCATCAGGAGAGGAGCTGTAGCTCCCCCCAGGGCAGGCAGGGTTGCATCCCCCTCCATGTCGCCCTCCCATCCACGGTCCCAGGGGTCCCATTCCTCCCCTAGCTCTGGTCTGACAGACAGTGGTTCTTGTGCTCGGAGAGCCCCACCAGTGAAAGCTGCTGATAACAGTCCCAGCCAGAGCTGTGGCTATCAGCAGCACACAGCCACGCTTAAAGGAGTTAATACAAGGAAAATGCAAGGGCTGCAGTCCTGCTGGGAAACTCGCCTCTCTGGAATTACTCAACAATCACCAAAACCCACTGTTAAGAAAAAACACTCCAGGCTTTGACAATTAATATGGCCAATACTGCTGAGCACATTGTCACAGAATTAAAACAAGGCTCAGTTCTGAAGAACAGCACTGGTCAGAGAAGTTCATTTTAACAGGTCCCACAGAAGTGTCAGTACCAGCACTGAGCATGTACAAGCAGCGGGAATCAGCTTTGCAAACTGGGGGAGTAACAGTCTCTATTTCTATGCTGAACCAAGCTTGTAACCCAAACCAAAAGTGCTGAACACCCATTTCACAAGAAAATTTTTCCAGTCTCTTACTGTCTTCTAAGCCTCTTTCAAGCCCTATCTGTGGTAAACCTCCTCAGAATAAAAAGTATTTGTAACTCATGCCAAGGGAAGTATTCCCTTCCATCTTAAATTAACATACTTCAGACTCATCTGGCACTGTCTGAAGTTCCATGTTCTCGAGCCACAAAATCCCCAACAGTCCCTCACAGACACCACTCTACAGGTCAGGAGAAGCAGCTCTGAAGAGGTGAGAATAAGAGGAGGAAAATTAAAGCAAACACCACACATGGCAGTGGGATCTGCTTCTCCACCTTCACAGCACTATCACATGCATTTTGTCAATGCCTGTCTAGTTAAACTTGAGACTGGGACTTTGTTTTTCCATCCATTTCAACTATTCTGCAGCGTGATTATTTAAAAAATCAAGTCTACTGCACCACTCCAAGTTAAGGCACCCGAGCAGTTCCATGAGAAAGACTGGCAGCCTTCCCTCAGCCTCCCAGAACATCCTTACTGTGTGGCACACTGCAGAGGCACCTTTCCTGTGCTGTACCTCATGTTCCCAGCTCCCCTCTGCCTGCTGGATGTGTGCGGGGCTCACCATGTGGGTGTAAGAACTGTCCCTGCCCACACTGTGGTCGGAACAAGCCTGGGAAACCATTGCTCTTCCACCTATATTGCACACTTCGCATGACACCAACATATACACTACTGTTCCTCATGTCCATGTTCTTGCTGCCTTTATCCCTGGAGAACTGCACTAAGATTGAGGCGCTGAGTCTGGATACCAGCCCTGTTCCCTGCATCCATCCTGACTCCAGCAGGCAGACATGCCCACCCACCCACCCGGGAGAAGCTCCACACTGACCAAGCAGTGCCCAGTTCACCACCAGGATAAAACCATCTGATGTACTGCAGGTCACTTTCAAAAAGGAGATGAGAATTAGATTTTAGGATAGCATGTTTTCTGCACAATTCTGTCCTTTATTCATTTTACAGTGTTCCCCACTCACTCAGCTCCTATGAGATGTTGAGGAGCAGAGCCATCCAAAGCCAGCTGCTCTCATAGGACACTCCAAATATGCTGCCAAATCTTAAGGTTTTGTACTTTTCTCAAATCCTGAGCTCTTAATATCAAATCACCATTTGCATAAAAATAATTTATCCCATAGCTTCAGAATGAAATTTATAGATACAATCTAGTCCTTATGGAAAGCCCAGGAAAAAACAAGGTATCTATTAAATAAGTATTTTTGGATGAGTGACTGGAGAAAGTCTGGCAAGTTCTGTAAGTGCACCATCCACCATAGAGCCAATGCTTTGATTTGCAAACCCTGGAGTTAGAAGTGGAAAGATCCCATTTAGCTCTTTTAAAAAAAAGACCTATTGCTGATTGCTCTAGGAGCTACAGAAATCTGACAGTTATTGTCAAAGCTGAAAAAAATCCACAATAAGTAACACAAAGCAGATGAAGAGGTGCATTAGGCATGCAATACTTTTTTCGTAACTGCAAAACCCCCGTCCCATTCTGAGCTTCTGCAGCCAACCAGGAACCCAACAGACACACTGTAATTCCAGGGAGCAGATCAGTTTGACCTGGACCTCTGAGCTGAGATTGTGTCAGTGAGGGCTCTGCCCCAAAAGACATTATATTGATAAACCAAGGTCATGCCAAAACCCACCAGGCACAGGGCAAAATTGACAGTCAGCAAAAACATCCAAGACCCCCAAGTACAGTTTGTCATTCCCAAAGATGGATGGTAAACCCAACACTTTTCTAACTTACACACCAGGTAGTTGAAACCCTATTTAGTCTGAGAAATTCTCAATTTGATGATTTAAAAAAATATTAGCGGTTTTTGCTTTACCTATTAAATTATCCTTACCTCAACCTATGAGTTTTCTCACTTTTCCTCTTCAGCTTTGTGGGGCTTGGATGCTGGGGTTAAACCACAACAGCCCTTTTAGGCACCCAGTGTGGGACTGGAAGGGTTTGAGATAAGGACAGATTTGACTGGGATGTGTTAGATTGAATGGATGGCTGTTCCTCCAATGCAGCTATTGACTGGCAGCTCCTGTGCTCACCATGGACTCTCTTGCTTGACTCTGTGTTAGAGGCCATTAGAGCCCATTACTGGCTACTTTTTGCTCTTGCTGCTGCCACACTGCTCTTATCACCTCACTGCCATGCCTGGAAATGCTTGATAACAGCCACATGCCTATAGTGGCAAACCCAGAGCAGTGCCACCCCACTGGGCAGGCTGGAGCTTCAGTGTGAGCTCCAGGTGAAGGGACTGTGACCTGTGATGAGTCCACAAGGGAGCAGAGACCCACCTGCAGCCCATGGCAGAGCCCATTGCCAGAGTAGGTGGGTGCCCAAAGGATGCCAGGACCCTGTGGGAAATGCACATTGGAACAGGTTCCTGACAGGACTTGTGGCCCTTGGAGAGGAGCCAAGGCTGGAGCAGGTTTGCCAATAGGACTTGTGACCCCACAGAACCCACACTGAACCAGTCTGTTCCTGAAGGATTGACCCTGTGGAAGGGACCCATGCTGGGGAAGTTTGTGAAGAGCTGCAGCCCATGGGAAGGACTGACATCAGAGAAGATCAAGGAGGACTGTCCCCTGTGGGTGGGATGCCATGCTGGAGGCAGGGGAGAGTGTGAGATTTCCCTGCAGCGTGTGGTGAAGAGCACGGTGAGGAAAGGCTGCAGGACCCAGCCTGAGCTGGCTTTGTGCCCCACAGCTCCATGCATCACACCACTTCGCCTATCCTGAGAGACCATCGTGGCAGATGGAGCCCAAAATCACAGACTAAACAATCACAAAAGACATTTGTGGACAATTTATGGACATTTTGCAAGGGTGATCCATAGACTACAGGAATGACATCTGTGTATTATATCAAAGGATGGGAAGGAGTGGTGGTGGTTAATGAGGGTGTATTGTGGAGTGTTGAACCTGGGCATGCTATAAGTGGTATAGAATGAAAGGTAGAAATGTGCCCATTTGTGCTGGGGTAGAGTTAATTTTTTCCACAGTAGGTGGTATGAGGCTGTGCTTTGGATTTGCACTGAAAATAGCGTAGATAAAATAGAGATGTTTTTGTTATTGCTGAGCAGCGCTTGCACAGCAGCAAAGCCTTTTCTGCTTCTCATACAAAAAAGGTTAATGTTTTAATGTTCACTTGTTAATGGCCACAAGAAAATTTAACCTTCAACATCACCTCACCTTCATAGGCACAAAGATATCATGAATCCAGCAAGCACTATATGCTTCAGCTTGGTGCTTTCACCATTAATGTCTTAGATACAACTATCATCCTTCCAAGAGACACATTCTGAACTTCAAAATCTAGGTAAAAAGACTAGGAGTCAAACTTCAAAGGCATTTGCAGCTCATTTCATTCTCTATGATTAAAAAAAGCACAGTGGTTCATTTTTAGAGATTCCACAAACCTCAGTAATGTGTGTATTTTACGCCAACGCTGGATGCATTAGGAACAAGAGTTATTCAGAGCCCTGCTTTGGCACAGTCAAGCATTAGACTAGGTAACAGCGTTTCACATTTAAATGAGACTGAAATCCTACAGACTGGATGATGTAAACTAATTCTGATGCTTTTCAGTCAATAACAAAAACCGTATTCTGTATTCAGCTGTATTAATGATTATCTGGATACTACTGTCCCAAGGAATTTCTTAGCACCAAGTCACCCCCAAAAGGCTCACAGACTGCAGGAGTTTTCTTGCCTTTTAGATACATAAAACCTATCACATCTTCCAGCTGGTCCTGTAGAGCAGAGCACAGAGGGGACGCCAATGCTCTGTCCAGCAGCCTCTGTAAGACAAGTTCTCCTCAAAGCACCAGACGTGCTTTGGTTTAGGTTACAGTGGGAAAGGTGCTACACACCACGCTCTGATGGACATTCCCAAGCCAAGGAACTGCTCCCAACTCTTCTCTCTTTTGTTGTTGCTACTTTAAATCAAATTACCAAACAACTTTTCCACAAGCAATGATAAGGTACTTCAAAAAGTTCCCCCTCATTTTGCTTGCAAGTGACTACAAACTAATGCCAAGTGTTCATTTTTTTATTTCCCCTCATTGTTTACTCATTTATGAGCTCCTGCAGACACTGAACCATCCGCTCTTCATGTCTTACCAATCGTTGAGCTAGTCAGTCCACTCAAAGAAATCTTTTCTGTTCTTGAAACAATTAAGGCATGTTTAATTAGCCTTCATCCCATTAAGAGATTCTACAATGCCAGCATCCCAATGCAATCACATATCCGGCCTGGAAAGTGCATCTGTATGAAGATTGTAGATTTTCTTTATTTTTCTTTGTCAAAGCCCTGTGAGAATGTGCAACAGTCTGAGGCAGTGAATTCACCACCTCAGGAGTTCCCACACACATTTTATGAGTTAATTTCTACTGTCAAGGTTTAATGCTTCACACATAAACACATCAGAAGCATAAATCCTAATGCTTTAAATTCAAGATTACCAATAATGTCTGTGTTTTAGGCAGAACCACCTTAAGCTGCTATGGCACTATTACTGTGCAAAGACAACCCAGGCCCAGAAGAGTCATTCGGACTCATGAGAAGATGCCAAGCTGCCAATATTCCCCTTCCTAAACTACATCAGTTGAAAAGACCCACCCAGGAGACTTGAGCCCTTAGTAACATCTACATGACATGAGCACTGTGCAGGAAAACATTCCTGTTAACGTGTCAGTAGAAACCAGTATCTCCCTAACACTTACTGCTTTGAGTGTCACTAGCACCCTTCCTGCCAGAGTGCTAGTGAAAAATAAAAGCATCTCTATTCACGGGAGCAATTCAGCAATCTCTTACAGTAATATGGGGTAGCTCTGCTAACTTCAGCTGGTCCCAGGAGATGGTTGTTCATAGAATAATACATATTTGTTAGAAAAAAATACTGGAATTACACAGGAAGATTTTCTGTTTACATGGAAGTCTCCTAAATCAAGCCCCTGAGCTTCACAAACTACTTCTGAAGGAGCTGCAAAATGTAATTAGAGTCCAGTGCCAGCAGGCTCGCAGTACTGGTGCTCTGCAGTGTGCAGTGTCACCCCCCACATTTTGTGGTGGACAAAGGGATCATGTGAAAACTGCACAAGCTTATTGTTTTCGTGGCAGAGATTTTTCTTTCCCAAACCAGAGATGACCAAAAAAAAGCCCCTACCCACGTTACTGTTACCCAGGCACCAGAGAGTGACCACAGCCCGTGCTGTGGCCGGGGCTGTCCTGCCCACGCCAAGCTCACCCACCACAGGGCCACCCCCAAGCCCCCAGACTCGCCTGCGAGCGGCCCCCACAACCACCTGCACTGCTCGTTGATGCCCTTAGCATTCCCTCCATGAGCTTCTACTAGAAGTTTATAGTTGAAAGCTTCTCAGTTTCAGTCATCCCCTGGAGCAAAGCTGCCTAACGTGACCTTAAAATCCAGTAACTGGGGTATAAATGCAAAACCTGCTAAACCTTGTCAAAGACTTTGGAATTTGAACAGATTATAAATTTAAAGCTTGCATCAATCCTGATGTATTTGATTCTATGTTTCCACAAATACTTCTTTTTACCACAAAGTGTTCACCAGTAAAGATGCAAGGCTGTTTTCAAGGCAGCCATTTACACTCTTCTACCTGAATTTGATGTTTTTCTGTATCACATGCTTTCAGCACCTGCTTCAGGCATCATACATAAACCTCCAGTTTGTGAAGCCTCAATCTTACTCATTATTTGATTTTAGGATTTTTTGAATCAGCTTCCTCATCTTAAGACTTATTTTGAGATATGAAAATAGAGAAACAGCTGAAAGCTAGACCACAAAGTGAGCTTTTGGTCTACAAACCAAATGTGTATTCTAAGTCCTGAAGTTTGTTTCAGTGAAATAACAAAGTCCTTGAAACCTAAATACCAGCTTTGTCCCATAAATACAGGAAAGTGGCATCATCCAGAGCTTATAGCAAAAACATACATTTGTCCAAGTTTCTGCTGGAAAAGGAAGACATGCTTTGAAACTGAGCTTAATGCCAGCATCCCAGCAATATAAAATAATTTAAAAAAGAGGACACATTAGCATCACTTACAAACTTCAGCACTGTGTAGTATACAAACTGTTGCCAAGCAAACTATTAAAGAATTCAGTTAAGCTGTGCGAGTTGAGAAGCCTCTCAAGTCAAATACAGCCAGTACAGTGATGAAATGGTTATCAATACTTCACAGCCAAACAAAATTTACATTCTACAGTTTGTTAAGCAGAAGTTTGTGACAAGCCAGAGCATCACAAGGCATGAAGTCACGTAATCACTAGGACTTTAACTTAATGCTGACAAAATCATTAAAGTGCAGGAAAGAAAGTTTGCAGCTACTGATTAGTAATGCACCTCTGCAAGTCCCATCCGTGCCAGATAAGACTGTTGCACTTCACTGAAGTTTCTCACCATGAGTTCAATGCTAACTTTGGAGACTTACTTCACCCTTGTAACAGCTCACCTCTGTCTCCCATCCAGCTTTACTTCAGCAGAATGAAAGTAAGCCAGAAAGCTTCCTTTCCTGGTTTTAAGATAGAAATATCTTAGTTTTGACAAAATTGGATTTAAATGTATATTTTCACAACTTGTTTTCCAATACAGGACTCAATGCCAAAAAGTTTCCTCTTTCGGAAAAAGAAGCTGTAAATATTTTGGTGAAGGTCAGCTAGTAGCTGACTAGCATTAAACTCTGAGCTTACACATCATGTATGATACATGCATAATGGAAGGAGGAAGAAAAAAGTCATGTCATATTATAGTTATTTAGTTGCATGTTTCAGAACAAATACTTCACTTCCGTAACTGCTTTCACCACTTCAAGCTGCATAAGCCCAATATGAAGTTCTGAACACAAGCAGCAGTTTTGTGCAAACAAAAATGATGAGGAACTTGCATAGAGCAAAGCAGTTCATGCATACCTCAGCACGTATGCATTCCACACTCAAGCATCCATACCTATCCCAGGAGGTCTTTGACTCGTGTAACTTGTTGAAATGGAACGCTTGGTAGAATGCAGTAGACGGATTCCTATGAGATCCAAGAATCAGACAGACATATTGAAAATGGGTACGTAATAAAAATGCCTAGTCTTCTAATTCAACCTGTATTACAAAGTGAATTACCTGTCCAGACAGGTTAAACTAACGTCTGAAAGGCCCTGTTGTTTCTATGGGTTTGCAATACGGACATGTGGATTCAAAACAAAATACTAATTCTCCAGTCCTGTGGATTTTCAGGCTACTTCAAGCTGCTCCTGTACAAAGATGACTATAAAGCCATTAACAGAACACCTCCTGTCCTGCTGACAATCCTTTATAGATAAGCTGTGCACCACCCTAACACCGAACATACCTAAAACCAAAAGAAACCCTTCATAATTCTGGTATGTCCCAAACTATCTCTGCACACAGTACCAGCGTTTCCATCCAGCTTAACCCCCTGCTTTAAACTCAAAACAAACCAGTCCTGCAAGGGGACCTAGAAGCTGGAGCTCAATATGCCATATTCAGGCTACGACAGATCAAGTTACAACTGACAACCAGATCCGGTTAGAAATGAAGAGTGGAATGTAAACTCTCACTCACTCTGAGGGCAGCTGTCAGTCACTTCCCCACCTGCCTTCCCAAGGTGCAACAGGCTGATGGAGGCCCTTGGCCAAGCACTCCCCAGAGCTCTCCCACGAGCCTGGAGCACAGCTCCAGTAACCCTGCTGCAAACCAGACACTACAGCCAACTCCACCACCAGTGCCAAGGCCCCAGAGCAGCCCAATCCTCCCGGCTCAGCCACATCCACCCCACAGAGAGCAACTGAACTGAGTGTCACCTGAAAATCTTAGTTCTCCAGAGTCTCATCTGAACACTTGTCACAAACAAGGCACTGGATGAAGCAGTCAAAGCTCTGCTGTCAGTGGCTGCAGCAGAGCATTATACTCAAGCTTAGAAATTCCTTTCCTCAAACAGCTCATCTGCACATGGGCACAGCTATGCCAGCCCTAAAGGAGAACACAACAGACTTCAGAAAAGCAAGTATGAGCTCAAATTTGTTTTAGAGCCAGTTTTTAAACCAGAAATTTATATCAACATTGGAAGCACAGGTACCCATCCCTTCCCTGAGTTTATGGCAAGAATACTTAAAACAACTGTCTTCAAGTTACTTAATTATTTCAATTTAAGTACAACTACTGTACAGTTAAAATCACACAACAAAAGAAAACAAACAAAAAAAATCACAGAAGCAGCACCATAACAAAACACTATCAGAAGTAATTTGATTTCTATGGCAGGTGTACACTAAAAACCTTGCAAGGATAGTGGTATTTGTGCATCAGCAATGGCCAGGAAGTATCTAAGTGTCTGTCACTCCTTTTCCCACCCTCACCACTGTACACTTCCAAAAAAAAATAAATCACATGAGTCTGGAATTTAGCTTAAACCTTGTTACAGAAATTGCTTGATCCAAGCTGATAAATACCATGCTCTTATGGTGGTACTACTCACATTTTCCTAAGAAGCACTAAATACAACTAATTATGGGAAGAGCAACACAATAGCTAAAGGACATTTATGTGATAGAAAGACTTAACACATGAATAGCAATTGGCATCTGCAGATCAAGAGAGCATTCCTTTGCTGAAGGGAAGGACCAGGCTCAGGCTCTTCTTTCTAATGCAGCTGTCTGTCAGAAGTATGTAAAGTCTCTGCCTCAGAAAGTGACTGTAAATAGAAAGTCATTTAATTCCAAGACAAATTTACTTGCAGCATATAAAGCCCTGTTGCTATTGTTAGGTATAAAAAGTGGTTTATAACCATATGGCACGTATTCCATATGGTCTATTTTTATACTGATACCCTACATGCTCTATATTTTTGTACTATTCTTAAACAAGCATCTGAAAAGGTATGGAAAAGTTTTCCTTGTTAGATTCTCTTTTGTAGCCCCTGCTGTTGGAATTGCTTTTGCATTACTTCAGACAATTAAGAGAACCTTTTATACAGCTATATTCTATAATACATTAATAGGCGTGTGTGTACCTGAACAGGAAAAGCAAACCCACACAGGCAGCATGAACGACGCCTCATGTGCAGGTCTTAGCTAATACAACTGAGTTTCAGACTGCTGAGGCATCTACTTTTAACCTCAACAAATAGCACAAGGCCTGGGAATGCCTAAAAACACCTTTCAGTTTGCAGAAACAATTGTGAAAACAGCTCACAGGAGCAGTATAACGTGGCCTGCTGCTGCTGTGCCACAGCACCCAAGTCCTCCCGACACTGCCCTACCTGAATGCAGGGGCAGCCTGGACCAGAAAAGCACATTGCCTGGGTCTCCTCCCCAGCAGGCAGCCAGGTCCAAGGTCAACACTCAGTCCCAGTCCTTGGCAGACTGGCAGTGAAGCCAAGAGCCAGCCAGGACAGGGATACTCCTGATGCAGACCCAGAGATCAGTGCCCACCTCCCCTTCCACAGGAGGTGCCAGCATGCCCCTTCCCCTGTCTCAGCTGAGACAGACCAGGTATCTCCAAGGATAGAGGGGCTTGATTCCAGTCCCAGACTAGGACAGACAACTAGCCTAGCACACCTGAACATTCAAATTGTATCTCCAGTGACCAAAGATGCCTCCATGTCTCCATAAACAAATCCTACAACCCATACAGCGTGTATTTTCTTTAAAAGCTCATGAACACCAATATTCACAACTTAGTTCCATGTTATGGTTTCTAGCAACAGTTTTCATGCAACAGATATTTGATCTAAATTTAAAGGATGAGAATTTATTCAGTTCTTTCAATGTCTGAAATTTAAGCTGTCCCTTTAAAAGGGAAGTCTAAATCACATCCCAAGTTTCACCTCATATTTAGAAGTGTATCCTCCCACTGCCACTCATCAGGACAACATGCCAAATACAAATGTTATCCTCAAGAGCTCTTTTCACTAGAAACTATGTCCATGAGAGCTGGCAAATCAAGTATACAGAAAAATTATTTAAATAATGATACTGGCTTTGGAAGAGCTGGGTATCAGCCTGACACACAGAGGCTGCTGTATAGATGCCTTTTTCCCAGCTACTGCCTTTGAAAGGAATAGTAACATCATTGTTCATGAACAAGTTTCAATCTTCAACCTACTGACCAACATCAGCAACTGAGGAAAACAGGAGAAGAAAACATGAAAAATACCACTTTTATTTCCCCCAAGGTGGCAAAATAAAAAAAATTATACTGGACCACCTCAGAGAGTTCTCTCTCAATATCACTGACTTATTTTCATTCGGTTTGAGAACAGGAATCACCCAGAAGATCCAAAAGGCCTAAGCACCTGTCTTTGAAGAACATGAAAACAAGGTCAGACAATCTATGCTCAACAGCTGTGAAGAAAACCAAAGCCACAGCACCTATTTATTATTACCTAGACAGCAGCAAACACACATGGATGGCCTTTCAAAAGCTCACATCAGCCAGAAATTCCTTCTGAGAACAAATGACAGGCCTCATATACAAAAACACAGAAGATGTGATCATGTTATAAAATGAGCAGAGCTTTCGATGCCATCTTGCATGACATTTTTGGAGGTAAGAGCACAGCTCATACAAGGAAGATCCACCACTGGTAACTCCTCTGTTCATGTGGCTCTCCAAGGGTTCAGTGGAAGGATCATCAGAGCTCTCCTGAGGCCTCCTCCGTGTTACAGGATACTTTAACCCATGACTTGGGCAGTGGAGTATAGGCTATCTCTATACCTGCAGATGATCTGCAAGCATTCTGGACAGCATGAATAGAATTCAGGAAGATCTTGCTCACTTGGAGCAATGGTCTGAAATAAAAAGGATGCAATTCAATAAAGATAAGAGGGAAGCAGGATGCTCTGATACCAATAGTCATTCGCACAAGTACAAAACATGGAATGAGTAGCTGACTGCAATCTCACAGTGAAGAACCTAAGCAGAATTTAAAAAAATAAAGGTATTGCAAAGGTGTCAAACCTGCAATGCTCCTCTTTACACAGGACACACAGAGAATAACTGAAGCCTTCCTTTATTTGACCTTTCTCAGCCCTTCACTTCAATTTCCTGGCCAGGCTTGGATACTAACTCTCTGGAAGGATAGAAACCTACTGAAATTCAGGTAAGAACACTAAAAGCCTAATGAAATTCAGGTAAGAACACTAGAAGACATGTTGCATCCCAATTTTTTTCACCAGTAATCAGAATCACTAAGTAGTAAAATTAAGCAACTGAAAAGAGAAGAGTTATAGGTTTCACATAAAGTATCTCCTAGGAAGAAGAAAACTTGTTCTCATGCCTGTTCAGTATAAGCACAGCGCAAACATTAAGGGGTTTGTTTGCAACAAAGAAAGTTAAAACTACATGTCAGAATTGTTTTCCAGACAAACAGCAAGGAATAGAAAAGACTTCTTACAGAAGGAGTGGGATTCTCATTCTTATCATTCTAGAGGAGATCAAACTGTTACCACTTCGAAGGATTTCAGGCCCACAAATCTCCAGATCAGCCCATAGGCCCATCTTCCACAATTCTCTGAGAACTGGGACACTGTTAGCAAGAATTTTAAAGCACAACTTCTGTCTTTGAATAGGATCAAATCCTATAGGAAACAAATTTAATTATGAAATAGAAAAGAAAGGAAATAAAGAGGCTAGTTGACACTTTAGAATCAAACTGCCTTTCTGTTTAACTGCAAAGTTTGTCTTCTTTTGGAGGAAAACAAAAAATGACCATTCTAAAAAAAGATATATATTTTTACTTGCAGCCAAAGCTCACACTGAAGCACCATATTTAAGATTAGAAAGTGTAAGACATCCATTATTCTCGTGTTCCTGGTCCTAGAAGTCAGGCCACTGATTGTGCAGTGAATGCATCAGTAGGACTGGGAACCCAACAGCAAGGTTCCAGCTCCAGCCTTCACAAGAGCTACAGGAGCTGGGCATCATGCCTGAAAAAAACATCTTTAGCCACATTTATCAAAGGAAGCATGCTATTGTGTAACTGTGCATCTACCTTACTGCTACAGAGCCAGAAGTGAACCAAACACTTGGAGAAGGAAGTGATTCAAAGATACCCTGAAAAGGGAGTCAGCAAACAGACATATTTAATTTTTTTGTAACATCAGAATTACTGTTGAACAGTCAAGAGACCTGACAGTAAGGTAGGCACACAGTCTGAGCTCAAGAGAACTGTCAGCATACATGGATGTGTTTGTGCACTAGAGAACAACAAATAAATTCCTCCATAGTTTCTAAAATTTATAAAAGATTGGATGTACTTTTACCCAGAAGCATTTTGAACCCGTGGTAGTTTTCAGTTCTGTGTTTCAGTGCTCCCCAATAAAAGGCTATTTACTGGGGTCCTGGCTGTGACCTATGGCTGGTCTCCAAATTACAAAACTTGACAGGGTTTATCTGGGATCTGAGCAAGGGATTTGGCAATCACTTGATCACAGCTTATCAGGGAACACCCAGCACAGTTTATGGTGTTTTGAGATGATGTTTACACTACTAACAGAATTCCTTCTCCATCCCTCTCCTTTTAAATGACTTTATTTTTATCATCTTCTATTTAAAGCAGCTGCAACTTCGAATCAGCTTTCTTTCATGAGACTCAATCTACAAAACAGTAACTGGAGCACAAAGCTTTGCAGGAGAAAACTGACAGGGACTAAATGTGGGGGAGTTGATGTGGAGTTAAGAAAAATAACATCTCAAGCTCTGAAGTTATATATTTAATCGCATATTCTGCTCATGCAGTTCCTTAAAGCCATTATACTTGCAATACATACGCAGAAAAACCTGCAAAAGTTTTAAGCTTTAACGTTTAGTTTTAGGTACGTTCCAGATAAGGTAAGAGGAAAGGCTGACTCAATTAGCAGCCTGCATAACAGTTTTTAGGACAGCTCTCGTACACCACAATTGACTCTGAAGGAGTTCACAGGCTACTACAGAATTCAAAGCCCGTAACCATGCAGAGAAAGCGCACTGCGTGCATCTGATCTTCAATGGAAAATCACAGCCCAGGCTTTCTTCGCCTTGCTCTCCAAAAAGGACTTTGGCAAATAATCTCCAGCAGTGACTACAAATCCCTAAAGAGAAGGAAATGGAGATGACTGTCTCAAATGCACAGAGTACAAAGTCTGGCAGAGGCATTTCACTGATCATTTGTCTGCTGAGATTATGGCATCAGCCTTACCCTGCTCTGGGGGCTTCATTCTTTAAAAACAACACCAGTAACGTTTTTCAGTCCCTATGAATGCTATTACCTGTTTTATGTAATTATGTATTTTTAATAAAAAGAAATAATATAAAAAAAAATTAAAAGTGCTTCTTTATTACCTGTGTTAGGCAATAATCATTCAGTATTTCTGAAGGAGCTTTGCTGGAGAGTTCAAATAGTGAATTCCACTATGATTATTTGATACTAATCATAGAAGGAACAATACAAGTGCTTATTATCCCTTCTTACTTCAGATTTCAACAGCTGCAGCTCAAACCCCAGTTCTCTTGGGTCCCAGAGATTGGTCCCCAAACCTCAGAAGCCCTGCAGACAACCCAGTAATCCTAACGCTTTAGGGTTTTCCAGGACTCACTGATGACCCCTTCCATCCTCTACATGCTGCCTTCTCACCTTCCAAAGTCAGACCTGGTACACTCCTGTCCAGCCAGGTCCCCACCACTTGCTGATTAACACCCTCCTGCTAATGAAGCACAGCTGTTCTGTGAGGGCTGTCAGTCAGGCTGAACTTTCAATTACATCTCTTACAGGCTGTGTGAGGACTAATCTGAGAGCTGCTGTTCTCAAACCAAGCACACAGGTGTAAGAGGTCTTGTACTAATGACTTGTCTTCACACTGGTGAAGTCAACCTTCAGTTCTTGGAGGGAGGGTACAGGACAAAGCAGTTCACGTGATGCACAGCTTGGCTTCAAGGCAAAAAACTACAGCAGGTCATCCTTTCAGAGAGCAACATCTATAGATTACAAGTTGATAATGGCAACGCAGAAAGTGTTTGCCTGACCCAGGAAGTCAGTGTTTGCCTCTATTAAGCAGCTTTCAAGAAAACCCACAGAAAGACCCATCAGTATTATCCACATTTGGACAAATCAAGACAAGTTAAAATAACAAAACCAAAAGCAAACAGAAAGTCTCATTTTCAGTAACTTCCATGCTCTCAACAAACACCTTGAACTTCACCTCATGTAGGATGGAGCCCTTCAGAATCTACTGGGATTTTCCAGTGAACACCACGTTATTTTCCTGCAAACGATCCCATACACAGCAGACCCTGACATGTTGGGTAAAAGGAGGGAGCAAAATAGTAAACTTGGTATTTCTGAATTAAAAAAAATCTACATTTGCTAGCACTGCATTACAGATCAATAAATCTGCAAAAACTCTCAAAATTGACTTTTACACAACATGGCTGGTAAAGAAAAAGGCATTTATTCATATGTATGAGCATATTATTGTAGAGGATCAGGCTCCTGCTGGCTGTGTAGCCCACAAAACCAGATTTCCTAAAACCCAGTGATGAAGGGAAAGCTGTTTGTGATTACTGGTCAATGTGGCCCTGCATAGCTGGCTTGAGTATTCATCCTAAAATAAAACAGCCCTAAAATGAGATTATTTTTTCCCCTGCTAAGTTGCAGGTACAACACTTTCAGCTATTTCACTTATCTATAAATCCAAGTGGCTCCTGCTTTTTGACAACAAAATATTTCAGTATCTGTGGGGAAAAAATGAGTGGATAAAACAGATCCAAGCAGACTCAAGACAAATCCCACCTGTCCTACTCATGTGACAATGGTCAAGAATGCATCTATGAGCAAATGTTTTAAATTACATACTTAGCTTTAAAAAAAGACATCAGACCCTAGGCCATGTATGGCATGGTTTATTACAGAGTATATTATAAATCTGTCTTCCTTCCCACATGATCTACAAGGTCTTGACCACTCAAATTTCAGGCCAGCTCGTACCATCAGTGAGCACTCACTGCCTGGCTTACCAAAACAGTATTTTCCAAAAGGCATTTGCGGGATTGGTCAAGGTATTTATGGGCCTTGCACCCACTGAAGTGTTCTACATAGGAGACATTCCCAGGAGTTCTCACCTACCCCCCTACAGAAATAGCTGAAGCAACTCAACAGAGAAGAAAGCAAGGGTTTTTAACCCTCATTTTTGACCACTCCATCTTCCAAGAAACCTGACAAGTTAAACTTGCTTGAGATTGTGACAAAAGCTTCAATTCTTATCCAACCTATACTTCTCCACTGCAACTTCACACACACACACAACGCTCATCCCCTCCCAGACACAAATGGGTCAGGACTCTGCCCTCACTGCAGAGGGGGTGAGTGGTATATCCTGGGCTGCAAGAGGCAAAGTCCAGCAGGTAGAGGGAGGGGATCCCTCGCCTCTGCTGAGGCCACACCTGTAGGGCTGTGACCAGATCCCTGTTCCAGTTTGTAACCTTTCATGAGTATCAGGCAAACCCGCCAGCTGTCAGTGTGACAGACAGCTGATACCTCTC
This sequence comes from Anabacerthia variegaticeps, assembly GCA_035583185.1. Taxonomy (NCBI): domain Eukaryota; kingdom Metazoa; phylum Chordata; class Aves; order Passeriformes; family Furnariidae; genus Anabacerthia; species Anabacerthia variegaticeps. The sequence continues at coordinate 245,990 of JAWWEW010000012.1, read as the reverse complement.
CATGGCACTAATTAGTATTTCCACCTTCTCTCTACACTGACAAAAACACTCAAGCAAGCTGTCACAATACAAATGCATACCTCCTAGTTTCAAAGGGAGAACAGACATACACAGAAAACCTCTTGGAACAACTGTGTTTTGCATGACAAAAAAAAAATAAATTTAGACAAGCATCCAACTGTCCTTTGTGTGGCCAAGTAAAAATATATTATCCTATCAGGCAAAGATTTACTGGTACTCAATACACACTTGTATTTATAAAGTGTGAAGTTTAAAGGTGAAAGAATTTTCAAGAAGAGGAATGAAGATACAATCTTACACTGCACTTCTAGTGATCTCCTATATCTGGAGAATCTTCTCACAAGACAGTGGCTTTAGAAGTTACTATAAATACTTCTATCTTTACACTTTGTCAAATATAGGAACAAAAGCAGACACCTGTGCCTGACAATCTAGATTTATTGACCAGAACCAAACCAGCTGTACTTCAGCAGGAGTCCCATAGAAGTTTCTTATGGAGTCTTTGCTAACACACAGAGCACAAACAAGGCTTCCACTTTTCCTGAGCACCAGAAACTGCTAATCGCCAGCTTTAAAACAAACAAAAAAAAAAATCAAATCTACAGCCTCAACATACAGGAGGCTGGTACTGAAATATCCAGTACAGTAACAGGGAACAACTCCTCTTTACTATTGTGTCACCTGAAGTCATAAAAGATTACCAGCACTTTCCGTAAAAATGCAGCCTCAGAGAGCTTTCAGCTCTTCGAAGTTCAAGAGCAGTTGAGTTCTGCCTGCTCAAAACACCCAAATACTTGAAAATTCAGCTTTTAACAAGTTTAAAATAGCTTCCATAAAACATATGCTGTTATTTCTGCCATACATATTCAGCATTCAGAAATCAGCTATGGAACACTCGCACTCTTCCGTAGGGAAGCAGGAAAAAATTAACCCCCAGCAGCTGAGCAGAACACTTGGGAGTCCAAGGTACAGGGAACCACTTGTGTCAGGGCTGGTCTCTACAGTCTTTAAAACAAACTGCACAGCCTCCCCATTTCCTCCTTTCAATAACTCTCTCATCTTAAACACCTGTGTCTTGTTAAGTCTAAGATCATACTAATTCCTCCTTAACAAAGGCATTTGAATGTTTAAACTGGGAAACAGCACTGTCAAATGAGCAACTACAGTTTTGTCTAAATAACTTTCACCACTCCCAAACTGACTGCACAGCAGGACAGGTTTTCCATCACTCAGAAACTGGTGTGGTGCTGCTGTTACCTTTGGTAATTTTTGTTATATAAAGTGCAGCAAGAAGTGAACGCAACTAGCCGGAGTTTGTTTGCATTGATCATCATTTGCTGCCACAACTGCAAAGTCCCAGTTTTCAAACTGAGCAGTAGCTCTGGCTGTCAAAGCAGAGGCACTCCTGGCTCTGGAGCACGTCTGCCCCGGTTTCACTCTCACCTGCTTCTACACATACTGGCAAACACGGGCCTCCAGGAGGAGAGCTGGGAACAAGTCTGCAGCTGTAGGAGAGCTCAAACCTCTACTAAGTGGGAGAACACTCAATATTAATGCAATTCAAGTATTGTGTACTGGTATGGATATGCAGAATACTTTCTTTTTTCTTCAGGAGCACAATAAAATATGTGTTGAGGGCAATACCCCAGCAATCCCATGCCCAGTTTTGTCTTTATATGATGAACATGGTCTAGAGACTGCAATTCTAGCAGAGTTAGTGCGCCGTACAAACACACGATTTAGCTGAGCTGGGAGACAGCCCTGCACAATCAGGTTCTCAACAGCTCAGCTGCTGCAGTTGACAGTTCACAATTGCAGCCATTCATTAGCGTTCCTGGAATACAGCCGGAACAGCTCAAGCCGGTCAGTTATCTCTGGAAAATGATCTATACTCTGCTCCTTTTCCAACAGCCCTACTAATATTTTGCCCCAAAAGTCTGCCAAACATGTAGGAGGTTTGAACAAGCTCTCTCAGTAACATTCTTTTAACAGAGGCAACCTATTTTTCTCCCCCCAAGAGCCAAAATAAAGTTATTAAGCCAGTTGAAATATTCTGCTTGTCAACTACAAATTTGTTTATACATGGACATAAAGGTCAGTAGAGAACCTGACACACTCTGATCCCAAAATCCTCTCAGGTGCTCTAACTGCCCTCCCTCCAAAATAATTAGTCCAGCTACTCAAGTGCAGCAAATGAAGAGTCAGGGCAATTTTGAGAACCAGTTCTACTTGTGTTTTTACAGTATTTTTCAGGCTCCCATTCAAAGTGGACTGCAATACCCACATCTGCCTCAATAACAGTACTACTTACTCCCCCTGTCCTTGAATAATGCTGCAGGTTATACTACTTGCATCCACATTTAGAGAGGAAAAGAAAATTAAACTTCATTTTTCTGTAGATATTTCATAACTTCCACAGAACAAATTTCTTTTTAAGAGCTTAGCAATTAGGACACATCAACTGAAAAAGCAGCTTTGCTTTTCAAGGAAGGTGTGACATGTCAAAGGATTTTCTCTTTTTTTTTTTTAAATTCTTCTGGATCACCTACCCACCCTCTTTTCCCTTCCAGATAAAATTTCTTGATTAATTGATTCTTCGTTATTCATCAGGTCAATGCAAGACAACACAGTTTTGTCTAGACTGCTGTCAAAACGTACTGGACTGTGGAAAAGAGAAATTAAAAAGTCTTCAGGCAATGGCTTGGAAGAAAGTTGCTTCCACATCTATAAACACACAGTTCTATCTATCTGGGTACATAACCTTACACCGCCACCTCTAACCACCCTAGGAGTTGTTCGATTTAAAACAGCAGACCATAAGATAGGAATAATACAAGAGACCTTTTTCAGAAATATGTGAACTGATCTGCTTTTTACATCAGCTCTATCTCATGCTCACTGTATTTCTGACAAACTGTTTTTTCAAAGAACTTCCTTCCTAACTATATTACCTTTAAAACGGTTCCTCTTCATATTCAGAATGGTGAATGACTTTCTAGATAAATTCAGGATACTGAGAGCTGTATGCTATTCCTTGATGAGTCAGTGTTTTAGAAGATGACTGTAGGAGAATGATCTATACAAGTTTGTCAAACTTCAAGTACATGCAAATACTTAAATATAATTGAAGGTGTCAGAAGAAATGTAGATACCTGCCTACACATTGAGCCCCCTTCCTGGGGATGTTACACATTAATAGTAAGGACAAAAAAAAAAAAAAAGCCTTCCACAGATTTCTACCTCCCATGACCACCAAGCAACCTCTCCAAATTAAGCCGTACATTAACTTCCTGAACCTGAGGCACAAACTATGACTCATGATGTATCAGCTCCCTTTGTGCCCTATTAGCTTTATCAATGTCAACCCCCAGCCTATTAATGGCACTTGAAGGTCTTCATTAACTATTTCACCACTGATTGCAGTAGATAAAGTAGCTGGGCATAGCCCATGGGAGTAGTGGTGCAGTTTAAGTAGCTGCAAACAGATAAAAAGCAGAAGCAAGAAGAGAACAGCAGACAAGCAGGAGACAGTTTTACAGGAAAGTACTCTCAGAGAGTAAAGCACTTAAAAACCAAGCAGTAAAACAGCCTTAATAAGCTGCTAGGCTTTTATTCTCACCTTTCTCTGTCTGAAACCAGTGCAAGTCACGCTACTGCTTGAGGGGAGCAAAGAATAAACTTGGATCTACTGGTTCTGTATAGATCTCCAACGCTGTATGAGGTCTAGGCCTATTTAAGGTGAACTTTCACAGCTTACCAGGATCACTACTGAAGAAAGCCATTGCCAGGTGGGAGAGACTCACACCATGGGTGTGCTCCTGGCTTCCTGAGCACCCAGCACGCAGCGTGGTTTTATCACCCAGTGCAGAAGGTGACAAACGAGACACACACGCTCCTCCTCCGATAACCACAAGCTTGTTTCTCTACTGAACACCACTGCCTGTCAAAAAGAGCAAGCTGCCTTCAGAGCCCATTTCCATTTCTTACGTGCAGTTCTCATGGTAAAAGGTCTGAAAGAGTTTCTTTAGAAACGAACAGCATGTGAGGAACTGCTGCAAGGTGGCAAGTTCAAAGACTAAACTAGAAAAATAGCTTTAAAAATCACTGTTCTAGGTAAGAGCAGCAAGAACTGCCTCACTAGAGTGCTACACAAAGTTAGCAGCCCCCAGTTTCAGTAAGTAGGACAAGTTTTTCCTTATTGTTATATAAAAGTGATTCACTTGTCACAGATAATCATGTTTGCTACTACAAGTTATATTAAGTATTAGAAGCTATGCAAAACAAATGCAAAATGCATTCCTTTCTTTCTGACTCCTTAATCAACAGGATGATTAAGCACCAGACAAATCATCTTCTGATAAAACACTGAGCTATGCAAAGAACCCACCAGCTTGAAATCTAACCTTATTTGCACAAGGCAGTTTGTCAGCCAGGTCAGCGATCCTCTTAAGGTGTGCAAACTGTGAGGAAATTTTAACTGTTTCACTTTTTCATGTCAGTCCTTCACTGCTTTAATCAGAACAAGTACAGCTCTCCAAACCATAGCTTGTCATTGCAGAAAGGCATCAGCAGTTACTCTTAGACACAGCAGCAGCAGCCAAAGTGCCAGTGAACACAGTCCTGCATTAGATTTCCAGCCTGAACTCTCCAAACACTCCCTCTGAGGTGCCCTCTCTAGCCACTGCATCCCAAACTCAGACACAGCTGCTTTACTAAAACATGCTCTGAGCAACACTGACTGTGTTATCTTCAAGTCTAGTGCTATCCTCAGATGAGGTAAGGCTTACAGGGAAATTCACAAGACCTGTTCATAATGGCCTAACTTCCATCTTTAAAAATACAAATACAAATAACCCACATGCATTTCCTTCCTTCAAACTGCAGCAATCCCAACAGTAAATGTTAATGACATTCATTCAGTGCTCAAACACTGCTCTCCGTCAAAGAAGTCAATTAAGCAGTTTTAGCCATGACCCTCCAGAGCAGTGACACATCTATGGGAATAGCAGCCACACACCCAATCCCTCTCTCAGGCCTTCTGATGAGTCTGCTCACACCACACACCTCTGTTACAACTCATAGTTCCAAATTACTATCCAGTAAAGAAAACTTACTGTAAGGTTGCACTTCCCACCATGTCCACATCTTCGCCCAAGTGATGTCTTTTTTCAAAACAAAGGGCCATTCTCTGCAGAGTTCTCCCTGTGTAAGGATCTGCACGCAAATCCATACCCAGGTGCAAATATTTTCATTACCGATGCTTAAAGAGCCAACTCTACAGCAGGATAAAACTCCATTTCCTGAGATGCCTCACCTGATGGCCGTTAGCACCACACCGATTTAACAACACTGTAATACGATGTATTATGCCATACAATGGTGTTGATAACCCCACTTTAACCCAGCTGTCATTGGAGTGTTTTATCATGCATTCAGGGAAAAGGAGAACAACCCTCCTCACACCCTGAGCCACTGGCTGCAGAAAGACAGCTTTCAGTCTTTGACTCTGAAGAGGTCACATTATTTGTGCATTAAGCAGCTTTCATGCTACTTTCTGCCCCATTTTGTGAGAAGAGTAATTGCACTCACACCCTGAGACAAGTAAGTACAGTTCACTACTTGCCTAAATACTTTGCTATGGTTTGTGCTCTTAAAACTTCAGTATGACTTTCTGAAAATACCAATTTTAAAAAAGCACTTGACAATAACTTGAAAGTAGTTTTTTTCCCCTCCTAGAAGCCCAGTTATTTCTTATGGCATTATAAAATAATTCATACCTGTCTTCATCACCATCAACAGGAATGGATATGCCAAACACAGAGCTAGCAAGACTGTTCATAGGAGTACTTGCAGGTAACTGAAGAGGATTTGCTAGAGTGTCTGGAATGGGAGGCTTCACAAGAGGTTTATTTTCAGCTATAAGAGAAAGTGGTGGCTGAGGTAGGGGTTCCGATTTTCTTCTAGTATCATCAATCTGGCCTACTAAGGACTGGGCCTGGGTCTGAAACTGTCCAAGGGTTGCCTGAGGCAGACTGGCGGGTGCACTGGGCGCGCCTTGCATCATCGGGTGCCCAACATGCTGGGGCTGGACCACGCCGGTGCTTCTGCTGGCAGAAGGGTGGCTCGTCAGCTGAGACTGCACCAGTGTAACAGGGACGTTTGGCATAGTGACAGAAGCAGCGGTGGACACACTAGGCACACTTGTACCGGGCACAACCGCAGGCACACTCTGAACTCCAGGGACCACAGCATGGGGAGCACCAGGCATTCCAGACACTTGACTGCTTCCCCCCACTGGATGCTGAGTCACAGATTTCTGTTGCACAACCCCTGGTTGTCCAAGGCCTGGCTGTACCACACCTCCTGGCTGCGGGACGGCAGGTTGACTAGCCTGTGTCTGGCCACTCTGCAGCAACCCCGATCCCTGTCCGACCGCTTCGCCGGGCTGTGCTGACACCCCCATTACTGACGCTCCCACAGGCGAGGGGTTTTGGCCTGTCACCTGCCCCACAGGAAGGCTGGAGGCCACAGTACTTGGAGCAGAACCTGTCGTAGCCTGCTGAACAGCTCCTTGAGACTGCATAATTGTCATATGTTGCATGTATTCGGCCTGTCCAGGAGGCTGCGTCGGCAGTAGATGCACTGGTGGAATCTGGGACTGAGAATAAGCAAATTGTTGAGGCTGAGTCACCGGTATGCTCGCCTGCTGCACCTGCTGCTGGGCCACAGGAACGCTCGGCTGCCCTACTGTCACACTTGGAGGTGCCATGCCTTTCCCGTTGGCTCCAGCCTGAGCAACACCCTGTGGATTTACCTGCGGCTGTGGTTGCTGCGGCACCATCATTTGCTGACTTGCTCCCGAAGCCCCAGAAAACACAGGCTGAGCAGTACTCTGAGGGACGGCCCCACCTATGGGCTGTTGCGGCTGCTGTTGTTGCCCAATGACAAAACTAGGTTGCTGTAGAGAGGACTGGTTCATTTTCTCTGTCTGGAGCAGCTGTGACACAGCAGCCAAGGAACTGTCAGCTATAGAATCGGGGCCATGGGCCGATGCCGGCAGAGCCGAGACCACAACAGAACCCCCTGTGGCACCGAGGCCACTGTCCCTCTCTTGAGCAGCCTGCTCAAAGGTGCTGCTGTGCCTAATGCAATCTCCAGTTCTGCCCAGACCACCACCACCATCGGAGTCCCGGTCATAGTACTCCATACACGTCCATCTGCCTCGCCTGTAGGGCTCCCCGGTACCGTGGTCCAGCTTGATCACCCTGAAGCGGGAGCTGCACGCTGCAGCCGCCGTCTGAGACATGGTGCCGGGGGCAGCGGGCGGAGAGGGCCCCGTGGAGGTGCCGCCACCTCCCGCCGAGGCAGCGCCAGGGGCAGCAGCTGGCAGGGGCACAGTGGAGCCCTTGGGCACAGCCCCCCCGTTGGGGGCCGCAGCCACCCCAGCAGCAGCCACAGCCAGCTGCCCGTCCAAAAGAAGGTTCGGAGAGACGCTGCTGGGAGTTTCAGCCTCGCCCACGTTGTTGAGAGTCTCTTCAGAGGAGCTCCGCTCACACACGTCCTCGGGGCCGTAGTCGGTGGCTCGGGAAACATCAAAGATTTCAGAGGACACGTCCTCGGTGCGGGACTCGTCCGGGTCGTCCAGGCTCTCGGTATCCTCGGTGATGCTGCTGGCCACCTGCGCCGTGGTCACGCTAGTGATCTGGAAGCAGCTCTTCTTCTTGGCCGGCATCTTGGACATGTTTCCTCCACGGGAAGGGGTTCGGCCGGCCGGGGCGAGGCGAGCACAGCGCCGGGGCGGGCTGTCACGGCGTGCCGGCCGGGCCCCCGACGCTACCGCACATCCTCCGCCGGCTTCCTGCGGCGGGCGGGGGGCGGCGGGGCTCCTCCTCTTCCTCCCCGTCCGCAGCCCTCTTCCCGCGGCCGGGCCTCCTCCTCCTCCTCCTCGCCGCCGCTCCGAGCGCCCCGCGGCTCCCTGCGGGCCGCAGCAGCGGGCCCGCGGCCCGCCCCGCGCGAGGGGCCCCGCGCCGACCGGGCGAGGCCCAGGCGGCCCCGTCCCCCCCCCCCGCCGCTGTCTCCGCGCTCTACCTGGAGACCAGCGCCAGGCGCATCCTGCTCGCAACCGGCCCGCGGGCTCGCCCCA
>JAWWEW010000012.1:205427-237726 GCA_035583185.1 Anabacerthia variegaticeps | reverse complement strand
GGGAGGGGGGGGGGTTGGCAGGGGGAGGGGGATGGGATAGGGATGGGGACTGGAATAGGGACTGGGATGGGGACAGGGACTGGAATAGGGACTGGGATGGGGATGGGATGGGGACAAGGATGGGGACTGGGACAAAGACCAGGCTGGGGATAAGGGATAGGGACCAGGACAGGAATGGGGACAGGAATGGGAATGGGGTCAGGATCAGGATCAGGATCAGGACCAGAATTGGGACCGGGATCAGGATCAGGATCAGGCCCAGGGCCAGGCTCAGAACCAGAACCAGAATCGGGACCAGGATCAGGCCCATGCCCATACCCAGCACCATACCCATGCCCAGCATCATGCCCATGCCCAGCACCATGCCCATGCCCATACCCAGATGTCCATGCCCAGCACCATACTCATACCCATCACCATACCCATACCGATGCCCATATCCATGCCCACCACCATACCCATACCAATAACCATGCCCATGCCCAGCCCCAGAATCAGGATGAGACCCATGCCCATGCCCAGATGCCCATGCCCAGCACCATGCTCATGCCCATCACCATACCCATCACCATACCCATGCCCAGACGCCCATGTCCAGCACCATGCCCATCCCCATGCCCAGATGCCCATCCCCAGCACCATACCCATGCCCATCCCCATCCCCATGCCCATCACCATACCCATTCCCATTCCCATGCCCATGCCCAGCCCCAGCCCCAGCCCCAGGATCAGGATCAGGATCAGGCCCCTCGCGCGGTCCCGCGCGCCCCCGCCCCGCGCACGCGCCCTCAAACCCCCCCGCTCCCCTCCCGCGCCCCGCCGCGACCATGGCCGGCTGGCAGAGCTACGTGGACAACCTGATGTGCGATGGCTGCTGCCAGGAGGCCGCCATTGTGGGGTACTGCGACGCCAAGTACGTGTGGGCAGCCACGGCCGGCGGCATCTTCCAGAGCATCACGGTGAGCGGGGGCACCTCGGCGCGGGGGAGGATGGTGGGGAGGAGGGTCAGGATGGTGATGAGGGTGAGGGAAGGGTGTCTCGATCCCCGCCGGCTCCATGTTTTCCCCGCCAAGATGGCGCTCTGCCATTGATGCTCCCCCGCCCTGCCCGGCCCGGCCCGGCCCGGCCCAGCACGGCCCGCACCCACCGCAAGGCCCTCAGGGGAAACCCCAGCGGCTCCCCCCGGGGCTGGGGTGGGGTGGGGAGGGGTGGGGAGGGGAGGAGAGGGGTGGTTGGGCCCAACATGACGCTGCACTTTGCGGCCGGGCCCGCACGCCCCCGAGGCCTCGCACCGGGGCCGGGAGATCCCGTCCTCCTTATCACCCTTCCCCCTAACAAAGCCCTTCCCTCCGTAAATCACAGCCGCGGCCTCCCCGCGGTCCTAAATAGAGACAATAAAAAAGCGGCGCCGCGCTGACCCTGCCCTCTTTCCTTGCAGCCGGGGGAGATAGATATGATTGTAGGCAAAGACCGGGAGGGTTTCTTCACCAACGGGCTGACCCTCGGCGCGAAGAAGTGCTCTGTGATCAGGGATAGCCTGTATGTGGATGGTGACTGCACAATGGACATCAGGACAAAGAGTCAAGGTGGTGAGCCGACGTACAATGTTGCTGTAGGCAGAGCTGGACGAGGTAAGCACCATTTTCTCTGCCTTCACGTTGCTAAATGTAGCCCTAAGCGTAGACTCCAGCTATTAAGAAAACCAGAGCCCTGTATGTAATGGTTAATTTTGGGAAGTGCTGTGAGGGGGTGGGTGGCAGTGTTCTGGCTGAGTTCTGCCTGGGAATCACACTTGTCCCCGTTCCCACCTATGTCCTAGCCCAGCACCAGACTGCGCAATGGTTAAACAGGCCCCCATCAAGCAGGAAAGAGCAGGCTGTAGCTCCGAGTAGGCTTGCCTGGTATTCCATCACTTGGTACCTGAAGCCCAGGAGGCGTCTGTAAATGATGGGCAATGACTGCAGCTTTCTTGTTGTAAACACTCAACAGAAAGTTCATTTTGCAAAGATGTGAATCCCTTATATGAGCTGCTCCTACTTGACTTTTAACAAGTTCCACACTAACTCTTCTTGCACTTCCTATTGAGCTTGCTGAAGTCTGTCTTCAGGCAAAAAAGCCCGTCCAGTTTGGTACGCCTGCTCCTCTGGCTCCTCATTTAACTTCCAGTAAAACCTATTGTGTGGCAGGCACTTGGCTGGGATATAAAATACTGGCTATGAGTGGTGTGCCTTATGTTAGGGACACTTGGGCTCGTGTTTCCAGGCTGGCTGTGGAACAGGTTCATGAGTGATAGACTTTTGCTTATAGGTGTAAATCCAAAAGCAGAGCTGAAGGTGTGTCTGTAGGGGCAGGGTTGCAGGAAGAGGGTTAGCATTGCTGGAGTGAAACAGAGTTCTGACTTGTGAAATGCCAATGAGAACTGTCTTAAGCTTTTATGACCAAATTGCTATGGAAATAGAATTGTAGAGTCATTAAGGTTGTAAAGGTTCTCCAGGATCATCCAGTCTGACCATTCCCCCAGCACTGTCAAGGCCACCATTGACCTATGTCCCCGAGTGCCACATCCACACGGTTATTAAATCTCTCCAGGGATAAGGACTCCACCGCTGCCCTGGGTAGCCTGTGCCAGGGCTTGGCAACCCTTTTGGTGAAGAAAGGTCCCCTAACAGCCAACCTGAACCTCTCCTCTCACAACTTGAGGCCCATGTACTGTCACCTGTAGGAAGGCTGGCTGCAGTATTCCCAGCTTGGCAAACAGTCCCTGGCCTGTGCCAGCCCAGCACTCACTGTGTCACTGCCCCTGCTGGGGACATCTGCTGGCAGCTCCCAGTGGCACTTGCTGGTGAGGAGCTTCTGGGTGTTCCTTTCACCAGACAGTCTGGACACTTGCTGGCACTGAGGGAGTGCAGAGAGACCCAGCGTGACAATCACCCCTGCATTTTTTCTTATGCAAAAAGCATGATTTATAGTTGTGCTACTGCATGGAAAGTCTCAGCCCAACTCACCCTGTGAGTTTTTTCCCAGCATCCATGCAGTTACTCTGGTTCCTACACCAGCAGTGACCACTACAGCCCAGAACAGGGGAATGTTCCTCTGCCACTCTCCTGTCACATTGTTCACACACCATGCCTCTGCTCCACCCCAAGCGTTGAGGCTGCAGCCAGGGTTTCCTTGCTGGGAGATGACTGATGGTGAGAGGCACTGTGATGCTTTATTGAGATAACTTGGTGACATTTGTCTTAGCAGTGAACTCTTACAACTTCAATAGTTACATAAAATCCCTGAGGATAGTTTGTGCTTTCTCCCAGCTCTGCCTACATCTGTGTTTTTACAAAACTGTTAAACTAGCTTAGTACCCAAATACTAAATCTTGAATTTGAAGGTGTTTTTGCACTACCTAAAACTTGCATTATTTTCTTGTCTAACACACTCTTTTTAAAACTTTTTTTCTTTTCTCTTTCAGTCTTGGTCTTTGTAATGGGCAAAGAAGGGGTCCATGGAGGCGGATTGAATAAGAAGGCATACTCAATGGCAAAATACTTGAGAGACTCTGGGTTCTAGTTGTTAGGCAGACTGTTAAGTATTAGGGGAAGATTGCTATTAAACTTTCCTGGCGGTGAGCTTTAAACCTTACATTCTGGAAACTTTACTAGCAATGCAGGGTGATGGGGTATGAACCTGTGTCTCCTTTGTATCCCTTTGTTGGTGGGGAAAGGTGTTATTTTTTTTTTTCCCTTTAATTCTGTTCATTTCTGTTTTGTTTCCTTGTGTACTCCAGCATTGGTTATAGTCATGGGAAAGGAAGGTGTCCATGGAGGGACACTCAACAAGAAAGCATTTGAACTGGCTTTATACCTGAGGAGGTCTGATGTCTGAGCAGCCTCTCCCCATCCACCTAGCAGCTGTCTGCACCACCACCCGCTTGTGCTCAGTGCTACCAGACTGTAGATGGTAGTTTGTGTTTTTTTTTATTTACTCATTTCTTGTCATAACTCCAGTTCCCCCTTGTTCATCTCTGTAACCACTGTAGGTAACTGCGCCCGTCTGGCACCACCACGACAAAAAATATGCATGTGATACCTTGAAACTCGGGAGGGGAACATGCCAAGTGTAGGCTCTGCTTCATCTTAGCAATTAGTGTGATATTGACAACTAAACCAACTGAGATACTAAACAAGGTGCCGATTGTACAATCTAATTTGATCAATGCCTCTTCAGCACTTTGAGCGAGTCATAGCTCACTAGTCTTCCTTTCACAGAGCATGGTTGGGAGGAAAAAAGTGCATGCATATCTTCACTTCTGTCCCGCTCTGTTTCTGTTTTTTAAACCCACGTGTTTGCTTACACCCATTTTTATAGTGCCTGGTTTGTTTAACCAATTTGCCACTCAAAAGCTATTAATGTCACATTAGTTTTGTCATTGCACTTCACTGTAGGCTTAAGTCTCTTATTTTTTTCTTGACGATGTCTGAAGCTTGTACTGCTTAACAAGTGCAATCACAAAACTATGAGAGGGTACAGATGCACTTCCTCCCATGACCTTAAACCACCATCCCAGGGACTCCCCAGACATTCCATCATTGCAATAGCTCAGGCACTTTTTTTTTTTTTTTTTTTGCCAGCTCCTGTTCTGTAGTTGAATTGTGCAAGGCTGCCACTTTGGCCATTAGTTAGCCCGGCGTAACCAGCTGGAGTGTGTCTGGTTTCAGTTTCTCATAGGACCAATTTTAATTTGCAGCTTGAGGGTCGTGGGGGGGGGTGAAGGGGTTTTCTTTTTTAATATGAAATTGCAATGTCATTGTGGAAAACTGCCACCTTCAGCTACCTGGGAGCTATGACTGGCTTCAGTATTTCTGGCCAGATCCCTCAGTGGTGCAGAGTTTGGCTGCTCTGAAGCCACTGGATGAAGGTTGGTAGTTTGCAAGCTAAACTGTCAAAATGCCATTTCAAATTTCAAATCTTCATTTGACCTGTCACACCCTTGCTGCAGAAATGATGGAGTGAGCTGCCTTGTGCACGAGTCATCTGAAATGTCTATAACCAAACTCTCAGTTCAGGCATGGTTCTGACCTGTATGTCCACTGCAAGAACTGCAGAACTCTGTATACTAAAGAATAAATGGGAGATGGTAGTGGTTGGAATAACTGACTTGGCTGTCTTGTGATGAATTTTTTAATATGTATTCTGTGCCATACTATTGTTAAAAAAAAAAAATGAACTGTTGCTATTGTGAGATGGATTTTAACTGACTCCGAGGGTTTCTTTTGACTGGCACTACCTTAGGGACATTCTAGTATTTGCTTCTATTGTTGGGCCTTGTGGATAATGTACAGATTTAAACAAATTCTTGTCGCTGATTTGTCCATTTCTTTCCCTGCACTTTGTTACATCTGGGATACAGTCTAACTCATCTGATTTAATATGCATTTCAAAAAATGCCATAACTATTAAAAACACCTTGTTTACAGACAGATGAAATAAATTTATTCCAACCAAACAAAACCAGGCTGTTGGTAATTTTTCCCCCCTACCCAGGAATCCTTTGAGGCCCTTCAGTGCGTAGCTAACACAAGGTCTAAGTGCAATTGTTAAGTTTTGCAGGACAGCAGTAGTATGATAATATAACTTCAGCCAAAGGCCAGGCAGTCTTTGGGGTAATCTTAAATTAGGAGATGATTTCTCATTGCTTAACTCCACATTTATCCAGCTCTGTGGTGAGGAATTCCCCCACCCTCTGAATGCCCAATACACCATCCCTGAAGGAAGCCGGAGGAGAGTTCACACAGGACCCAGCCAAAGGGTTGGGGGGTGCTTGGGCTGGGTCAGTGTACAGAGAGTGGGATGTGCTCCCCTCACCAATGGAAGAGGCAGATTTAGGGTCTCCACTACCCTGAAGGATTCCACCTGTGTTTGGTACTTGTGCCACCTGAGTACTCTAAAAGCACAAGCATGGTAGGATGTGATGGTGAACCCTAGAGCTTGGAGGATGGGAAAGACAGCCAAGCCCAGATAGGGGAGGTGAATCTGTAACAAGGCTCGGCCTTCCTGGGCCCAGATACCAGTCAGGTGCTGCTGGGCATGACCCAAAAATGCCTTTGTTCTCCCCTCCTTCCCCCATATCATATGTCAGAGCTGCACCTGCTCCTCTGCTTGGCACTAAATCTGGTCTAACTAAAACCTTCCTATATATAGTTTATATTCTCCCACAGCCAAGTGTCTCGGTGTCTGAACTGGATCTCCGAACCCCGAAGTTGGAACAAATACGTCTAGAGCACAGAGCAAACTCCTGTTCAATAGCAGGTAGTACAAAGGATGCAAACCTCCTGCTTTCGCCATAAAACACGTGTGAAACTGTGTTCTGTGTCTAAACACAATTTACGTTTGCAGTTGCCTTCTGCTGCAGAACTCTGTTTCTCCCTGCTTGGGGGGCGGGCACATCCCCCACAGCTGCTTCTGCAGCAAGGCTGGAGCGGCAGGAATGGACTGCAGCCAAGGCCTTGGAGGCAGGAGCAGCCGCTGGCAGCACACACTAGGCACTTGTCATCACATTCATTAGTTTGACATTGTTCCTTTCTGACCAATTCCCCTTGCCCAAGCAGGTGTCTGTATGTCACCTGTACACTCCTGCTTGCTAAGAATTAGGTGTTGCTTGAATTACTTTTTCAAATGCATTTGTTGGTGAATTTCCATAGCAGAATGGTGTCTGTGCACCTCATTGCAGCCAATACTACAACCAGGGCTACAGAGAGCATATTACAAAGTTTATGTCAGTTCATGGCTGTGGAACTCTTCAGGTTTTGCGGTGCCTGAAATACTCTCCTAAACATATGCACTCATAGCAACATCTGGGACTTATTTTTAAGAAATATCTTTCAGCTTGGTAACTACATTTTCAGAAATCATTTTCGCATTTGGACTCACCTAGACATGTGCATGCTGAAGGGGAATGTTACCTGGTGAAAATACACTACAATGACTGTCCTTACCCCATGGCTGCTGGCAGCAGTGGTTTGGAGATGAATCATCCTTTCATTATTACCCCTTTACGGTGCCTCATTGTGTAAAATAAACTTTCCCTGCTCTCAGCCAGGCCCAGAGGACAGATCTGTGCTGCAGGATGGCAGGATGTGTGGCTGCATGGAGCGACAGCTCAGAAATCACACCTGGGAACACCTCACCTGCCTGTCCTGGGTTCCAGCACTGGGGCTGCAGCTCCACAGGCACTGCCAGGGGGACAGGAATTGTCCAAAGCACCCCGGTCCTCCTTCCTGCTCCCCCAGCCACACTGTGTGTACACAGCCAGGCTAGTCCAAGCTTCTGCTCAAGCTAAAAGTGAACAAAAAGGTTTTCTACGTAACTCAGACCCCCTGCATGCAGCACCGGTCAGTGCAGCTCCTTGTACTGGGATTCACAGCATGATGCAGGGGAGTGTCTGCTCAGGGATCCCAACAGTTATATGTTCTGCATCTCCAAAAGCACTTAAACCTCAGTAGTAAATGTAGGAGAGTACACAAAGAATCAAGTCATGCAAAAGTTCAATAAATTCCTTTTGATATTTAAAGTGGAAAACATGTTTATTAACATTCTTTCAAGCTTTCCTTAGTCAAGGCCATATAAAAAAAATCTCCATGTTGAGTAAACGTATGGTTTTACTTTCTACATAGTTATAGAGGTATTATATAGAATTTACCTTTTTTGTGATACACTGGTAAGTACTGAGTTCTGTGAGACAGGTGTAAGCACTTGTTTTCAAATCAGGTATTTGAAAAGAACAATTTTTTATATACACAGTTTAGCAGACTAATGCAGCATAAAATGCTCTTAGTAAGAGGTATATAGGAGCCAAGGATCAATATAATACTTACCTAAAGTTCTTTTTCTGTGTGGAATAAAATCTCTATCTTGGTCATCCCCCAGTTCTCACATCCTCACTGGAAACCAGACAACAAAGTAGTAGCAAGGAGGGGTACTTAATGTGTTTATGGTGGACCTGACCTTGTGAATTGCTCAAAATTAAACATATATTCTAAGTTTCTTTATCCTGAGAATTGCTCAATTGAATTTCTTAA
Source organism: Anabacerthia variegaticeps (assembly GCA_035583185.1). NCBI lineage: Eukaryota > Metazoa > Chordata > Aves > Passeriformes > Furnariidae > Anabacerthia > Anabacerthia variegaticeps. The sequence goes on along the minus strand of JAWWEW010000012.1, from coordinate 229,657 downwards.
ACTCACGGTGGCAAACTCCAAAAGATTATTTGGAATCACTGCTTTGAGATAAAAATGGAATTTCTTCGCCTTTGTTTTGATACACCAGCACACAGAATATTGATCTGTTCTACATTTTCCTTTCAGTAGTGGTGACAGTTCTTAGGAAAACTCTATACAAACATGCAAATACAGGTTTTGTTTGGCCTAAGGGGTAACACATATCTCTATGTAATAAATATTGCTTTAAGAATGACCCAGTTGTAGCTACAAAATGGAAATAAAAGTACTTCCAGAGAAATCCCGTTTCAACAAAAGACATTTAGAGTCTGTGTGATATTTCTACTGCTATAAACTATTAACATTATTCATTAGCATTGTGAAGTCCAGTTTAACTGTTGGGTTTGAGAAGACAGAATGTGTGAATACCTGAATCAAAAATAAATCTATTGGTAATGATTTAACCCGAGTACTACTACACGAACGGCTGCTCCTATCAAAAGAAACCAAATGGATTACAGATTAAAAGAGATTCCCTACACAAAGGTTTGTAAATAGCCTTAAGAACCCTTTTGTTCATACACTATTGGTCATTAGTAGTCTCAGACAGTGTTTGCCACTCTGTACTCCCTGTCCTCACTGGGCTGCAGCTGAACCACTACACTTTCTTCGTTCATCCCATTCTCTGCATCACTGCTATCGATATTGTCATTGTCATCCTCCTCGTACTCTGAAGACTCGGTCATGTTCTGATGGGAGTGGGACTCTGACAGAGCCCCGAAGGACTGTGTGCTGACTGAGGCCAGTGGTCTGAGCAGAGGAGTGTTCTCAGACACCTCGTTCTCCTCTTGGCTGCTGTCTGTCTCCGAGTCAGAGTCCCCCTGGGAAGGGACCACTTTCTGCTTACACACAGGACAGGTTTTTTTTGTTTTTGTCAGCCATGGGTCCACACACTTGCAATGATATGCTGTAAGAAAACAAAATACAAGGACATCATTATCCAGGTGAAAAGGACAGGGAAACCTGCTAAACTGCACTTCTCTTCAGTAACGCGAGAATTTTAGAATGTAACTCACACAGACAATTTTAGTCCCAAGTTTGTTGGCACACAGCCTGTACAAAACACCTGATGGATTAGGATCTCAGCCACATGGGTCTTTGAGAGCAGTCCTGCAATAGGCCACATTTAACGAGATAAACTTTAAAAGCTTCTTGAATTCTACCCGCTTTGCAGCAGGCATCTCACCATCATCATCCTCACAATGCCTCTAACTTCCACACCAGCATGTATCGAAGCACCTTGTTATTAAATAAAATTACTGCATGATTTTGTGGATTTTAAATTAGGTCTGCAGGTGGTACTGCAACTAGACTGACTGTTTTAAAAAAGAAGTATTTAAGGGCCTTACTTATGGCATTAAAACCCCAGGTCTGCTTAGTAGCAGAGACTTCTGCCTGGCAGAGAGCTTGTATTTACAGGGGCCAGCACAATGTGTTTAGTACCTGGTCAAGCATGTTTGGCAGCATGTTATCCACAGGAACTCACAGTGGTGGTTGGTGGTGTTCAAGTTTAGTTACCTCTGCAGTCCCCCACTGGGAGAGATGCTGTGGACCTGTTCTTTCTCTTCTGAGAACTCCTTGTTTGTCAGCCTGGTTTGAAATGGGTTTTACGACTGGGGATCTACAAAGCTCCTGTCACCGGCTGTGCTGGCTGTGCATGGAAGGCTGTAACATCAGCTGCCTCTTTGTTAACAATCTCTTACTGCCGTGGTGAGTGCTGTCACAGTGCCTGCTCAGAGCAGGAGTTCAGTGAGAAAAAGCTGGCTAGAACTGTACCCAGCCAAAATGGCTGTAATATAGTTAATGGCCCGAGGGGTAGAGAGAGGGTCCCAGGCTAGGAAGGGTGAATCCTATCTTTCTTGATAGCTTTATAAAAAATACATTTAAATCGAGAGATGCTCTTGGGCCCAGGTGTCTTATGGATACAAGCATTTAAAATGCTTCCTTGTAGTTAAAGGCAGTCAAGAGCAGTCCTGTCTTGTGGATAGGTATGTACCTGAGTGCTAAGTACATCTTTGTAGTGGGCCGGATTTGAGAAAGGCTGTCACAGGGAAAATATCCCACTAACACTTCCAAGTGCAGTCAGGCAGTGGGTCTGCACGGACACAAGCTCTGGGACAGATCCGTTCCTCCAGGTCACCAAGAGCTCAATTAGGTTTTATGGTTTATTTCTCTTGGGGAAAGGGAAAGCGTATTTTTTTTTTTAAAATGTAGGAAGTATTACATTAAATACAGATATTTAAGGGACAGTGTCAAGCCCAGATTTTCTTTCATGTGTACATCCAAAGAAAAACACAAAGTGGGAATGCTAGCTCTTTGGCTTTTAAGAGGAGAAAGCAAGTTTTCTCTTTTCCCACTTTGTACACACATTCCTGCATATTAGCAAAAAGAAATTTTATAAATCACTCACTGAACATACTCACTGTGGGTTTTAAACAGTGTTCTACAGAGCTGTTTTAATCCAAATACAAAACCTAAAATACAGCTGCTTACCGTGAGAACATGGAAGGATCCTGAGCTTGTCTCCATCCTCATATTCATCCAGACAGATGGCACACACATCATATTCATCTCCTACAGCACATAAGTGAGAATCAGTTTGACTTTAAAGGACTTGCAGCAGACCCTCCTGACACACATCAAGGCTTTCCTGGCTGGTTGAGTCAGTGGTCCCCCCTGCCCAGGCTGGGCAGCTCCTGCCAGCTGCAGAGCTACTGCTGGACTTCTCACCTCCTTGGGGCCAGAGCTTGTCCACTTTAGGTTAATAAAAGTGTTGCCACATGTTGAGGCTTTTCTGCATATGTACATAAAGGATTTCAAAGCTGACTGTCTGAAGCTAAGCTCCTCTTTTACACTAACACCTAACCAACCACCTCCATTTTTTAAATCTTGTGAATACAGCAACATCCAGCTCCTGGATTCTTTATCAGGCACCTCACCACTCATTTAGGATTGTGACTTTTGACACTCAATGTAGAAAAAAATCAGCTCCATTCATTTTTAATTTCTTTTTCATCTCTCTGACAGCATTCTATCTTCCCTAAATTTACAACATTTTCTTTTCTACAGGAGTGAAAGGTTACACTCTTTAATTTCATTGCACTTGAGATCTAAAAATCATTTCAGTCTTGGCCTAGATTTCATTTTAGTGCAGAGTTAAGCTACCTTGGAAACAATATTTCTGAGGATAAATTCTACAATACTCACCAATTTACATCTAAGCTATGGTTCTTCAGAACATTCCAATTTGCTACCAATCAAACTACAGGAACAGTCAATGGATTTGTCTTTTTTGCTGTGTTCACTTTTATTATAAAGACACCATACTCCCATTCATTTTTGTGTGACCAAAATGTAAGTAATTTTGCTGTAAAGAACCATAACACAGCAACTGCCCCAAAACTCTTTCAGTGTAGAAAACCAGATTTTGATACAGCCTAGGTTGTGTTTTGTGGAATTATTCAAAGTGAGGCCTGTTGATTAGGACTTTGCAGAGAGCCAACGGTGTTTCTTTTGTTACTGCATTCCTTACTCGCCACAGAAATGTTCAATGCCTGAACCAAAGCCTACTGAAATTTGGAAAGAATTCCCATGTGTTACAGCGGTATTGGATCCAAATCCCATTTCATGTGTTTTCTGTCTTAACGACTCTTCAGGTATGGCAGAATGCAGTCATCCCTACAGAACTGTCCTTGTTTGCCTATCCATCTCCTGCATTCCAGAAATCCACTAAAACCAGCTTTCCCTGAAAACCCTTTCATAGCACAGTGATCCACCACACAAAAAGCTGCAGAAGAAAGGGACGAAAGGGAGTGTTTCAGCTTTAGTATCTGACTGATGGTTTAATCCGTTTCAATACAAACAAATTTTTAACAATATGCTGAAGACAAAAGAAAATCCAGCATTTCTGGACTATAAAAATAGGATTATAGTCCACAGGCATTACTTTCACCTATCTTTCCAAAGCAAAAGGTAAGATTGTTTGGATATACCATCGAGAAGACTGAAGTTCCATAACCTTGCCTTGGGACATCCCATCTTTCACAGAAAGGCGTGAAGCAAACTGATTTTATTATAATTGCTAAAAGGTAACACACTAGAAGTACTGGGTCACACTTTGTCCTTTTATAGAAAAGATTTAAAGAAAATAGTCCCAGGGATTAATTTCACAGCAGCAGAACTGATCACTGGCTTAAAGAAACTGAAGATATAGTTGCAGCCTTAAGCTCTTTGCTGTGTTTCCATACGCCATGGACACAGAGCACACCTGGGTACCCTCATCCAGGTTTGCTTTATGGCAACTGACCAAGCTCCAAACAACTCACATGGCATGAGATTCCACCAGCAAAGAGAAAGGAGAACGTCAAAAACAGCAGAAAGACTTTCTCATATGCTGGCTTCTTAAGTCATGTAACTCTAAGACACTACAGACACACACAACTAACTGAAAAGGACATGAACTGAACCTTCTTGAAGCAACTTTTTACTTGCAAATTTCTCTTTAAAATACAACATCATTTACTTTGTGTTTTTATTCTAATTACATTTCAGAGGCAATCAATAAGAAAAAACCCAAAATTACTATTTTTTTTATTGGCTTACGATAATTTTAGAGTTAACTTCAAATCCATAGCAATAGGTCACTAAAGAAAGGCTCTGTCAGCCCTGCAGAAGAAAACTCTTGTTTTAACATTGATTAACATTGCACAAATACTGTATCCTCTCAAACTGAATATCTACTCTGCACAAAGTGAGAATATTGTCATTAAAAATGCAGGCTGGCTCTATTAAGGGCAAAGTTCTCTCCTTGAACCCAGGCACATCCCCTGGCCTGATCTTTGTGCCTCAGCAAATACATTCCCTATTGATAAATGCCAGGTAGTAATCAATCATTTCATTTAACTGCTTTTTCTGCCTTTCCTTCTCATAAATAGCTTGTGTGAATGAACTCTCAGACGGTAAAATGGTAACACATTTAAAAACAAAATGGAGAAGAAAAGTAGCAGATTTTTTTCCTACTTCTAAGGAGTAGAGAGTACTCTACTTTTAAGCAGAGTAGAATAGAGATGACCTTAAGGCAGCTTTTCTATTTCACTGAATAAAGTAGCAGTTTCATTTTTTGAGTTTGTCATTAGATCTTGCATAAATTTACTCACTACAGAGAATCACAACAGCAAGTATTTTGGCATTAAATTTGAATTGCTCTTGCCCTCACAGAAGTATTGCAATTGAACAAAAGAAATATTCCTCCAGAAAGTCAGAGACCTTATATCCCCAAGATACTTTTGTTTCTATACCCGGCAATGTCAGGCAACTTATGTGCCACTAATATTTACCAGTTCCCAGACCAATAATTACAGGATCACAGAATAGTTTGAGTAGGAAGGTCATCTATTCAGCTGCCCTGCAGTGAACAGGCACACCTTTTACTAAATGACATTGCTCAGAGCGCCATCCAACCTGGCCTTGAATGTTTCAGGGATGGGGTAACCATAACCTCTCTGGGCGACCTGTGCCACAGCCTCACCGCCCTCATTGTAAAAAAGGTCTTCCTAATACCTAGTCTGACTCCACTCCCTTAGTTTAAAACCATCGCACCTTGTCCTATTGCAACAGTCCCTGCCAAAAAAAACTGTTGCCACCTTTCTTACCAGCCCCCTTCAGGCACTGGAAGGGGCTCTCAGGTGTCCCTGGAGCCTTCTCTTCTCTACATGAACCCCCCCAGCTCTCCCAGCCTGGCTCCAGAGCAGAGGGGCTCCAGCCCTCACAGTATCCCCTCTGCCTCCTCTGGATCCCCTCCAGCAGATCCACCTCTGTCCTATGCTGAGGATTCCAGAGCTGGATGCAGTCCTGCAGGTGGGAGTTTCAAATAAAGGATACTGCATCACAGTGACTGACTAGTGTGGTCACCAGGAATGGGACCCCAAAAAGGAACTTTTGTGGAATTTCCGTACTGATTTTGCAGTATATTAAGCAACATTTTAATGCTCACCCAGAGTCTGCTTTGCTCCCATTAAGGAAATGTTAGAACTTCTTTATTTCAGTGATGAAGCCAAACTTTTAGTGTACTTCCACTCCAAACTCTACTATCTATTTCAAATGTACTCAAAATCACCTCTAACACTTAATAGCCTCTCAATTTAGCAGAGGGGGCAGGGGGGGTGTTGGTGTTAAAAAAAATAGGGTTCTATTAGTTATACAAAGACCGATCCACTTGCCTTTCTTAAACTTATGTACAGGAAGTTTCTTAAGCTGATCCTTCCTGAGCCGATTCCTTCTTGCTCTGTGTCTGTCCTGCACAAATTTTGTGATCTGTAAACAGACATAAGACAACATGAGCCATAAGTTAAAACAAAAGGAAAATAAAAGTTTTGATTTATGAAGCCTTGCTGTAAGTTGGTCAAAAGGGAACTCCAGCTTGCCCTGAATCACCTCTTCCCTTGCCTGAACTCAAGGATGAAGCCAAACAAGCCTAAAGAATGTTCTCCATGATCATGGCATTTGAAACTGAGAATAGACAAGATTTTTTTGGAGAGGAAAGAATAGATTATGTCCATATCACATAAAATAATGACTATTGCTGCAACTCTCTATGCAGGTCTGTGAAAAGCAGGAAGCACACTGAAGAGCAAAACACAGTTCAGTAAGTTTGACTGGTCTTCTTTACAGATTTAGATTATTACAGCTGTTTCAGAGGATTATTTCCACATTCATCAAACCGGTTTCATATTAACTACAGTAGCAGCTTGGGGAGGAGTAAAAGGGATACTTTTGCTTACAACTGCAGTGAAAGATACTTACATTGCTACACATTACACTACGGCATCCTAAGATAGCTAAATAACTAAAATGGCTTAGTATTATTAGTTATTTAGTTATCTAAATAACCATACCAAAGATTCTATTTCCATTTCCTAATAGTCCCTAATGCTCTTTCTATTTGATTTCTAATTCCAGCACCTGTGATACATGACATCCTTTTTCAAATATGATGGCAAGCAAACAAACAAAGGTCTGAATAAGAAATATACATACTAACAAGTCCTTTGAAATTTGCAGAGGCACCCTACATCAACCTCCACTGTGGATAAGTAAACATGGAGAGTGCTAATATTATAAACAGCATTAATAGCTCTCATTTCAGGAATCCCTGAAAAGCACTGATATAAGAAATAATGTGTTGTGAAGTATAAGTATGAATGTATGTATACTACAGCTAAATATTAAGACCATTTGAAAAAGTAACTAGCCTTGGCAAAATAAAATTTGCATATTTTTGAAGGACATTTGAACCTAAACTGTTCATTCAGATTCTTTTACCCCAGCTAAACAATGAGCTGTATGCACAAACGGCATTTTTTCTGCTGTAATTCAGATCCTTAGTAACAATCAGAGTTTCACAATCATTTCCTAGTTAAAAACAAGATTAACTCAAAGAAGCAGGGCCAGAATAGAGAATGAGGACTAAATCTAACCTGCAGCCTCCCAGGGATCAAGTTCACTGCACCAATTAATTGTCCAGTGCTCTCATCTATCAAGATCTCTGTTAAGGCCTCTCTACACACAGGGGCATCAACGTTGCCTGGTTTAGTATCCCTCGCAAACTTACTCAGTGTGTACTCGACTCCAGGCCAAGAGCAGGCTGTGAAGCTGATGAGCACCACTGACAGGTGACTCCCAGGCAGGTGTCACCCTTTCACTGCAGCTTCCTGAGCCAGACCCTCCTGACACCTATCCCACTGTGCACACACGAGCTTTGAGAGAGACATTTTCTTCAGAAGGATACTGTAAAAGACAGTATCAAAAACTTTGCTAAAATAAACCCCCGTCCCTAAGTGATTGTTCTCCTTTGTTTTCAAAGAGCTGCTGCAACTGTGATTGTGCCCAGCGTGTCCAGGACTGTCAGTGAAACATGTAACTTGCAGCACAAAAAAATACTAATGCAGAAAGAAGTATTTTAAGAAGGTGTTTGTAGAACAGCTGATGCACGATTCGATTCTTATCAAAAGGTAAAATAATAAAGTGGGTAGAAATTCCAAAAAGTGGGATGCTAAGTATTCTGAAATAATATTCAGCTATGCTATCTTACCTTTCCTAGGAGAGATGTCCCAATTGAGAACCTCTAGAGGCAGCGTATGTGCTGTGAGATGTGTACTCTGTGCTTGCATACCGATTGCTACACCTGCAGTATAAACCAGTGAGCCCTGCACCATGGAACAGAGGGACTAATGATTTTGAAGTCTGGCAAGGTGGGATGTGCTCTCGGTGTACAAGAGCACAAGGACAGGTCATTCTGTATGTGGCCAAAAAAAAAAAGGGCTTGTGCAGTGGAAGAGTGGCATGAGAACAGTTCCCCATAAGTAGTTATAGGGCAGGGAGAACATCTGAAAAGCTCCCGACATCCCTTTGACACACCTATTCTGCACCTATTTATTTTATTGAGAAACTAAAAGATTACAGGTAAGCATGGTACAGGTATGTGCAGTACACCCAGCTTTCACTGTTCCCTTACTGTATTCCTTCCTTTAACCTCACTATGTGGCAGCTCCCTAATGATTTGTTTGAAAAAAAAATGTTACTAAAAGAAGAAACTTACCATAAATATGACGATGAGAATAAGACAGATCCCTACTATTATTAGGAAAGGGATTAAGTAGTACTCCAAAGGAAGACTGAACTCTGGGATTAGCACAACATGGCCACTGTAGGAAGGAAGAGATAACAACTTTCTACATTAGTGAGAATTTAATGAGCAATGAGATACAGAATAAATCTGATTTAAAAAAAAATAAAACTAAACAAGCTACAGGAGTCCTACCTGTGCACAACAACATAGAAAATCTAGCCAATACCCACACAATGTAAAGCCAATTAAATAAAAGGATAGAACAGTGTTTCTCAGGACATTTTTGGAGTTGAAGCTACTTACTGACCTCAATTATAAATCTAGAGCAACCAGGAAAACCACCTCACAGCTGCTTGCACAGCAGAATGAAAAAAAATATAACATGACATCAAAAGATACAGTGAAATCATTATTTATTAAAGTGTTGTGGGTTGCTCTCAGGCACAAGATTTTACCTGAAATACCTATAGCCTCTGTTATCACAACATCCTACTTTAAATCCATAAATATTTAAAGCGGCAAGGACCTAATGCAAGGAACAACACAGCTGCACATGAGGTAACCTACCCCTTTTCATAAGTAAATTCTTCTTTAAGAGAATTAGCTGACGTCTCGCCAATAAAGACAGAAGGAATGTCAATCTTCTTTAAAATTTCAACTGTATACAAAAAAGCAGGAAAACAAAATTATTGTTTTATGGACACTTTATGGGAAGTCTTGAGACCTAAGACTTGAACATTATGAGATTATCACATCAGGAAGACATATTATAACATAGTGACATACAGACAAATGCACATGCATGCTACAGCTCTACATTGTGTAAGTACTGTTACTAAGGACTAAGGACTTTATTTCAGGTATAAAAATCAAAATTCCTAATGGAATAATTAAAAGGAGCATAAACCCAAAATATTTTGACATGAGTCATCATCATCAGAGTAAGCTTAACCACAACACCAGTCTTCACTCAGAAAATTGATATAAGTCACACAGTTCCATTGATTTCCAGAATTTCTGGCAAATTGTATGATTTTATGATCTGGTACTGCAAGTTTTAATTAATTTGTCTTCCCTCCTTTACACTCTAAACATAAATAAACATACTCGAAGCAACTGTGGCTAGATGAGGCCAAAAAGAAGAAAGAAGAAAATGAACAAGTTCCATATCTTTATTTCAATCTCAAGAAACTGGATGAACTGTCTTCTCCTTCTCTGCTTTCCACTGAAGACAATAATAAATGAAAAATTATTGAAAGAGATGTCCAATATTCTAGAAAACCTTCTTCTCGGCTTCACCTTATACTGATTTGCCCCCTACTGCTTCACATTTAAGGCTCAAAAGTAACCTCAGTTTAGTCCATACCAAAGCTGTCAGATTCCCCAACGCAAAAGCACTCCTTGCTGAATGTCACCTCACACTACCAGGTCTGTGTTTGTTGTGGACTTGTTCTACATTTTGATTTCTCAGTGAAACATGAAAATAAGATTCACATGGGTTGAGAATTCATTAAACCCACTTTCACATAAATGCCTGTGCTACTTAGCTCCCATTTAGTTTGTGAGAGTTCATTCCTAGTTTACTCAATGGTGTTTCCACTGGGAAAGAATTTATTTTCCTCTCATTTATGGTCTTGTTCCACACTGAGCAAGTTCAAAAATTGGATGAAATAAAGAAACATCACAAAGAAAGTCACAACAGCACCATGGACAAAAAACACACACCATAAAATCAAACTCAACATTTTGACTAGATTACAAGATGTTCTGAACACATTCACTCCAAGACAGTTAAAAGTGAAACAGCTGTCATGAGAATCAAACAGTAAATCATGCACTGGTCTCTAAACATTCTTTTTCCAACTGAAAATAAGTACATGCGATACGATTCCTATGAAACCAGAATCTTTGTCCAGAGGAACAGGAAAACGTACCCAACAGCCCAACAACAAAATGGAATCACTAACAATCATGGTTTGACTCTATGATCTCAAGGGTCTTTTCCAACATAAATGGTTCTGTGATTCTAAATACTAAAAAGTTGTATTTTAAATTTTGATTTCCTTCCAAATTCGTTTTTTCTACTTCTCCTATATTTCTCCTTCATTAACAACACATCAGCTATTTTCCACATCAGTCATATAAATCTCAAATTTAATCATTTAACCCAGAACACTTGAACTAAATTTTGGAAGAAAACCAAAAGAAAAGCTCAGAGAAGTTAAAAGTCAAAGTCAACAATAATACACAAGTATACATATATGTTCTTATACAAATATCTCCCAATTTTAAATGTTTACAGCAGAAGGATTTCTGGTTAGGGTAGGGTTTTTTCTGGGTTTCTTTTCTGGGGGGTGTTTTCTTTGGTTTGTTTGTGCTGATGGTTTTGTTATTGGGGTTTTGAGGGGCTTTTGGTGGTGCTGCTGTTGCCAGTGGGTGAAAAGATTTTTCAAACAGGAGAGAAGAAGTGATACCTGTACTTACTGTCGTTGGATCCCATGCTTATGAGGTCGTCAGAATCAACATTGTGAACTATAGCTGCCTTGTATCCAGCTCTCTGGGCATTTAAAACCTGTAAGCCACAGAAAATATTTATTAGAAAGACTACTGCTTCTAAACACAGTAACCTGTCTGTGCTCTGGGACAAGGTGCACTTTCAGGAAGTTATTAATACGTGCACATCATTTACACTTATAAAACAAGTGTCTCTTTTCAAAGTAAAATCATATCATTATTCTTATACTAATGCAGTTATGTTATTTTTCCAGAAAACCAATTTAATATTGTCTGTAAACAAACAGTGCTTATATATATTAATAATAAAATTAAAAATGTTCTATGGGTAATTAAAAATAATATTTGATCACAATTGAAAATAAAGGCACTAACGCACTTTGGTAATCCAGAAATATCCGCTTGATAAATGTGGACTATCTCACCTGAAATCCCAGATACCAGAGGCTTTCTCATGGCAAAGTGCAAAATTTTAACTGGGTACAAAGCTATTAACATCCTGTGTACCAGTTACATTCTGAACCAGACTCACTTTTTTAGCAATACAAGCAAAGCCCAAGATCCATGTAAATGGCACTGACTGCAGTAACTGTCACTAACATAAACTTAGCTAAGTTACAACTATTCATCTTGGATACTGCATCCACCACAATATAAAAACCCCTCACAAGCTGCAAAAAGCACTTAGAAGGACCTTGAGAAATATTTGAGTTTCATCCCAACAATACCAATTCTCTCCCCATATTGCTAATGACTATATTTCAAACAGCAGAACATGTTATTGGAAACCGCAGAATGCAGACACCTTGAGAAATCCCAATATTACAGAAAAAAATTCCACTGAACAGGTCAACATAGAAGCATGTCTGGAAGTTTGGCCAATATTGCATCACCACAGAAAATATCCACAGCTCATACACAGAGAAATCAAGATATAGCTATGCACCTGCATTTGTAGTTTTCATGGTAAAACAGGAGAGATGGGACTCTCAAATAAACTCCAGTTTCTGTTAAAATATGCATTCTGTTAGTCACGTAGTTGATGGGTAATTTAGCTCACATCTCGGCACGTGTCACTTCCTGGGAGAAACCTCAGGGCAAAATGCTGCACTACGCATGCAACTATAGAATGCAATATTGTAATAGTATTAACAACGTACTAGAGAGGTGAATTCACTGGCCTGTGAGTACACAGACACACATGTTCACCTTGGAAATGCTGATCCACTTGCAGCCTTGCTCTTTGTCTAGTAAGAAAAGTGTGGGAATCCCCTTTTCCATCAATATTACATGAAATACAAAACAACCAAAAAAATTCTTACATACAGAGCTAATGTGACTCAATCCTTGAAGGACTGACCATGGAAATCCCTCAATGGCAATGTAGAAATCCTTCAAATTTTAACCTGTTCCTTTAACCATGCCTTCAGAAGCAATGCTGTCCCTTCAGTGTTTGGGCAGCAATTAGACAGGCAAAGAGGACATGAAAATAGGCAAGCAACCCTTTGCCCTCCCATTTCCCACTGAGCCATTTGCACAAGTGATGGCAGAATTCACAGGACAGAATATGTGCCATTGTCAAGTCTGACATGAAGGCAGATTACATGAGCAGTGAGACTGCCTCTGCAGCTGGAACCTGCAGTCTGAGCAGAATTTACATGTTTAAATCAATACGTAACTGAACCTACCACAAAGCAGCAAGTATGACTGAATCTCTGTTTAGTTCATAAAACCCAACAACAACCTTGAGGAGCCCTGTTTTCCTTAAGACATCCTTAGCTATCCTGTGTATCTGGGTCATTTTCAACAAAACCATACATTCTAGCCAAACAAAAATAATTCTAATTTTGCATTTTTAAAATGATAGAATGTTAAAGGTTAGAAGGGACCTTAAAGATCAGTATGCTGGAGTGGGTCTAGAGAAGGGAAACAAGGCTGGTGAAGGGTCTAGAGTGCATGAAGAGCAACTGAGGGAGCTGGGGTTGCTTAAGCCTGAAGAAGAGGAGGCTCAGGGGTGATCCTATCGCTCTGTACAACTACCTGACAGGAGGCTGTAGGAAGGAAGGGGCTGGGCTCTGCTCCCAGGCAACCAGCAATAGGATAAGTGGACATAGTCTTAAGTTGTACCAGGAGAAGTTTAGGTTGGACATTGGGAAGAATTTCTTCACAGAAGGAGTGATTAGATATCGGAAGGGGCTGCCCCAGGGAGGTGGTGGAGTCACTGTCCTTGGATGCGCTTACTGAAACTGGACATGGCACTCAGTGCCATGGTCTAGTTAACAAGGTGCTGTTCGGTCACAGGTTGGACTTGATGATCTCTGCTTTCTCTGCCTGAAGACTAAAAATTCTCCCTCCCCTTCACATCAGTATCTACCCAGCTGTTAGCTGTAGACATTTTTCTGAAGCACTGGTAAGTTCTTTGAAAGAGAGGGGGAAAAAAAACAATAATAAAAAATAATTTAAAAGTCTTACCTTGACATCGAAGTTGCACTCCAGCCTTCGGATTAACACAATAAAAGCACCAGAGGAGTTGTCTCTCAGTGGAGGTGGGGCTATAGGTTCACATGCATTCTCTGGTTTGGAATTTATTAGAAATCCCTAGAAAACATGAACAGAAACAGGAGCTTCATTTCCCTCTGTCTTAACAAAAGAGTTGGTAAACAAGGAAAGAAAACTGCACATTTTCATACGATAGCTAAGCAAATACTTATTATCAGCTTAATCCTGTATCACACCAAGATTTCTGCTACTTTCTTATTTTGTGTCATCACAATCTTTATGTCTGTAAAATATTAGAAAGTTAGAAAGAAAACACAGTTTTTCTAATCACATCATACTCAGACTTTACAGTACAATTTAACATAAAGAGGATGGCATATGCTACATTAATATAGTGTAAACTATTCTCTTAAGACTTAGGGAGACTAATCAAGAAACCAGAAGTACAGTGGCCTACGAAGCACCAACACAAACTCAGCACTTGTCAATTAACCAGGGAACACGAGGAAAGTTCTAAGTGTGACCCAAGTACTGACCTAGCATACAAAACAGTCAGTTTGCTCTGGTAAGCAAAGACCACCCAATGTGCTGTGGGAAAATCTGGCAATATCAACCTTGAAGCAATCTTTGAACTGTTTTTAGGTGGCTGAGTTAGCACACCACCACTGACAATGCCGGAGGAGAAACTCTCCTAACTTCACACTTTACATCTGCTGAAAACTTCTACAGCTTCTCTCCTGGGGAACACACAGCCCCGGACACAGGATGCCCTGGCACGAGTCCCACTTCTGCATGCTGTGACTTCAGGGTTGACCACTCCCTCCAGCCCTCCTCCCTGGCACTGGAGCCAGCCTGAGCCACCAGCACAGGAGGCACTGCCTGTCTGAGCTCTGAAGGGAGCAGGCTGGCCCTTCTCCCTTCGTTAAAATGGGCTTGCTTCCTTGGTCAGCTCTCTAGATCACCCGAGGAGGAGCTTCTTGATTAACTAGATTAATGTTAGTTACTTTGTAATTGGGTTGGTATTATTTAGATTGCCCTCTGTCAAGTCTCTTTACAATAGATTGTGATGACGAAGAATCAGAGAAATACAGACTGGACACTCGGAGATGGTTTTGCCTACCCTTCCTATGAAACACCTCTCCTCAGAAAGTCACCTTCTTAGGATGTGTTTGTGATAAGCTGCACTGTGAGAGAGGCTTCCAGACACTAATGCACCAAAACAGTCTTCAGCAGAGGAATATTCCTACAAGACTTGCACTAGTTTACACCAGTTCTAAAGCTAGAGCAAATTATCATACACGTAAAGAGTGGTGAATTGCCAGAAAATAAGAATATAAGTAATGTGTTTTATGCAAATAAACATCATAAGTTGTACTGCTGCAGGCTCGAGAAATTATTGCTACAGTTTTAGATATATCCTTAAACTCTCAGTTTTCATTGACAGCTTTAGATAAATAGAGATATCATCACCTGTGTAGAAATAATGATGCTTAATAAATGATATAATTATCTATAAATGGATTAACTGCTGGTTT
This sequence comes from Anabacerthia variegaticeps, assembly GCA_035583185.1. Taxonomy (NCBI): domain Eukaryota; kingdom Metazoa; phylum Chordata; class Aves; order Passeriformes; family Furnariidae; genus Anabacerthia; species Anabacerthia variegaticeps. The sequence continues at coordinate 214,444 of JAWWEW010000012.1, read as the reverse complement.
AAACATATAGGTTTATGTATACAGTTTATATACATTATATATAACATATAAAGTATATATACCATGTATATATATATATACACACACACATATGAACTGTCAGCTTAAATGTACTGTTTGCATATAACCTCACACTTTTTCCATACATATATATTATTCACAAAGTTTAACCTAGGAGAGAAGCATTTTTGTTTGGGGCAATTTTACTTTTGTAATAATATCCCCTTTGGCAGAGAAGCTGCACCAGCAATCTATTCTTTGCCAAGTTTGTGGTGACAGGCACAACATTACACAGTCTGTAACAATCAAAAGCAGTAACCACCAAAATGCTAGTGATTTGCTGTGAGCCAAAAGCAGGTCCCTAAGGTTCCCCAATTCATCCAGTACACAATGCTCAGGGCACAGGGCCCCACACAAACTCAAAAACCAGGTATGATTAGACTAGCTTGTCCTTAATGCTGCCATACATTCTTAACCATCTGAAATCGAGGAACCATTTAATTAAGCAGCACCAACACTTATGCTTTGGCACTGGTTATTATAGAATCTGACAGATTGTGTTTTACAACTTGCATACTAATAAATCTTAATCGCAAGCATTGAAATGTATACCACTTTCATCCTATTGCAACCAAATATCATAGCATTTTTTTAAAACAAATTAAAATCTTAATGCAGAGAAGAAAGTTTTAGTATAATATTCAGGACTAAAACGTTATTATTTCTACACAGGTGATGACATCTACCTTAATTAAGACACAGAGCTGTCTAGCAGTTGAAAAGGTTAAAATCAAAGCTCCTTATATCTATTTTTGATGTATTCAATTGGCTCAGTACTTTGGTAAATCACTTAATCACCCTCTGTTTCTCAATATAGTCAGTAAACAACTATATAGCTCTAACATCACTTCTCCCCATGATAACACTCACTGGGCATGGAAATGAAGTCTGCTTGGTGGGAACTGCAGGGAACTCTTGAGTTACAGGAATTCTTACAGCACTTTATTCCCCTTTGAGATTAGAAGGGCAACATGCCGCTGAAGAGCGATCCACCACTGTACCTTCACACCAGCTTCATTTTTTGCGTAGTGGTTACAAATACAGTCACAACAACACTGCAACATCAACAATGCTGCAGAGCCAGATTTTGGGGCCATACAGGCTACAGACAGAAGGAACAGTCAACTCTTATCTTTTTTAGTTCACAGAGGAAATGTTCAGCAGATACAGTTCTCTCAATATATATTCAGGAGGTTTAAATATTTTTTTATCTTACCTTCAAGCCTTCTGCTGGCAGTCTGTAGCCAAATCTAGCAGGTAGATCATCAAAAGTCTGAGTTCCATTTTCAAGGTTGTACTAAGATAAATAAATTAATAAAATCAGGTTTGCAACAAGATAGAAATAGTCAACAACTGTAAAAAGAAATAAACAACACTGCATTCTTTTAGATTAAAATATTTATCAGACATAGGACATCTTGTGACCATGTCAGTGACATCACAAAATTGCTTATTCCACTTGTCTTCCACTTTGCATGGTAACTCTTTCTACTGTCTAAAATTCAAATACCATCATATTTGCAGAACAGAAGAAGCAAAAATCTGAAGAGCTGGCAGGTTTGAGTGTAGAGTTTTTATTGGATGATGATGCTGGGTTGTTTTGCCCTGAATTCACTTGTGTACAGGGAAGACCAGCTTCTTACAGGTTGTAGGCAAAGACCAGCCTCCATATGCCATCCCTTCCCCACTCCCTGCTATCCATTCAGGTTAGTAACTGAAAAGTATCTCTACAGTATTGTTTTACAATAACTATGAGCTTTCACTTTAAAACAGAAGAATATTGTAAAGACTTAAATCTGTAGAAGCTTTGTTTCCCTTTTCCTTGTTCATCTTCTGCAGCTCTATGACATGCCTGACCAACACAGAATTCACACAAAAAAAATGTTAACTGGATATATGTTACATTTTCTTCATATAAAGTAAAAAAAGTGTTCCCTGGAAAAGTTGTGAACTTTACAGTAACTGTCTTGAAATTGCATCAGTTGTAAGTTTTACTAAACAGACTAGTGACTCAGAAACGTTTGTGTTTATTGTATCATACTGCTGACATACAATTAACAGCCAAATAAGGATCATGTTCACTTCAGAGGGGCATTTCCTATCAGGCAGACTTAGAAAGGGGAACTCAAACACTGCCATGATTTCCCTGTACTCTTCCAAAAGAGCAACATTTTGAAGGAGCTTTCTTCCCACAGACTTTAACAAAATTGAGGGCAAAGAGACAGGAAAGGAGCAAAGTTTCAAGGAAGCTTCCTTGCTTTCTGTAATCAGTGTGCTCCACACAGTCTCTCCTCCTGACCTTCCACCATACAGAGCATGAGTGTACCATCCTCCTCCACCCACCTTCTCCAAAACGCCCTTCCTGAGCTTGTGCCACTGCTGGTTCTCCTTTGAATCACCTGGCAAGCCCCAGCCAAAGCCAGCAGTCAGACACAAGCCTATTTTTTTTTGCTCCTTTTTTATAAAATAACCAATCCTGCCTCACATGCATGTAACAGCACTGTATGTGCACATGATCCTTCATTTGAGGCTGCAGCTCTGTGAGAATACAGAAGCATAAAGACTCTTAAATTAGAAGGGAAGAGAAGAATTTCTTTCCTTAGTGAACCCAAAACTTTGGCCAGTTTTGCTAACAAATGGGTAATCATTAAACTGTCAAATCTCTCAAGATTGTAAGTTATCTGTATGCCAGCAACCCCATGTGACGCTGTAAGCATTCCCTCTTCTGAGCATCTCTTAAGCATTCCACTGGCTCCTTTGTGCAGCAGTTTTAGTCTAGTTCATGTCTTCATTTCTTACTTCAAGATATTCTCAGAATAAATCTGCAACTTCCAAATATCCAATAAAAAACACTTCATTTTTATATGGAATTATTTTCAAATTCTGCACACAAAAGCCTAAATAGAAAAATTAAACTAAACTTACAAAATGCCCAGTTTTTCTTTTTTGAGGTTGGGGGGGTTTGTTTGTTTTGCTTTAAATAACTTTTTTAAGAGAGGAAGAAGCAAGAATGAAAGTTTGTTTTTTATGAAAAGAGGAAGCACAGGCTTCGTGACAGTGGAAAGGGGGAGGGGAAGTCATGTTTACAGCAGAATGACAGTTTAAAATTTCACAATAAAATGGTCCTGTGAGTGCCATAATAAAGCAATTATCTATGTACATTGTTTGCTTCCTTTTTTCCTACAAGAAGTACTGATAGAAAATAGCAACAACCTGAAGATCATACTTCAGTACTCATCAACCCCACGTTACCACAAACTTTCATGTATTTTTATTTTAAAATGTAGCTTCAAGGGTTTGTCACTCTGTTATCCCAAGCTGATATGCTATTAACAACTTCTCTGCATATCACTGGAACAAGCAGAGAACACAGAGTCCACAGTACATAGGGTTAATTATTTCAGTAGATTAAGATCTTTCCTACAAAGACAATGACAACTTTCTCCTTAAAACTTCACAATATATCAATAATAAATAGCACAGCAACAACTTTTACCACTGACATATGTTCATTATACTGTTTATTAGCCTGATCATTTGAAATTCTACACACCCCAAAATTTTTTCTTAACGAGAGCAGATATTTTCAGCTATTTAAAGGAATTACATCTAGGTGTAATACACACAAAAACTCTTACTGACAAGGCCCCCAGCACACACATAAATTATACTAGCCATAGAAGATTATTTTATTTTGTTTATTTATATCCAGTAACCCTACAAAACGGCATCCATCACCAAAACTTAAAACTGCTGTCTGTCTAAGCCAAATCATGGAATTCTTTTATTAGGGTTAACACGCTACAGGACATCTGGTCAGCGTGGAACTTTGTAAATGACCAAGGGAATTAAGTACTTTCACTGTCATGGTACTTGAGCATATATCATCTGCAAAGTGGTTTGAAAATGTACAATTCATTTTTTTATTGAAATAAACTGTTAAGGCAATTCCATTCCAATCAACCTGCTATGACATTTATTGTATTAACTGATACATTAACAGAATGGCTGAGAAGAAGATTCAATTTCATAGAGATTTAATCTACTTAGAAAAATGTACTTACTGCTAAAATATCTGCCTCCACAGGTAAAAGATTCAGGAAAGCAAATAACTGCACAGTCACAATAGTATATATCTGAGTGGCAGACAACATCAGCATTCCTATTGACAACAGCATATTTTATTCAATACCTGCAAGAAAAAATACAGAATCAACACACATAGCAAATACTTTGCTCTGTCATTTTATGGGACTCTCTTGGCCAGTAAAAACTTTGTCAAAGAAGTATGTAAAATGTTATTTGATGTATACTTTTGAGAAACAAGTATTCTTAAAGTTATATGATTATTTTAGAGTAGAAGTCTCTTTTGTCAAGATATGTAACCTCCATGGGAGGGATCGCATGCATAAACCACAAAAACCTTTAGCAAAGGATGAAGATCCACAGTCTATTAATTATCCTTAGAAACTCTTCCTTTTAAACTTCCCTTCTTCCAGCATAAATCCAAATCAGCAAAATTCCTCATGTATCTGGAGTAAGTCCACTAAAAGCATTTATTCAAAATATACACTGTTTTTACAAGTGTGAGACCAACGTGTAACAAACACAAACCAGCTGTACCAACTTCAGAGAAACTCAGAGATGCCCCAACGTGACACATGCTCTGGGCAGCAGCTCTGGTCTCCTGGAAAGCATGTGCATTTTTGAGACCTTTAAAGACACAGACAGAAGTACCCTGTAAAGTTCGCTCAGACACACTTTCGAGCTCAGGACTTCAAAAGAAAGTCAATTCTGCTTTGCCAGTAAGAGTCTGCAAACTTATGTTCTCACAATCTACAAAGATATGAACAACATGGTGCGAATTTGCAACATCCACTGAATATCATGTTTAAATGCAGTAAGAAATGGTGCTTTTGCAAAGCCTTCATTTCAAATACTAACTACCACATGCCCACAAGCGTTTCCTCCCACGTGGGGCTTTTGGTTCTTACACAAACATGAGGCAGTCCCATACCTCCCGTGAGTGTGGCCTAACAATTCCAACAGCAAAATTGTAAAGTCAAGCAATAGAAAACAGTTGCAGTAATGGGTGAGGGGGTGACATTTAGCCACGAGCTATGCTATCAAGAAACGCCATGTGAACTGGAGGAATGGTTAGGTTACAAAGGGATAGAGACTTCTAAAGGGGAAAGATGTGGAGCTAGGAAAGAATCCTGTCCAGATGCCCATCAAACTTCTCCCCCATTTCTCATGAGCTACACGTAGAAGCATCTGTCCTGTTGGATACTCCCAAAATACAGAATGGATCACTGCCATGACCCTCTTCTCCTAAAAAAAACCCTAGTATTTGTTTTTTCCTACAACTTTACCCTTTCAATTTCTTTTTCCCAGATGTCAAATTCTATCAGTGTTATTCATTAAAGCAGAACTCCCATCAATGCAGTTTCACCGAAGTGCCAGCATAAAATGTTCTGGATCATTTACTAACAGCCCTTCCATCTAAGGAACTCGAGAGACAATAACTACTGTTCATCCATCCCTGTGTTGTGCTCCTACAACCTGCCCATCCTACCAAGTTCAGTAGGACAGCTACAGCAAAACAAGCTCAGGAGGGAAAAGACTCAGTGGGACTCTGCAGTGTGATCCACCTGGATGGACAACTGCCTCTGTCTGCTGGACGTGGTCTTAAAAGAGAACATCAAAGAATTCTTTCACACAGAAATTTTATTCCAAACAAAAAACTACTAACTGAGGTAATATATTTTAGTGCTTAAAACCAACTTTTTTGGGTTTTGTTGACAAGGACCATCTGAACAACAAAAACTCTTTAGTGCGTGGAATAGAAATGGAAAATTACCCTATCTCAGCCTCCTCCCATAGCCTTTTACTTACTACCTTGAGACAGAGTAAGAGGGGAGTGTATACCTTGATCACCATTAATTCCCAGAAATTCCCTGGCATCAGGAACAGCCCCATGAGAATGGTGGCAGTCACTGCAAGGGCACAGAAGCCAGAAGGAACCTCATCCTGAGGTCTCTCTTCTAAAGGCCACAACTCAGCACCACAGAGAAGGGCCTCTGCTCTACACCAATGGTCTTGACTGACCATCCCTGTCCTGCTGCTATGGGCCCAATCCAGTCCGGAGACAAATGGTGATCAGCTGCCTGCAGAGGAACTTCAGATTCCTCTCACGCTTAGCTACAGCATGAACGGGGGCAGGTAGCCTCTTAAGAGCACAGAAAGCTCAGAATATCTTATTCCCCATATAAAAACTTGCACCTAAATGTGACCAAGCTAAAAAATCCAACATTCAGAACCCAAACACCTGTGATCCAGTACACTTCGCACTCCCAAGTACCAAACAAGCACCAATGAAGTGCTACATTTAGCAGGAAATCTAACCACTTCCACTGCTGGATATCAGAGAATTGCCTGGTGCACAGATGCACCAAACCTATCTTGAGATTCTTCCAGCATCGAAGTAAGAAATTACTGCAAATTACACAAAACCGTTGCAACATAAAACAACACAAATACGTGGCATCTGATATTGCCATAAGAGGTAAAATAATTCATGGCCAAGTTTTAAAAGTGGACAGTATGTGCTTAATAGTACCAGAACATCTGGATCTCCTCTAACTTCTTTTATTGAAGAAATTAAAAGTACTTCACAAACAATTAAACTCAATTAGGTTATCCAAATAGTCTGTATGACTGTTGAAAACCTTCAAATTGTGTCTTCTCATAGAAATGGTTCCATGTGGATTTGTTTTCATTTGACTGTAGATATTCCATTCTGAAAGTTTCTGCTGACTTACCAGAGAAATCACAGCCAACACTACTGTTTTCTTTTCCAGAATCAAGAAACACCTAAGAATTCCTGCCTTCCTGTCCTATCCTTTGTGGGCTTTTCAAGCAGAAAGTATTGTCCCATGATGTGAGGTTCTCGATGCTAATTAAAGCAAATATCAGAGAGTCAGATTAGATTTAAACTAACATGAAGAGAATCGGAATTCATTGTTATTATTTGAAGGAAATAGCTGATATTTTCAAAAACAGTTCTCATGATTCTGACTTGGCCATTCAGGCACATGATGCTTTGTGAAACTTTCAACTGGTTCACGGAACTGAAGTTACAGTCACAGGAACTGGTAATGAGTTACAAAATTAATGAATTTTTATTGCTAAATTAAGATTTACCAGCTTCTCTCATCAGCCTGGCCCAAAAAAAAGAGGACTTCGGTGAAACCGGAAGGATAAAAGAACCATTGTTCCAAAAACACACCCATTTTTACTACGACAGAAGCAACAATACACTTGCAGTAATCACAGCACTTTAACCAGCACAGTAAATTCAGCACGTACCTTACAGCACAAAGAAAAGCACTAAATGAACATTAAGCAAGGTTACAAAATATCACTTGCAAACAAGAAGCACGTGCAGCGCAGGCTTCCCTGTCAAAGTTACATACTTACAAGTTCTTCCGGGTCCAGAAACTGCTGCCCCAAGCACAAGCCATAAAGCCTTACGATTCCTGAAATTCCGTGGCTCATTGGAAAGCACCCCCCTCTCAGCTCAGGGAGGCAGTTCAGAGCACACAGAAATGCAGGATGTGGAACTAAGGGCTACACTGTAAACCACCCAGAAGTTAAACCTGGCTCTGGAATAGCCTTCAGAACTTTAGACCTGATTTTCCCGTGTATGCAGACCAAGTTGTCCTTAAATAACTTTGGGCATTTCTTCCCCGTGCATCCTAGAACTCACAAACAAACCCACCTGAGGTGCTGCATCCCTCTGTCATGGGACTGACAGTGTGGGAACATGGAAAGGAAACTGTGGAGTATGCTGGACCACAGCTATGAGTAGGAAGACACCCCTGAGGTAAACACACGAAGCACACAGCTCAAGACATGGACAGGAATACTGGGGCTTTTGGCAAATATCCACAAACCACGCTGCACAAACTACACGCAAATATCAAATTTTCAGATATTTGCATCTCAATCAACTCAAAATGTATTTCAGAGCAGAAGACAACACAAAGCAATCCCATGTGCATGTGGTTATGTACATGCTTCAACTCTATCAATAAAACAGCTGTTTCCCCCTCTACTTGTGAAAAAACCCAAACTTGGACATCTCTATTAAACAAACTTAAGCTCTACTTAAAGCCAAACAGGATTATGATGCTTATGACAATTACAAAACTCATATGAACCTATAGAGATTTTGTCCTGACACACTCAGTGACAGCATTCCAAGTATTTCAGTAGCATAGGGTGCACCTTCCAAAATTCCACAGGCAGAGGATGAACAAAAACTACACAGATAATACTAGTAACTGTCACCCACATCACTCAAGCCCCCCATACCTCTTTTTGCATTTTGATGCCATGACATCATCACTGACCCAAATCTACATCTCAGACCTATCACAAAGCCGAACGCTGATACGCACAAAGAAAGATCAGTTAGACCTGGTAAGATGAAGGAGCAACTCCTCTCAATTCATTTCAGCCTTTTCACTAGGAATTTGATTGTCAGCCAGCCAGACTCCGCGCTACTCGTTATCCTGCAAACCCAACCAGCACCTCGGAGCACTGCCAGCCTCAAGAACCACACACCGGGCTGAGACGCGAAATGCCCAGCCAAGGGCCGAACTATCACTGGGCCAGGGGCGACGCTCGGGAAGCGCTCCAGCAGCCTCGGCTCGGCTCGGCTCGGCCCGGCCCGGCTCCCTCCCGCGGGACCCGGCAGCGCGGAGGCTCCGCCTGAGCCGCGCTGGGCACCGGGCCCCGCCTCGCCGCTCCGAGGGCGGGGGCAAACAAGCGCTGCGCAACGAAGCGCCGGGGACGAGAGTGCTCGGCGGCGGCGGCGGGGCCCAGGCGGCAGGGAGAGCCCCGGGGTTGCTCTGGCCGCGCCCCAGGGCAAACCTGCGGCCCGGGAGGCGCGG
>JAWWEW010000012.1:47860-194748 GCA_035583185.1 Anabacerthia variegaticeps | reverse complement strand
CTGTGGGGGGATCGCGTGTGGGGGGATCGCGTGTGGGGGGATCGCCTGTGGGGGGGATCATCTGTGGGGGGATCGCGTGTGGGGGGATCGCCTGTGGGGGGGATCTCCGTGTGGGGCGACCGCCCTGTCGGAGGCGCCGCCGTGTGGGGAGATCACCTGTGGGAGGATCTCCGTGTGGGGGGATCGCCGTGTGGGGCGACCGCTCTGTCGGAGGCGGCGCCGTGTCGGGGGACCGCCGTGTGGGAGGATCTCCGTGTGGGGGGATCGCCTGTGGGGGGGATCATCTGTGGGGGGATCGCGTGTGGGGGGATCGCCTGTGGGGGGATCGCCTGTGGGGGGGACGCGACATCGCGGCGCGGAAGCCCCAGACCGGTGGGCAGAGAGGGCGGCGCGGGCCGGGAGGCGCTCCCGAAGCCGGGCCGGAGCCCTGCCGGGCCTGCCGGTGCCGCATTTCTTTCCTGCTTGCCCACAAGCCCAAGATCCTAAATGAATTCTGTTTTTCCAAATCAGTTCGGTCGCAGTCGGCGGGGAGGTGCGGCGTGCGGGAGCAGCGCTGTGGCGGTGCGGGGGCCCGGCCCGGCCCGGCCCGGCCCGGGGGGCGCCGCTGCCCACAGCCCTTCTGCCCGGCATCCTGGCCAGAGCTCTGTTTGGTAAAGCTGGCGTTTGGGTCAAAGCAGTTTAATCGGCCTGAAAGGATGTACAAATTGTAATACGTGGTAAGGCATCAGTGCCTTGTTTTGGTAGATTCTGTAACTCAGCTCCAGATTAATTCCAAATTAAGTGGCACTGCATTAACATGGTCAGTAATGCAGTGACAAAATATTTGATAATGAAATAAAATAGTCACTGATGACGGTTCTGCTTGCGGGTCTTCAGGGAGTTAAGCTGCCAGGGCTCCAGGGCATTTGCTTCCTCCCTCCAGCCTTCTCGGCCAGAAGAGTAAGCTCCTGAGTTCGCATTAAACCACACGTGGGTATTCAGCCATCATAAGTGGCATGTAGGCAACGTGTGAGGGGAAAGAGAGACAAAACTGTTTAGAAACATGAAAAAAAGTCATAACTTACATGGTTCTGTAATGATTTCTTTGCATCGTGGGTTTGGAATCTGCCAATGGATTACTTAAGAGCCCAGTTTTTCAATGACTCTGCACAGTTTAGATTTTTGCCTTGTGTGACACTCTGAGCTACCAGCAAAGCACAGAAATATGTTTCTGTGTGTCGCTGTATATCGTTTATGATACCGAGTGGACATACTCAAGGGTCCAATATTAGGAGTTTGGTTTTAATCTAGTTTAGCGCCTGAATGAGATCTCGTGTCTTCACACTTTGCATATATTTTTTTTCGATAGAACAAGGACAGAGAAACAGCTGACTGACAGGAGCACTGGAACAGACCAGTCATAAATAAATACTCATTAGGAATTCTTGGGAGGGTTTGGGCAGGGAGTGTTTTCAGATACCTCTGCCTAAAAATTGCATAGCATAGTCTTTGTCTGCTCTTTGGTTTTTTACTAATATCTAATATCAAAATGAGCTCATGTGGTTTCACCTTCCTGGCTTGCATTTCTGACCAAGAGACAGTGTTCCAAGTCGATGGATTCTTGTTGCTTATGTCAAAAATGCAAGGCCTTTATTAAAAAGCATGGGCGAAACCTTAAATTGTCTTTATTTTTTTTCCCCCAAATCCTATCAACAATAATACTCTGATTAACAACATCCTTTTTGATATAAAATATAATATTCATTGTGTGTGTAATTTGTTATCCAAGTTAGTCTTTGTTTTGTTTCCCCAGATTTATTTATACAACAGAACTTCCCTCATTTATATAAAAATTAATAGGAATCATGCATTTCTTTATACATGTACTGTATTTCTTTGTACCCCAATGCTTTGGGGAGTAATATTTAGCTATAAAATGCTCACATATGAATTATAGTATTTTAAAATTGTGCAATGTTTTTCAGGTTAAAATATAACTTTCTGCAGAAATTTAAGATTGTTTATGGAAAACAGCATTTAAAACTATGTACTGTAACATACAGGGTTTGAATCAGATGATGTGCTTGAAAATCATATTTGATTAAACCAGGCATACAAGGTTGCATTTCTTTCTATGAAGAAGAAAGCCAGTGCTTTCCAGCTTAATGATAAAGATTGTTTGTTGGCATTAGCAAAAGAGAATTGAGAAACTAATTAGGAGTAAATAACCAAATTAGGTCTTGTTAAAGCCTTTATTATCTGTTGACGTTTAGAATGCTTTTTGTTGTATTTAAGCATATTTTGAAGAATTATTAAGCAGAAGTACTAGTGAAAGTTTCAATGAACAGTGAGCTAACCTAATTGACAGGGAACCAGCTACAACTTGAAGCAGTTGCACTCCTGCATGTCAGTTCTTGCAGAAATTTTCTGGCTGTGACTGGAAGAAACATAAGTAGCCTGGGGACCACTCCACCCTGTAATTAAATACCAAACCACACAAGTGGGGGGTGAAAAACAGTGTCATGAACACACACTTGCAGCAATGTTATCTAAAGCATTTTTCTGTGTGTGCATGTGTGGAAAAAAATTTAAGTGTGATTTATTTCTGATAAAAGGAGTTTCTGGAAAGACAGGCAAACTGCCTTGCATAGCTGTTGTCTCGGTGAGTGGGAATATCAGTGGCATGTCAATCCACATGCTGGGCTATGTGCATATATCTGCTAAAAAGAATGTTTCAAGTATTACTTTCCACCAGTTTGGGCTTAGGTAGTACATCTAAGTATTCATATTTCAGATGAATACTGAGATTTTAACGTTTCCTCAGTGTGCGTAGAGAGCTTCTTGCTCAGACTCTCATAAACAGAATATGGACAGTTTGGTGTTTGCACTGCACAGATTTGTAAAATGCCACTGTTATCTTTACATACTGTTGTTTTTAAAATATTACAATGAACATTTGCCTTACCAGGACATATTTGCCATTAAGTCCTGCTCAAGGGTAAGAAGGCTAATTACTTGCAATACTTGGTTTACTCGGAATGTTCAAATTTTTTCTTACTGTTTTTTGTTGGCAAAGAAACTTAACACACGATCAGTTTTGCATAACTGGGCGTGTTCAGCAGGACAGCAGAAGAAAAGTAATGTAAATACTATGAAACTGCTTTTTTTCCTGAAAGTGACAAAACTAAGACAGTTGAAGTACTCAAGTGATTTTCAAATACAACCTTTCCCTGAAAGTAATTTCTGATAATTCTGTAGAGACTTCTGTTGTTTTATATTGTTGTTGTGCTTCATCATAGAGAAACTTTTTCATCTCAGGAATGTAGTTACACAACTGGAAATGGTGGAGGAAGTGGACAGTGTATGAGAGGGTTACTCAGTTGAGTTCTCATGAGAATGTGGAAAGCACTAACACCTTTGTACGACTTGTTTGCAGTGTTGTCCCACAGTTGTGACCACAGTCCCATGTCCAGCGGGGGGGTACTTACCTTGCTGTGGCTTTCCTCGGTCCTTACAGAAGAGTGGTGCAAAGGAAGAGCCTGTTCATCCCTGTTGGCTTTGGTGTTGTGCTTTAGAGAGAGATGTTTCATGGAATCCTGTGGCTTTTGGAGCATTTAATCTACACCTTAGGGAATTTGCTTTGTTCCCCATCTTCAGTGATTATTCTTGTGGGATTTAGTGCCTGAACTGCTCCCACTGCCAGCATCCCTTCATTAAAAATGAGCTATAATGTGCTAGACAGCACCAAGATTTATTGCTACCAGTGGCTTTTATCTGGATTTAGTGAGTGTATTACAGAGTTCCTAACAGGCAGGAAAGCTGTGATACAACACCAAAGTTTAATTGATGTAAATTCAATTATAGCTCACCTTTGTAACTCATTTCAGAGATGCTTCGGAAGTTTTGATATTGGAATGTGCACACCAAAACTAGATTTTCAAACTGTGATTGTCTGTAATTCAAATGCTGATTTAATGATGATGTTGGAGTTCCACTGAAGAAACTACCATGGATCTATGAACTACTTTTTCTCCTCTGAATTTGCCAGTAGGAATAGCTACAGAATTTCTGATGGAAGCTCATATTTATTAATTTTCTGGTCCAAGATCATGTCTTTTAATGCTCAGTAGACTGTTTTCTCTGAATCTAAAATCATGTCATCTGTGGTGCTTAAAGAATTTAGTGGTTAATGTGTAGCTAAGTAAAATCTGAGGACAGAAGCAGATCTGGAATAAAATTGCTTCAAGGACATATTCTGATTTGCACATTGTGGTCCAGTTCCCTCCCCTGCTGAGTTACCTGAGTTAGGAAATAAGCTACATTTTAGATTTAGCTGTAACGCATCAGTGAAGAAAGCTTTAAGCAGGACTGCACGGACCCTGGAAGTGTTAGCAAGAAGGGCTTCCTTTGAGGAAATATTTAAAAAATTTATTATAGAGGACTGTCTAGACACAGAAGTTGCATTAAATTTTTGTGTATGCATTTCTAAATTATTTAAGGATTTGGTGATAACTGTCCTGTACACAGTATTGTGTTCATATATAGAATTTGATGTATTGGAGTGGTGTACACCTTTAAGCTAATAAATTAGTAATGTACATGCAGAATTGGGTTGGTTTAATGAAATTTTCTTAAATATGCCCTTTAGTCATAGTGTTAAACCCAAAGTCCACGAATATTTAGGGATTAATGGATGACAACTGTCATGTATTCATCTCATGCGATGAACTGACAATACAATTGCTTTATGCATTAATCATTAGGAAACAATATCAATTAGCATATTCTTAGAAAGATGTGTATAGTATAGATTCAGGTGTTAAGTAAGAATACTACCATGAAAACCAGATGTTTTTTCTGAAACCATCTGAAAGGGTTTTGTCTTTACTAATGGTTTGGGTTCCTCAAGGAAAGAAAATGAATAGTAGGTTTCTTTTTATCACTTTTGTGAGCTGCTATTGTCGACATCTAAAAGTTGGTCTGCCTGGCCATCTGTACTCCATTACTTGGTAAAGGACAGTGTGGAGAGCTGTCTGCTTCCGGATGTGGTGAATGTGTCCCAACTTTCAACAGGTTTTACAAGGTAGAATCTGTAAAGTCTGGCCTTTTCAGCTTTTTGCTGTTCATTTCTTCAAATATGTTGGACAAGTCAGAGGTTGGGCTTTGACTTGTTTCCTTTCAGATGCTTTGATTGATGTTGAAAATTCTGTCTCTGATGAAGGAGGTTACTACAGGACAAGAGCTTCTTGTAACAGCATGTTTGGGGCTTGGGGGCATTGCGTGACTAGCAGATACAAATTGTATGGAAGCAATTAAATCCAAAGGAAATGTCATGTCAGCTGAATTTCAACATACAGACTTTTGGCAAAAATTTTCCCCCTTCATTTAGAGAGAGACAGAGGCTGGCGTGATGGAGGATGGAGGTGGGTTTCTTTTTGCTTCGGGGATCTTTTCCTTTTCTTTGATTAAATCAAATTCCAGACCTAAAGTGAGTGCTACTGCCCATGACTGTTGTATGAACTCTTCAAGAATGGAAAATTTGGGAACACGGCACTGTCCCAGAGTATTCCCTATCTGTGACTATTGTAAAGGCAGATGTGATTGAAGCTACACTGCAGACAGATGCAGGCTCGCTTAGAGAACTGAGCAGACTGTATTATGTTAAAACTGAAATAATTGGTTAGAGTGTCACCAGAAATTAATGCAATATAAAGGGAGATGTGCAAGAGGAGTTGGCTATCTCACATGTCCTCTTGGCTCACAGCATCTGCATCAGCAGATGCAGTGCAAGCACAGCAATGGTAGATCTCTGTGAGTCCAGACACAGCTTTTCCTGCAGTGACTTGTTTGTCTCCTCATACGTCTGTGGGCTCCTCAGTGTTTTCTTGATCAAAATACTCTTTTTTTATTCACTGGGTATTGATCTGTCCCTAATCATTTTTGGGTGGCATTCTTCCAAGACTTGAGAATAGCATGACTCTTCCATGGTACATTTGAGTTTTTTTCTTGTATGATGAGTAATCCTTTTTTTTTTCTACCGGCAGTCAGTTTTCCTAGTCTATCTGCTGTTGTTGTTTTTATTAAATGTTCTGTGTTCCTGTTTTTTACTGTTTGATTGGTGAGCAAAGGTGTAAGCATCACAAAATGCAGTAACAGTCTTCAGTCAAGTGGTTCTTAAAGGTTGTATCAAAGTGTTTTGCTTCTGAAACCAAAAATAGTATTTGAACTTTGAGCCTTAAATTCTCTGTGGACTTTTAAAAAAGTTCTCAAAACTTCTTGATTGAGGTATTTTTCTTAATCTTCACCTTCACTGTGAAGCCCCTGAATAAAGCAGCATCTGGGCAGAAGGAGGTACGAGTCACTGGGAAGCTGATGTAGGCTGGAGGAAACAGCAGTGTGGTTCCTGTTCTGCTGTGACTCTGAGGAAATCACGTAACCAGTGCCTTTGTTTCTGGGCTTCATTTCAGCATCTGGTCTTGTCCATGAAAAATTTCTGTGTATTGAAGCAGACAGTGTACAGGAATAAACCTTAAATATTGCTCCATGGAAGCTGTTCCTTACAATGTAAGCTTATATCCTTTTGCAGTGTTACCTGCCTGGAGCTTGTTAGATTTTCAGACCCTATTTCCAAATGTCTCTTTAACTGATAAATCATTTGGGGATGTTGGTTTGGAGTCACCTTTTTTGAAAAAGGAAGAAAGAAAGAACAAAACCAAACTGCTTGGTGGTGTTTGTTTGCCTAAGTAGCCTTTTATAACGTTAAGGTAGAAATGCCAAAGTTGTTTTCAGAATTTTCTCATAATACGTTATTTTCAAAAGCTTCAGAAGTAAAAGTAATTGCCACTTGAGAAAGGCTATGGACTGTCTGCTTAGTCAGATAGTCTGGACAAAAGCAGCTCTTCTAATCTAGACATGTGTTCCATGTGGTTTATTCCAGAGAAACATGGGCAGTTCTGTGGCGTGGAAGCCTCTCTCTGCAGCCTCCTGCCAGCGCCCTCACCTGGGTGAGGTGTCCCGGGACTCAAACGGAGCAGGCTTTGCATCAGTAAATGAGTGTGCATGTCCTGTGTGGGCAACACTGTGCAGCTCTGGGTGGGAATGGAGGAAAAGGTCAGCACTCGAGCCGACAGGAGCGGAGTTTAGTGTGGGAATTCTTCACAAAAGCTTTTTTTATATCACATTTGGTTTTGATACTTCATTTCCCTAGTCATATTTTACTTGCTCTACTGTATATATCTAAACAGAAATATAAGTGCTTTTACCTCTAGAGGTTGAGAAAAAATATTTTTTTGCAAATGTGTATGGCAGAATTACTTCAGCACATACCAAAACTGAGGGTTTGATTAGTGAAGTTAATGTGAAAGTTGGGGACCAGATTTTAATGTTGAGTACATGTGTGTCTCTACATCCTGTGACTCCTCTAGCTGACATGGTAGCCTTGCCAGGGGGATGAGTGCAGTGATGCCAGTGATCCTTGCCATCCCTTCATACTGCAGAGAATGTACCTAGTGTAATGTTTTGACAGCCATTCCCTTAATGAAGACTTTTCCAGTCACGGGATGATATTTTCACAGATGCTGCCATCATTGTCTCTCAGCCCTGTCATCACCCAAACAGTAGATTATCATTTTAAATAAAACTTTTTATTAGAGGTGGTAGAGGGCTCTACTTCTTTATTCATGTTTTATGGTTGGCATTTTGATTTTTGTTTGCTATTGAAAGACTTTATGGCAGCAGAAAATCAATGAAATTATGCCATTGCAAGAGAGCAGACAACGTAAAACTGAATAACTAGCATAAAAGAGATTTCTAGTGAGACTATTTATGACTTACTGAAAATGCAACAGGAAGTCACTGATAAAAGAAATGAAGGTTTTGCTAAACATTCAACACTGAGAGTAGTCGGTAAAGGTATGTTCTAAAACATACTTTGTCAAAGCTAGGAAAGATCCTGCTTTGATATTTGTAACTTCACAAAAGACTTTGCAATTCTAATCCATGAGTTGTAAATAAAAAAATAGCTCTTGGTATTAACCATGCCAATATTCACCCAGATCTGTGAAGAAACATTATTTTAAGCAGTGATCTGCAGCAATTGAATGGTGCATGTTATTATGTTTATTTTCTTTCTATAGTGGACTTGTTCTGAGGACAAAGGGAAGATCTAACTTTGATTCCTTAAATTCTATGTACTTATGTATCTTTTGAATTATTTGGCAGATTTGCCATGATCTTCCATTGCCAGACATTTGGATGAAGTGTCGTGCTGCTGTGGCTGGTCCCTGTTTTGTGTTGCAGCAGGGAAACGGGTGAGCAGTCTGTGGCACCAGAAGGGCTTTCAGATGCTGTACCTTCCAGAAAGCAACTTCTATGTTGATTCTCTTGTCAAATAGTTGTAAAACTTGGGTATTGTATTTGATCCTGGTTTTGGTGCTGTATATTTATAATCAAATAGTTCTGAAAACATCCATTACATTTTGAGGTTTTGACATGCTGTTTCTTACCAATTATCACAGATCCTTATTATAAATAAGAGTAGGACAATAAAATGTGAAAGAGAAGCATGGCTTGCAGATAAAACAAATGGGGATGCAAATAAGACAGGAGCACTGTCAGTTGCCATTTTGTGCCACTTTTCCTGTGGATACAGACATACGTTTGTATTTATTTGAGTAGTTTTGTGGTACGGTCTGGTTTGCTTTAACAAAAGCATGCCTTCTGCCGAGGTTATTGTCTCATGAACATTTCCTTTTTCTGTCAGGATGGCTTCTACTAGAACAATATTTTCAGTGGTCTTTTATCTTGGAGAAACAAATGTCTGATTCATTTTTCTAGAAAAAACAGGAAGCTGTAAAGGAGACAAACTGAAAAAGAAATGTATACTGTTACCTATAATTTAATTTATGAACTTATAAAGCAAACTGGAAGTAACTCTTTGTTAGATGCTGAGGGGATATTACAGTTTTCCTGTTTCCCTCCTATTATCTGAACCGCATGAAGGACAATTTAAGATGATCTTGTCAAAAAAACCCCCATAAAAACCAAAACCAAAACCCACTTACATATATGAAAACCTCAAATCAAAGCAGCGCAAGCATTGTGAAAACTCTAAGATTAGTCCTTCGTGTTTTGATACCCATGACCATGGGATGCATCCTAAGGAAAAGTCAAGCTAAAAGGCTTCTGTTATTCTCATGCTTTTGCCCTCTGTCAGGAGATGAACTTCCTCAAAGCTATAATGAAATAATAGCTCTATTGAAAATATGTGACGTTTAGTTTTGGCTTTTGCAGATAAATGAAGTACTGTGTGGAAAGATTATCTTGACTGCCTTTCTAAAGCACCTGCAAAGTGCAGAACGGTCAGGAATGACTGACCTTGTGGAGCCGAAGTCTTTGCAAGCAGCAGTGCTGGAGGAGCTGCAGGTTTATATCCCAGCCGGGAGTGGGGCCGAGGGTTCACGACCTGGGCAAATTCACTGCACAAAGCCATGCACATATGTTTAGTACTTTGTCAGCAACCTGCTTCTCTGGTAGCAGCTCAGCTCTCTCCAGCACCTTGGTCCCAACCTCCAAAATTGCTTTTAGGCTTTTGATTGCAGAAAGCAAATTTTCTTCTAAGAAAGAAATTTGTCTCTTTGAAGTGGTGGTGGTTTTTTTACTTGACAACTGTACTAGAAACAACAGAGAAGAAAAAAAACTCTGAACTAAAATTCCTCTTGGGGCCATATAGAAAGAACATGTCGCTTCAAAAATTATACCTGGCACCCAAATTTTTCCTGACTGTTGTACAGGTTCCTGTTGCAGCTTGCGTTTAGGTACTGGCAGAAGGGAAGTGTTCTCTAGTCATTCAGCTTCCAGCATTTTTACAGGAAATGAAGAGTTTCAGAGGCTGGGTTTTGGTGTTTTACCTTAGGGGTTTTGAGACAAAGCTATGTCAGTCTTTAAATTTTAATTGATACGTGACTTTTTACTTAAGCTGCAGCTTTTATTTTTTAAAGTTACCTGTTGAGAGATTGCAGTTTACAATTGACTCATTACTTTGAGACATTTGAATGAGTATTCATTTTACAGTGTAATTCCAGATGGGATATGCAAGAGTCTTGATCTGCCAGATCACCTCTGCTAAGCCTAAATAAATCCTGCAAAGTCTTCCCTTATACTGAATTCTAATTTTCAAAAATGTTTATTTCAATTTAAAATCCTGATAAGATCACCTTAGTTAAAGCATTTAAATACAAATATGTCAAAATCCAGATAAAAAACTTACTGGTTTGATTGAATTCTGAGAAATTGGATTTTACAGGGCAAAGTTTTGCTTTCATGACTATTAAAGAAGAAATACATAATGCAAACCATATGTAGGTTTGTTAAATTTTATGGTGATTTGGTTTGAAAGAAAGATCATATGCAGGAACTTTTCTTCCAAAAGAGGGCTTATGTGGAAGAAAGTGCCTCTGTGCTTCAATGCAGTCTGCATGCACAAAGTAGGCAATTTTTTACAATTGGATATAAAGGGTTTTGTGTTTAATTCATGTGTTTGGAATTCTTTAAGAAAATGAGGTTTTACGAAGATCAATAACAAACATTTTAAATAAGCATAAGAGTTTGATGACAATACTTTTTTAATATATTTTGTAATGGCTTGTTAGTTCAATGCAAAAATATTTGGACTGTATTTTAGCATATGCAATGGTTGCAGCAGGACTGGGAGCAGCTGATCAGTGTTGTGTTCCAGTCCTTCTCTGCGTTATGATAGAGTACAACATTTGGTCTCTATTTCCATACATTTTTGGGGGGTTTTGGGGTGGGTTTTCTTTATCCCTTGGTAAGCCAGGAACATTAAATACTAACAGGGATATGGAGCTGCTCAATCTGACTGGGTCCCAGAGGTATTTAATTGGAAAGTGCTAGTCGAGCAGAATATTGTTTATCATTGTAAGAGACTTACAGGATCTTTACAGAACTGTCACTGAAATTTATGGATATGAGCCATTATTTTTCCTTTGTAGTTTTGAGAGTCACCTTTAACAGGTCTACTCCTTCGTATCACATGTCATCTTGGTGAGATCAAAATAGTAGCTTTTTTTGTTGACATGACATTTATAATTGGTGTAATGATGAGACTGTGTCTTAGTCCTTAATCTGTTATTAAGCTAATTTTACTTTCACTTCATGCTTATTACTTTAAATAATCTAAAGCAAGATGATGATCACTTTAAACATAAGCAAAGCATACATACTTGTTCTTCAGGTCACACAGCTGGTTTGGCCTTTCTTTTCTGTATGAGGTCAAACCTCAGATATTTGGGTTAATTATGCAGTGAAAAGGGTTACAAATTTAAATCCAGAGTTGATAAATTACATACCTCCTGCTGCTTTATTAGGTCCAGTTTTTAGTTTCCTATGTATCCTTTATTTTGACCCCTTTTATTTTGAGAGGAATTAGTGTAAGCACTGATAGCCGGTGCCTTCAATGGAAATAACAGGTAAACAGTATCCTTGGTAATGGAAGATACTGTGACATTGGAAAAAAAACCCCAAAACCAACCATATACTGTTGGTTGAATCCAGTAGATGAGTAAGATGAGAGCAGGTTCTAAGGGAATTGTTTTGGTGGTTCAGCTGGCAGTGGCCTGGGGGCTGCACTCAAGTTCCTGGTACTCTGGGCTGTTGCTCAGTTCCTTCCCTGGAGGAGCTGGGAGCTGCTCTCCGTCCCTGCTGCTGGTTGCACTCATGGAAGGAAAAGGCTGCTCCCCTTGCTCTGGTCTGGCCCCTGGCACAGAGACTGGTTGATGAGGCAGGGAAAACAGCTCTGTCTGGTTCTCTGTCTTGGCTTCAGTCTGTGCCAGAACAAAGATGACTGCACAAAGCTGTGTAACGGACCGTAATGCCAGGACCCTATAACTGCATCTGTGTTGGGGTTGTGGCTTTAGGGGCATGAACCTGGTGTGTAGCTCAAGTCCCAGTTCAGTTGTACCTGAGGAAACAGGCCCTGTGATTTTGTTTGGGCTGATGGAAGCTGAACTGAAAATGAAAATGCAGGATGATTGCTCTTACCCCTCAGTGTTGTAATACTTTGATCACTTTCATTATTGTAAATTATGAAAGTGTCAGCATAGGGTTAAATTTTACCAGATAAATTTTTAAATAGGACTGCTTTTTTCCTATCCTCTGAACTCATTATGCCTATAGAACGTCACAGATTTTCATTAAGATGAGAAAACTTCTTGCAGGCTGTATCTTAATCTGCATTCTCACAGTTTTTGCCTCCTAGTAGTTTAGTTTTGGTCAGAGTTTCATTTTCACTTACTGTTTCTTTGAATTAAAAGTCTTTGCACCCTTTTTTTATTTTTAAGACCATAGAGGACTTTAAATTTTTGAATAATAATATACAGTCCATCGAATTGTTTACAATGTGAAATTGCAAAGCAGGGCAGCAAAGGTGGTGAAAAGAGTTGAAAACATAACTTCTGAGGAATAGCTGAGGTGGGGGCTTTGGAGGAGGCTGAGGGGTGACCTTGTGCTGTCTGTGAGTTCATCATGGGGGGAGCAGAGGGAGGTGCTTGGCTCTTCTCCCTGGGGATATCCTCTGGGGGTAGGACAAAGGGATGGCAGGAGGCTGTATCAGGGAGGGTCAGACTGGATACCAGTAAAAGGTCTTCATTGGGAGGACAGTCAACACTGGAACAAGGCCCCCAGGGAAGTGGTCATGGCCCCAAGCCCATTGCTGGTCAAGAAGCGTTTGGATGACTCTCAGATGGGGTCGCCCTACATGGAGTCAGGAGTTGCATTGGATGATCCTTGCGGGTCCCTTGCAACTCAGGATGTCCTATGTTTCTATGAAACAATGCTGCATTTATTTAGTAGGAAGTCTAGTTGAAATACAGGCAGACTGCTTTCCAGATAAGAAGCTGGTTTGAAATACTTAATTTCTACTAGATTTTAATAATCGGATTTTAGATACCAGATTTTAAATGGCTTATTAGAAAATTTTGCAGCATTCTATGACACTGCCTTTTTAATGTTTGTTTTATTTTGTTTTGGGTTTTTTTCAGTCAATGACAGCATTTTTTGTAGCTATTATACGGCATTTTAATATTAAAAAAAGCTCCATACCTTTTCTCAGGATAGCAAGCCTCTTTCTCCACCACACCACCCTCCTCCTCTCAAAATTGTATTTGCTAGTCAGGTTAAGTGCATAGGCTAAACATTACCTGATCAGTCACTCTCTTGCATTACTAAATAAATAGGCTTACGACTGATTTACTAATAATGTCATTAATTTGTGCTGCCTCCATATCACAGCATTACTCCTTTTGAATACGGCACAGCGTGTTCCTGTGACACGAGCCCAGCTTCTCATGCTCGTGCCAGCGATCCTCAAACAAGGCACCCCATTGGAAATCAGAGCTGCACCTACATTGCTAAAACATCCGGTATTTTTACAATTATTCTTATCTTAAGGGGAGCCTTGTTTGTCCACATTTGTACTTAAATTTTAAAAAGATTTCTTTTCAAATAGATTGCATTTGATCAGAATATTACTACCGTGTCAGAATTGACAGAAATTGCTTCTGTTCAGCTAAATCTTATTTGAAATTCTTGTCTCATTTTAAAATTCTCAAGTACAGAGAGCACCAGTGCAGAACTGTCACCCTTCCTCAGCCGAGGTCAACTGTCAGCTAGGAGACATTGTTTCTTTATTTTGGAAAGGTTTTGTTTGAGAAAAGACTTGGTCTTCTAACCAGATCCTGCTTTTCATCTGTTTTTCATGGCAAATGGTCACATTTCCCAACCATTTGCAAACAGTGACTGTCTGGCAGGATTTCCTGGATACACAGTAGTTTGAGATTGTAAAAGGTCAGCTTTCTGAATTCTGATGATTACTGTGGTTCTTTGTCCTGCCTTTTCTTCCATGGGAACTAATCAGCTTGTAAGAAAGGTAGCAATAGGGTCCAAGAAAAATTAATCTGCTAATCACCTCTACCATGAATCATAAAGAAAAAAAGTAATCCAAGTAGGACACCTCCTGACCTTTGTGTACTAAAACTTTCTGAAGAGCTGTCATTATTCTACACCGTATAACACTGAAAGGAGAGCAGGGACCAAAAAACAGACTTCGTGGTTAGACAAAAGTAAAAGTGTGATGCATTGAATCATGGGAAAATGAATGAAACTTCAGCATTTACAGGTACCGGTCACAAAGTTGTTCCTGGCAATTTTACAATAACAAAAAAATTGGTCTTTAAAATATTGAGAGATTTGAGTGACTTGACATTTGAAATAATTTGAGCTACCTCATAGCTGCTGTTATGGTAGAAAAATGTAGAAAAGGTAATTTTATTCATCTCAATAGATATGATTTTTATATATTGAATTTTTTTTTTTTGTCAAAGTGTTATTTCTAGCCGCTTATATTGTAACTTAATCATAGGAGAAAATCCTTTTGCATTTGCTCTTTGGCAAACTAAAAGTCTTACTGACAAGATGCAGATCTTGGTCTGAAGAGTTAGGGATTTGGGGCTTGGAGGGAAAAAAGAATAACAAAATTATGTTTTAGTGTCTAGTTTGGCTCTGCATGTCTGTTGTGCTGTAGCCATTGGCATTCCTATTAAAATTTCTGCCTGTGAAGTTCAGAGAGCAGAATTTATTTTGACCTTTTTGGAGCTTAATAAATGTACTGACCTGAAAGCTGAGGTTGTGAGAATGATCTCTGACTGAGAGCTGCAGTACCAGGAACTGCTTTGCACAAATGTGTGTATTTTGAGCCAGAGTGCTTAGTTTCCAGTGAAGGAGAATTGTCTTTGGGAAAGCTATTCCTCAAGCCAGTCAGTGTTATGGTTTGGAAACCCTGACCAAACAGAACTGGAATAAGACAGCTTGTCATAGGAAAAAGTTAGAACAACTATTGTGCATTTGTGGAAAGAAATTTTAGGGACTGTGGTAACACCATTGTATTGTCTTTTGAAGAAATGCTGGTCCCTGTATGAGTTCAAAACCAGAAGGGAGGCAGGATTGCAGATGTGCCTACCTGGGGAGCAGAAAATTATTTATTTCTGCAACAAAAGCCTTTTACAAAAGCATACTTGAATATATTATGAGGATCTGAAGCTCTTGCCAGGTTATTCTTTGAATTACAAAGAGAAAACAGTGAATAATTATTAGTTAAATAACACAAATGAAGTTTTATTGGTATTATAATAATTAGTCCAGCCCTATTAATTCTCTGGTCAAAAGGGCAATGCTATTAGAATTTTTTTTTGGTTTTTTGTTAATGCACATGCAAAGTGCACAATGATCTGGAAACATTAAAGGTGATTTTCTCTCAGAAAAGCAAAGCATGAGATAAAAAATCTAGACTACAGAGGAGAATTCTGGAATCAAATTCTGCAGGTATGCGTTTCTCTGTCTCTGACCCATGCAGTAGAATATAATTTTAGAAGATAATTTTTGTATAACTTCATAGGGGATTTTGTGTTCTGTTTTGCTCTGGGTTGTTTTTCTGTCCTACCTCCATTCTTGCCTGGGAGAGATTTTCATTGTGTCCCTGTAAAGGGATTCTGCGTATTTGAAGTAGAGTTCTTGTTTGTTTATTTATTAATTTACTGGAATGCAGAATATATTAACGTAATAACAGCTTGTCTAGAAATGCCATCATGGTAGTCAAAGAGTATTTTTTAGGTTGGGTCACTGCTCTCATTCTTGTTACAAGACAACACCATTTTATATTTTATGTATGTATGCCCTGACTGTTTCATAAATATGGTCCCTTTTGACACGGTTTTTATATTGGTAAACAGAGGCATTCACAATAAAACTGATGGTAGCCCTCCAGCTCAAGTAGAGGACAATTAATTATCTCTCATTCTGTAACCTATTTAACAATTTTGGAAACTTCATTAGTCTGAAAATGTCATGTATCTCTCACAAAGGAATACTTTGTCTTCAGGGTATTACATTTCCCCCAAAATAAAGTAGACATGGCTTTAATAGAATCATTAATATGTCTCCTTAAATATGAGTGCTGCAGGCACGCATCAGGTAAACAAATGCATTAATGCTGTTATGTATTGTATACATTAAAAAATCTCATAAGAATGTTCTATATAATAGCTTCATTCAGTACCTTTTTTTCCTTTCTCTCAAGAATTGGGATTTCATCCAAATTCTAAAGGTTAAGTTGTCAATAGAACTCAAAGGGTGTTTTGTTTTCATTTGTGTAACTAGCTTAATGTGTTTTAAGGCCTCTGTGTACATCAACAATGGAATCAGTCAGTTACAGGGGAGCTAGCAGGACATTCTCAAAGTTCTCTTTACAGCAGCAAATTATGCTGAAACTAATTCAGGAAAAGAGCAACTCCTTTCACTGAAAAAGTTACTTAGCATAGGATAATGAATATTCAAATACAGATGTAATGTTCCAGCTTCAAAATTGGAGATGATGATGAACATGCATTAGGGGAACAGAGTCCATGGTTCAATCAGTTTAATAATTACATTGTGGCTCCTTGTTAAAGGTTCATGAGGTTTTCATGAAACATTATTGATGTCCGAAAAAGCAAGTGCCATGAATTTGAGTAGCTAAACCTGCAGCTCAGAACATTGGAGAGCTTCACTTGAACTCCCACAGCAGTGAGTGGTTGAACTGTTGAATGTTATTAATTTCTGTGCTCTGTAAGAGAAGTGATTGGGAGATACTGGGTTTTATGTTTGTATGTGTTTAGTGATGTCAGGAATGATAAATTCTTATTCTTTCCATCTGTTGAATAGCAAAAATGGAATCAGTAGCATGCAGCTTTAAGGTCTTCCACCTAATGGGTATTTTCCCTTTGCATGTATATAGAGTGCATGATTTTTGCAAAATATTATTAACATCTTGGCTTTGAATAAGGCAAAATTTTGTGCTTTCCTGATTAACAGTGAGTAATGTCAGCATGTAATTAAATTGCAGAGGCTAGAAAATAATGCCGAGCAGCTGTTGTGGCTGTGCCACCAGTTGTTTTGAGGTGTCGGGTGGGCACCCCCAGTGCTTTGCAACAGCTGTGGAAATGGACTGACTTCTCCAGGTCACTCTGAAGTACCAGTGAGTGCTCTGGGAGTGTCCAAAGAATAGGCAAAATTTTTTCAGAGGGGGAAGTTCTTCATACTAAAACCCTAATAATGTGTCTTTTGATGTCTGATTTATGTGTAAAATGAAAATACTGCTGTAGATTTTTGTTAATCTCTCCCATTCTTCCCTCCTCCATCAGAAATCACAAAAAAATAGAACAGACTTTGAACTGAATTTTGGTTTATTTACAACAGCCCAAGTGTCCCATGGTCTGCCTCAGACATTTGGAAACATCACGAAGCTTCAATATATCAAGGCACCTGTGCTAAATAGCAGGAAATATACTGTAGCTGTCTGATTTTCTTACCTCAAAGTGTTGTCCCACGAAAGGAGCATCTTGCCCATTTGCCAGGTTGAGCAGCACTCTGTTCCATATTCCCGCAGCATGGCCCTGGGCACAGGCCAGTGCCAGACACGCCATGTCTGTCCTTAGCTAACTAGATGGATACCAGTAGTCTAAATTATCCTGTCTGAGGTCTTGTGTAGCACCATCACTAGGTTTTCTTTAAAAGAGTTCATGATTTCTCATATGTCTTTTTAGAGGAGATAGGACCCTTCTAAAAATACATGTACATTCCACTTGTGTGTACGTGAAAGAAGGTAACAGCAGTCTTCTCTGCATACCTGGAAGAGAACCAACTCTATCAGCTTTTCTTTATATGATGTTGGAAAAGGCCAGACTAATGGAGAAATGTATGTTCTGCAGATAGTATTAATTTTTAGTGGGGTTGTTACAGGTGATAAAGCTACAAGAGAATGATATGATGAATGTTGTCTCTTGGGTATGCCATTTTTAGCCATTATTTGCTAAAAATATTTTTGTGAGTTACTGTGCCTTCAGAAGATAGCCTAAAGAAAGGCTCTAGTCCTTCATCTTCTGTTCATCTGTTTTAGTGCTCACTGAAGAAAAAAAAAATGCCTTTTTATCTCTAACTGTATGAAAGGGTGTATGTATTTGAAAGTAAGAACCACCCCAACCTATGCTAACCCCCCTATGCCTCCCCATGATTTATAACATGCCAGGCACTCATAGTAGTAGCTGAAGTCACTGTAAGCTGTGTTTTGAACACAAAAGCCATACCTATTTTGTAGGATCAGGGGCTAGATGTTTCAAAGTGCTCCCTGAAAACACTGCGTACTGCTGAATGTGTTGTGCCTCTGATCTGTAGAATGGGGACAGCCTTGAAAAATTGAATGGAATTCTCTGAAGTTGCAACGTGATGATCTACTCATTATCTTTTAAAGATAGTTTATTACACCTGTCACTAGAATAGAGTCTGAAAATTTTGCAGTAGGTACAGGATGAAGCTGTGTGTTAGTTAAAGAAGATAATTCATATCAGAAATGGAGCGTTTGAATAGCGAAATACATTTAGTGAGTAAAGCAGGCACTCTCTGGAAAAAGTGTGTAATTAGGTAATGAATGATGGTATCACAATGCACAACCATGAGAGGACCAAGAGAGGCTAGCACTGAGTTAGCTGTGTTCATTGTATTAAACTTTTCACATTCCTTTTTTTGTGTGTGTAATGTAAACATAAGCTGAAAGAAAAGACTGAGACAACTGCCAGCCTAATGACATTGATGCTTTGTCTGCAGTCTGGCATGTAAACTGTCGGTGCCAATCAAGGTTTTTCTATAAACATGTTCTGTGTGGGCTCATGCCAGAGTGAAGCTCATTGTCTTTAACAGGATGTGATTCAGATAACTCAGTCCCATTTCCACTTAAGTTTGTATTCAACTGAGTTGTAAACAAGTGACACACCATAAAAATTGGGCTGCCCTACTGAAATCATTGCATGATTTTCAAGCTTTACACTTGTGAAGTGACTGTCCCTTTAGTGTCCCTTAAGGCAGCTCTCACATCCTGGGAACTGTTGCAGTCTACTTTAATGAGTTACAGTTACCAAATGCACAGGTGAGTGCATGATGTTAAGACATGGTGCTGTAATTTCTGTGAAGTCTTTTTATGTTGTGATGAGAACAGAACTTGGCTCTTGAAATTTTCCAGTCTGTGGTGAGAGAAGGGGAAAAGCAGCATGGCAAAGGCAGAGACATCCAACTGCATGCTACAGACAGAACACTCTGTTCTCAGGCAGTTGTTGAACCACATCCTGCCCTTGTTTTGTGCATATAATAGCCATGAAGAAGAGAGAATATCTGCAAAGAAATAATTTGCTAATAATTAAGAAGAGTACTTAATGAAGGATTCTTACAAAGAAGCATTCACAAATTCCCTTTCAATATCCAAGGGACCACATAGCATATGTACAGGATTTTTTATTAGAGGTAATCTAAACTGTTTCTCACCTACTGCTTTTAGGGAACAATAAATTCCTTCCACTTCTAGGATTAGAAAGATGGCAATAACTGAAGTGCATCCCCAGGTCTGCTGAGTCAGTAGGTGCTGGTACAAGGTGGCCTTGGTAGGATAGGGGCAGGGGCAATGCTGAGGGGTTGACAGGCTGTGCACCGTCTGGTGAGGAAGAATTTTGCTACTTCTTGTGGTACCCCCAGCCAGCCCTCCCACTGGTTCCAACAGCTGCCATAAGCTGCTGTGAAGGACCACCTAATTATAGAATTTCCTTGATTCTCTTCATCCCCTCCAGAGATTCCAGGTCCCACCCTTAGCCAAGCTCAGCACCTTAAGGCGGGGCACTCGTGGAGGCACGGCAGCGGCACCGCTCCTGCTGCCGTCCTTAGGGAGCTGCTGGTGTTTCTGTAGTGAGCAGAGGGCCTGGAGGTCTCTAAACGCACCAATAAATGTACCTACTGTTGGTAAGCATTTAAAAATACTAATCTGGGAGTTAATTTTTTGTCCAAAACGTATTTTTATTTTTCTGTACACAGTGAGTCTCATCTTTCCCTTCCTGAAGTTTCCTAGGAACGGACACTAGGCCTGGAAATAATTTTGAAGTGTGTGAGGGAAATGAAATCAAAGGTTTTCTTAAGAAAAAAAGGTTATTTTTATATGCAGAGTAATTTTTTTTCATCCTAATTGTTACACAGAACTATGTACTTGCCCAAGGGGGGGGGGGGGGATCTGTTTACCTTAAAGGGGTAAAGTTGTACTTCTGAAAGTCACTTCATGAGATTTTTTCTGTAGGTGAATTGGAATCTTGTGACTGACTCTTCTTTTTAAATAAGACTATACTAAGTAGATTTCATTTCTTTAGATTCTAGTGATGGTTTTTGAATCCCCTGTTTAATGACAAAGAGTACTCGTTCTGTGGTCTTTCTTTTTGAACTTGCTCACTTCTGTGATGTTAAAGATCCTGGATAGTGAAAGAACTTGAAAGCCCTTTCCTGGGTTTTCTTTTTGAGCCCAATTTGATTGTATTGCGTTGTCGTATGTACACACATATTCCATTAATTTCTGTAAGAAATTGGACACATGCACAGAGAGTAATTGTTTCTAAAGCTAAAAATCATTTCTATTTATACCTTAAGTTTTGTTCACCTGTGACTGCAAGACATAAAGGTCACTTTAAAAAGAATAACAGAGCTAAGGTTTTTAGGAAATAGATGATACCAGACTTTTACAGATCCCCAAGATTCTGTGAGCTTATACAGTTTCCTTTTTGCTGCTGGATCCTGCATGGTAGTGGTTACTGGAGTAGTGTGGGACTTGGCTCTGGCTGTAGTTTTACCAGAAATTTCACTGCAGTACCACAGGCAAGCTCAGACAATAGACTGGGATGTTGTGGCCCCGAGGTGATTTTCTTAAATTTAAAAAACTTTCCATCTGTATAAAGGCCTATCTGCCACATCACCCAGTGTCAGAGCACTGTGAGTGGGCTCTGACTTCAGACACATTTCCTTTTTGTCCTGTTTTTGTTTACAGGGAGCAGAGGGACCGAGAGAAGGTTGGGCAATGCTTTGGCTCTGTGACAGGAGGTGTAAACAGATTTCCCAATGTTTGGCATGGCGGGGGAGCTGGAAGCGGGGGGCTGGAGCTGCTCCAGGGCAGTGAGAGCCGTGGTCCCTTTGGAGTGGCTCATGAGTCAGAACGTGAGGGCTCTGGTTGCCGGTGAGTCACTGGTTCCCGCTCAGCAGCAGCAGGAGCCTCACTGTGATGTGAGCTCAGTCGCCAAATCCATGCTCAGTCCCTGTGCCCGAGCCCTGATAAGGGACCCCAAAAAGCTCGTGTTAGGCAAACTCTGCATTTGTGTTTTTTTCAGGTGAGAGTACACTTACGGAATAATCCATTCTTCTCTGTTCCCCTTAAACCTTTTTAGATGAGTAACTCTGAATTTCCTAATACTAGGATAAAAAAGGATCTGAAAATAGAACCCACTGAGATACATTTGTTGTTGGAGTGAGTACAAGCAAGTACAAGTCCTTCATGCTGCTGCTTGCTAATTTAAACTCACTGAGCTGTCTTGGCATGACTGCAGTGGAAATGGGGGATTAGAGCCTTGCAGTTAAAAAATGCAGGAGACAGCAGCGGCACAAATTCTGGAGAACACTGACATTTCAAAGCAGGGGGCAGACACCCAAACAGGAGACATTTAAGAAAAGCCTGAGGTACAACAGATGAAGCAGAAGGATGAAATCCTAGTAAAATACTGAGCTGTTCAGATTCAAGCTTTGGTTTAATTTTTCTCTGATGAGGGACCACCATTGGGATGCAATTTGCCACTTGCTGCACTGGGGCATCACAGGACTTTATGGGTGGGAATGCCATGATCTGGGCAGCTTGGGGTGGCATTTGTGGTAGCACATTCTGTGTCATATTTGACAGATTCCTGTGTCTCTCCTTTGAGTTGGAAATATTTAACTTGCCCAGATTTCAGTGAGACCACTGAACCATCTTTTTTGCCTGTGGAGATCCTCATCAGTCTCATCTGTGATGCAGAAATAGAAGCTAAGATTAACTCTGCTTTCCTGTCCTTCTTATTTATGAATGGAGACCTTGTTGAGAAATGGCCACCTCTGACACTAGGATATATAATAATAACAAGGAATGCAAAAATTGATTATAAAAAAAATTAAAATGAAAATTTGAATATGGATTTTGGGACTGCTTTGTCATGTTTGTATATGCCTCAGATAAGAATCTTATAAACACAAGTCATGAAAGTTCCTTGCATATCTACATAGTTCTCTCTATTTCAGTATTATAGATGAGGTAAGGTATCATTACAGTTTGGGGCTTTTTGGCTTCATATGCCATATACAAGAATTCTTGTACTTGAAATGTGAGTAAAAAGAAAAGCTAAAATGTAAAATGATTTACAGTGAGGGGTGACTAAAGTGTTTTAATGGTAGGGAGAAGCAGTGGTGAGTGGTCTCATTGTGAATGATAAATACTCTAGAAGCTGTGTAAAAAGGAAGTGACTCAGCAGCTTAGAAGCTGAGAAGCATCGACTTGGAAGTGTGATCTTCAGTCAGGGTTTGGGAACTGTGTATATACAATGTAAAGTATTAGGAAAAGAAAATGGCTACAGACTAAATAAAGATGGTGGCACTTTTTTCTGTTCTTTAAAAATGGTTTAGGTTCTCCCTTCCTTCCCCCCCAGCTCGTAATTCACATTACTTTTGGTAATACCTGAGATGTACATTGCAATATATATGGAAACTTGCTTGTGAAATACTTCTGGTTATCAGCTGGGTATGAAGTGGTGACAGCAATGGTGACCATGCCACCAGTGTCAGCAAAAGCAATGACAGGCTCAAGACTGAGCACAGTAAGGGGGATGTTACACTGTGCTTTCGTGAAAGTTGGATTGAAATGGTTTTTCAGACATAGAATATTTAAATTTTTATCCTTCTTTACATGTTCTTCTTAAAGACTTACCTATTCTGAACAAAAAAACTAATAGAGAAGAACCCATCCAAGTACAGACAGTAACCCATAGTCTGGTTAGTTGGTCGGGCTTGGAGCCAGGCAATCCCTTGATAGATACCAGACTATTGATTGGTTTAACAGCATTCCTTTTTTGTTTCTTGTTTCTAATAGAATTACATGATGATCCTTAAAATCCTCATCCTGATAAGTTTCTTTATAAACAGATGCATTTCAGTGTAAACTTTCAGTTGAACAAAACCACAGTTCCTTCCCCAGTGAATTCTGTGGCCAAAAATATTTTACAGTGATCCTTGTTGTAGTTATCTCCCTGTAAAATCTATGTGGATTTATGCACAACGCCATTGTTTTCAAGGTAATACACATACAGAGAGTTTGCAAAGTGGAGCGGTAGGTACATTGCCAGCTATATTGCAATAAAAACTGTCAGTATCTTTACAGAGAAATTAGTGATTACACATAAGTCAGGTGGCTGTCATCTGCCAGGTTTAGTAGTGGGAATATATTCTGGTATTCTCGGAGACATACAGATAGACTAGTTTTCATGGTGTGGGAAGGAACAAAGCAGTTGGATTTGGCAAGACAAACACTTTTCTTCACAAAACTCAGCAAGATGACGATATATTGCTGAATGAGAAATGGCCAGATACTGAGTCCGCAGAAGAAGACTGGTAGGACAAGAGTAAAAAACTTTCAGATAGCTGAATAATCCGGAAGATGAGTGTATTACGGATTTTCAGTATCACCGCAGAATTCACCAGTAGTTCAAGTAAAAGTAATTATTCAACAGTAGGGCAGAAGAACTTAGACCGGCAGGGGCAGAAGATCAGAAGTGAAAAATAAAGGGCCAGATGATAATTTCAGGCAGGTTAGAGTAAGATGAGAAGGGCAGACAGATGTGGGATAAGAAGAACAAATAGGAATCTCATGACATTATGCCTGTGTATATAAGATATTGGATATTTTTTGTTAAACTTGTGTTCTATCTTTTTTTTTCTCAGTCACATAGAAAAAATTACAACATGGCAGGATCCTCGAAAGCCTATAAACCAGCCGCTGAATCATGTTAGTCACCATCCTGCAGCCACGTCCACGCCGGTGCCACAGAGGCCCATGGCAATGTCTCAGCCAAATCTCAGTAAGTACTGGATGGCATCTCTCTGAAAACACAAGAGGTAGGAGAGACTTTCTCCTGATTTGCTTATCAAAGTAATTTTTGATTCAAGAAAGTAGCTCTCCTTCTGTTATCAGACCAAGCAGTATGTTCTCCCCTTCATTTACCTAATTCTTCCTCTGTAGAGTTGGCAGCAAGTTAATTCCTACTGTTTGAGTACCTAAATCTCATGCATTTTAGTTGAGAGCCTCTGTGACAAATTTTTGATACAGTGTTGAACATAAAAAACATAGAAAAATAAGCTTTTTCCATTTTGAGGTAGTATAAAGCTCTCACAAGCCCCATTTCATGTCCAAGCTGGATGACCTGTCTGCAGACAGCCCTGTGTTTTTTTAGGTCACAGGGTGTACATGGTTTGCTTGGTAGTTCTTTTTGATGGTGATGGGGCTTCTGCAATGAGGTTCTGCACTGGAAGCAACTTGGAAAATACTAAAAAGTCTGTTTTTCGGTATGAGTTACCTACAAACTCTTTATAGCACTGTTTAGCACTTTAAGTGTAAATTTAATCATCAACTTACATTTGTCTGCTCTTGCCAGATATGAGTCTTAGTGCAAAGAAAACCATGAAAACTCAAAATGTTGAAGATATGGAAGTGAAAAAAACCCCCAACAATCCGTAATATTTCACTTCTGGAGCTTTAACTTTTCTACTGCATCAAGAAAATGAGAACACATAGGTGAGCTTGCAGGGTCAAAATCACAAAACTGTGTCAAATAGGTAGTCTTAAAAACAGCAGATTCTTGTTCTGGTTAATTTTTGCTTAGTTGATCTCTTGATTTCTTAGTTATTCATTTGCGGTGTGGTTCATCAGGGCTGTCTCTTCACGTGCCAGTAAAATGGTGAACTTTTGTCTGCTAATGGTCACCAATAGAAGTAGTGCAATATACATGTTTACTTTAGTCCTACATTTATAAGAAACACCTAGACTGACCTCTAAGGTAATTAGCTTCAGTTTGTTCTTCTGCCTTTCTCTCAACAACTGCCCTGCTTGAATATATGCAGTAAGAGTGTTGGTTATGTTATATGTTTTAGCTGTCAGTAGCAAATCATAACGTGAGAGTGGATAACTGCAGAAGAAACCTGTGTAAGATCTGAAAGGTTAGGGTGTCTGCAGAGTGTCATAGCACATGGTAAAACTAACAATTGTTCCACTGTGGCTTCAAACCCCAGCTGCGTGTGTGGCAGTCTGTTTATAGCAGTGCTGGAATGGCGAAGAGGTAAGAATAGGACAGCAGGCTTTTTGTTCACACCAACTCCGCCGCTTATGTTGACATCTATTACACCGTCCCTAGTTAAAAAACAAAGGAGATGCCCTAAATCAGGACAGTGTACAGCATGCTTTTCCCCTCAGTTTGTTAGTGGAAGTGAATCAAAGTCAAATCCTGTACTGAAACACAGGTATATTGAATTTTAGAGGAGGGTCTTTCTTGAGATACAAAAGATGAGAAATAAAAGTGTACACCTAATGAAGAAACTGTTCTTGAAGGAACTTCAGGTGTCCATAAAGGGCATTTCCATAGAATTCAAAATCTGTCCTATGAGATACAGATTGTATTTCATTCAGCACCCTTCACATACACATATGATGAGGTTCCACTTTTTGGTAGGTATTTATGCAGTTCTTGGCATAGTGGTTCAGATCGGTCATTGAATTTCCCAGTAGAAATAGTATGTAAAAATTTACACAGTCTCCATATTTGTCAATTTGACATTTTGTCAATATATCTTGATGAACTTCTTCTCATTCTGGTGGCTTTTACAGGCATGCTATGATGCTTTGTGAGCAAGCAAATCTGTTTGCACAGCTGAGTAGCTTCCAGCACCATATTATTAATTTCAGCATCACAGTCCCTGATTTTCCAGTCCACCTGTTTGAACACACCAAGTGTGATGCTATTTTATTAAAAACATATCTTAAAATATCTAATCTGGAAAAGTGTTTATGTATATATGCATATATATATACGCACAGAAATGACACAGAAAGATTGCAGTAATCTGAACAGAACCCAGCAGCCTCTGAATACTTCATGTGGCAGTTTAAAATATGTGTGACTGCAGTTTCCAGTACTAAAGTAGAATGTGTCTATTTTTAAATTGCTGTAGCCAAAAGGAAGGGCCTTTCTGCTGCTCTGTGGTGCAAGCACTGTTACTGCTAAACCTGCATTCCTGGGCCTGCTCTGGGCTGCAGGGAGCAGTGCTGGCCTGGCAGTAAGACCCCTGAGCCAAAGGTCAATGTGCCAACATTCTTAATTGACAGGAAGCTGAACATGAGCCAGCAGTGTGCCCAGGTGGTCAAGAAAGCCAGTGGCATCCTGTCCTGTATCAGGAATAGTGTGACCAGTGGGACCAGGGAGGTAATTCTTCCTCTCTACTCAGCACTGGTGAGGCCGCACCTTGAGTGCTGTGTCCAGGTCTGGGCCTCTCAGTTTAGGAAGGTTATTGAGGTGCTGGAGCAGGTCTGGAGAAGGGCAGCAAGGCTGGTGAAAGGACTGGAGCACAAGTGCTGTGAGGAGCAGCTGAAGGAGCGAGGGTTGTTTAGCCTGGAGAAGGGGAGGCTCAGGGGAGACCTGCTTACACTCTACAAGTCCCTGAAAGGAGGTTGTAGCCAGGTGGGCCTCAGTCTCTTCTCCCAGGCAACCAGCAGTAGAACAAGAAGGCACAGTCTTAAGTTGCACTAGGGGAGGTTTAGGATAGACATTAGAAAGAAGTTCTTTGCAGAGAGAGTGATAGAGCATTGGAATGGGCAGCCCAGGAAGGTTGTTGAGTCACCATCCCTGAAGGTATTTAAGAGACTGGATGTGTCATTTAGTACCATGGCCTAGTAGGCAGGTGGTTGTTAGGTCAAAGGTTGGACTCGATGATCTCAGAGGTTTTTTCCAACCTAGTGGATTCTGTGATTCTATGATCCCACAGACATGAGAGGAGAAGGGGGAACTGGATACCCAGCAAAGTCACTCTTCTGACACTAACTTTGTGACTTTTTAGCTAATGAAGTCTGCACCTGTCTATTGCCTTAGCATTTTTTTTGTACTGTGGCAATTAAAAGAAGTCTTTTTTCAGAAGATGTGCCACTTAAAAGAAAAGGATTTAAGTATTTCAGGTCTGCACACTGATCTGCACTTCCAATTACTAACACATGCGTTTTCCTTGTTGTACTTCTTACGAAGAGGAGGAAAATACTGTCCGTTCTGTACAGGTTGTTGCTTCAGTTTTTAAATTCCTTTTAGCAGTATTTGCTAGGAATTGTACAAAGACACTTACAAACATTTTATCAAAGCACAGAGTGTGACTTCGTGATACCAAATCATAGTATGCCTTTGCTGGAGGCATACAGAAACACATAGTGAAAGTTGATTGAAGTTAGTAGTCCTACCTTAAAAAATCTGCTGTATTTTTCTACCTTTTTTCTTACTGTGGTTTTATCTTGTCTATTCATGAGCTATACATGAAGCTACACGCTTCATCAGTGTTAGTTTTCATACTAACATTTAAAGCACTGTCTTTTGAATGTTACAGAACAAAGGTGTCAGAATCCATTGTTTGATGGATCTTGTTAAATTTACAGAAAAGTAACACATGCTTGGCAAGTTTCTATGTTCGTTTACTCACCACCACTAAATTCAGTGCATGAATGAAAAGTGAAATTTGTCACAGAGATTGAAAGCATTTTCTTGCAGGTTACCATATATTCAGGCTTATTCAGTCTGCTTTTTCCTAACATTTTGCCATCATTGTTCTTCTAAGACAGTTTGTAAATTTATGTACTAAGAAAAGTACAACATTAATAGGAATCTTTTAACTGTATGTTTTGTGGGAAGCAGCAGGGAAAATGATCAGCCTTTGACTGAAGACAAGCAGAAACACTGTATTTCTTGCATGTTCCTAAAAACTTTGAAAATCACATTTACTGGGATGCTGGATCTGCACAGGTCTTAATTTTCTGCCCATTCTAAAACAGTCTTTTTCAGCTGATTGATAGGGCATTAACTATCTTTTGTCAGTCAATTATTATCAGTCATACAAGGGCCATGTGTGGAAGGAGAGGTTATTGTACATCCATATTTTAGGCATCAGGCCTAAGTCCCTGAACAGGGAGACCAATCCACATGGACTCTCAGTGTCCAAGAGGAAGGAGGGAGCAGTTGCAGTGCACTGAGCTAAGGGTCCCACTGCTGCCTCAGTAAAGGCCTCCTGTGGGAATGCCTGAGTCTGAGCTACAGATGTTGTTCTGCCTTCATGGCACTCCCTGGTGTAAGAAGATTGTGGAGGATGATTTTGAGCTATGTGTAGCAAGATTTAGGGGAAAAATTCGATCTTACAAAAGTTTCTTTTGCAACAATTTTTCATTAAATGCTGCTTATTTTGTGGTTTTTCTCTATTATGCAACACTCAAAGCCATTGTTATTTCCATTCTTTTTCCTTCAAACTGTTTTAAAGAAATTTCTTTTGTGATTGTACTTTTCATCCAGTGGGTGAGCACAATCTGGTCTTCATTTAAATGTTTTCCAAGTTTAACAGTCTGCAACTTACTTTGATATAAAATAATAAACTCCTCTAATGGCATTTATGTTGTCTATATAAATTAGCTGGAATTTCTATGTGAGTTCCTTCAAAAGCTCATACAAAAAGAACAGACTATCTGCAGAGAACCTCAGAAGACTTGTAGGCGAAGTGGCCCACCCCAGGCACAGTTGGAGATGGGATTTGGGCCTCAGAGCAAACAGCAGCTGCAGTCTGCGAGGCACAGTCACTCTGCATCCCGCTTGAGGGACTCAGATGTGTATTAAGCAGTGCCCAGGGTTTGGTGGTTTGTGAGTTTTGGGCACTCTGCCACTTTGTGCCTCTGAGTTTGTTTGGGTGTGGACAGGGGCTTTTAATTTATCTAACTGGAAACTGTGGTTAAAATGGGTGTTTAGTGTAACTCAAGCCACCAGCCAGGTCGCACGTTGCTGACACTCCCCAGTGCCCAGCCACCACTATCCCGTTGGCCTCTCTTCACAGTGGACAGTCCAGGACCAGCAATTACAGAAAGGTGTACCTGGTTTTACCCCTTCTGGTACACAGGAGAACTTGTGTGACTCATCAGACTGTGCACAGAGATGGGTTTGACGGGCAGAAAGCCATTTAAATGCTGCAGTCACTCATGACCTGACTGTCAGGGTGAGAGTGACAAGAGCTGGAGCACAGAAACAAGCAGAGATGTGTTTGTGTGGATCCTTTATGTGTTAGAGCTGTAACATCTTCTATTAGCCTATCTGTTTTTAATCTCACAATGTATTGTTTTCCATGTAAGTTTGGAAAAAGCAGTCTTTTGAGGTCCCTTCTGACTGGGGCTGTTCTATGATGATGGTTGATACCTTGATTTCACAACTCATAAATCATTATCTTAGTACATGGTGTGTGTTGGCCCAGGTAATGCTGCCTTCAGAAAATGTACCCAGATCTCTCTTAATTCTGTACACTGACATAATACCTCATAACAATATCTTCTCTTAGGTTCTGTCAAGATGAGTTCATTAATATGCCTATTTTCAGGGGAAAAAAAATCATAAAGATTCTTATAGTTTCTGAGGCTTCCAGTGTTCCTCTACTCTTATTTATATATGGAGGAGATTGTTTTAGTTTATCTCTGTGTTGCTGGTTTATCAGTTATCTGCTAGTGACATCCTCAGAGCAGTTTGATAAGAACCTGTGGGCTCATTCAGGTATACTGAATGGAGGGACAGCTGCTGGGAGATTTGTGAGCTCACAAAGGGGAGGATGCCTGTTCTGAGGTAAGGAAAGCAGCTGAATGAGTTTCCACACATGGCTGAGGCCTTGCACAACAAGTTAAGGTTGTGTCCATCACATAACATCTTAGGTGGGAAGGGGCCTTATGAGGTCTCTAACCTGGCCTCCTGCTGAAACCAGAGTCAGTGATGAGACTAGAGCAGGAGCTCAGGGCTTTGTGCACTCGGGTGCAAGTGTCCTTTGTGACAGAGGAGAAGGTCCTGGTGTAGTTCTCATGTGTTCATCAGGGAGGAGACTGGCACCAAAATGGAAAAGGGTGCTGTATCATCAGCATTGAGTGGGGCAGTTTCAGAACATGTAACACACACACTTAGGAATAATTTCTGGCAGAGGGAGGAGGGTGCTACATATACTTTAGTTTGCACTTGACACCTCCACTTTCACCTGATCAGGTCATGTGTAAATAGAGTATAAGAAAAATAAAACAAAATGGCCCGTATCTGGCAGAAGCTGGTAATACTTACCTCCATTTTATAGATCAAGCAGTTCAGGCAGAACACAGTGGAAAGCCCAGTGTTAATTTGTTTAGTGTCAGTGTATGTGTTGATCCTGAGAGTTCAACCACATTAGCTTTTTGTATCAAACTCCAAGTGAAGAACTATTTGATTTTTGTTTTTCCCTGCTGAAGAAGAGAACCTTACCTCTGCCAAGACCCACCAGCAGGCATGACCCAAGCGATACAAGCAGGCATGGCTTTCACTATTAATTCACTGGTTCTCTAAGATGAAGGACATTGGGTATTACACAGTAGAATTTTTTAATGTGAAGAGCCTCTTAAACTGATGACTAGTCATTTAATAGAAAATTGTGCATGAATCTAAGAAGTTTAGCTTTCAGCTCATAGTACTTTAATTATGTCTGCATAACTGGGAGTTACAGCACTTTGCTTTAATTTTTTTTCATCAGACAGGAAATCCAACCAATAAAACAATGCAATAGTCCTGTCTAGGAGCAATAAACACATGAAACAGAGTTTCCATATCCTGCCATGACAAAAGAGGTGTAGCTGCTATTGTTTAAGGATGATAAAAGGCAATTTTGGTTTCTGTGTCAAAGTGAGTCTCTG
Organism: Anabacerthia variegaticeps; assembly: GCA_035583185.1. NCBI lineage: Eukaryota > Metazoa > Chordata > Aves > Passeriformes > Furnariidae > Anabacerthia > Anabacerthia variegaticeps. Next base: position 163,817 of record JAWWEW010000012.1, on the reverse strand, counting down.
GAGATAGGAACCCACAGAAGGGGCAAGTATTCAAAACCAGGTGGAATGTGTTTTAGTGCTAACTAACAGCCATGAAGTGGTCTAGATTTTGCAAGGCTTGGTTTGCCTTGGCTGGAAATTTGAATAGAAATCCGTGACATTGAGAGGAACGTGTTTTTCCTTCTGTATAGTCTGCACTCTCACACCACCTGCATAGTGGAAAAGTTTCCTGTTCCAGGTCATTTTTAATTGCTGGATATCCTGAAAGAAGCAAACACAATTCATTTGTGGTCAGTGTGAATAATCTTGGCACCTGCTTCTGGTGATTACTTACAGGAGAGCTGAAACCATTGTAGTGGAGTTGCCCCTTCTGTGGGAATGAGAGTTTTGTGATGCAGAATGAAAATTAAAAGAATGAGGGGGTTTTGGTTGTTTGCAATTAAAGTCTCTGACAAGTAATTTATTAAGTGATTTCAAATGGAGTAATTTATTTTTTAAAGACAGTTGTTGATAGTTCGGGAGACTAGTAGGAATTAATTTCAGTGTCAGGTAAATTAAATCCAGATGGACACACACCTTTAAACCAGCAACTGACTATCCAGGAAATCTGAAATGTTAAAAGTTGATGTGTTCAAGAGAGATGTTGTTGTTGTTTCAAAATCTACTAATTTTTAATTTTGACACAGAGAAATTCCTGTTGGTGTAAGCCTTTCACCTCAGTGTTAGTAATCCAAACATGTGGCAGTGCAAGAGTGGAGGGTCATTTCCATAGTGTGAAGTCCTCCACACATAGTTTCAAACTAAATGAAATGCAAAAGCTGAAGATTGCATGAAACAAAAGTCAAAGTAATTTAGTAAATATTTTAAACTCTAATAGTCATCAGTAGTTAGTCATTATCATTAAAGCTGTCTCTACACTCAAGCAGCCCCCAACATTATTTGTTCTTACTGATTTATTGTTAAAAGTGCTTTCAGAGTCAATCTTTAATCTTTTAAATAACTTCCTGCTAAATCACAGCTTTGATATTGCACCTGCAGGTTGGTTGTTTGGGTTTTTTTAAGCTTAAATCGCTGAAGATGGGAAAGATTAGTTAAATGTGAATATCACAGAACTTAACAGTTGAAACTATTGGGAAATTTCTGTATAGCTATTTTCAGCTCAGAAATCTGAATAAAGGAGTCTCTGTGCACTGGGGTAGGGCAGCTTTTTGCTTTAATACTTTACAGATTTTTGGAACAAAATGCACCAGGATTGAAAAGCAGCATTTTTTGCTGACCTTGTTGGAAGGCTAATGCTGTTTCTGGGAAATAAATGAAACAAGCAGTTCTTTGTTGGCTGAAGTGGAGAGAGAAAAGGAGTGGAGCCCAGTTGTTCTTTCTCCACAGAGTCGTGACTAAGTCAGAGCTGTAATATGGCTGGGTTCATTCTTTTTTTATTATTATTTTTAACCTCTGTAGACATTTGTTTTTCATCAGACCGTGTTGTGTGACACCTGGCACTGAACAGTTTCTCTGAATTCAGCTCTGGGCTGCCTGTAAACAGAGCAGAAACATCCACAGTTACATCCAGACACTTCTGACACTAGAATATCAGAAGTTGGCACAATTGGTTTTAATGCATATGTCACAAACAATTTACACTTGCATGTTTTGGCTTCAGCAACTTGCAGAATCCCTTGCCCACAAAATAATACTTGCTTAGCCTATATCCAGCAAAGTTGTCAAAAGAAAGGTCTCCTACAATATCAGAAAACCTAATTCAATAGAATATCACTATTAATTTAAAATCAAACAAAAACAATAAAAGAATTTTTTCGTTTTTCATCTATCTGGAAAAACAAAATTACATAGGTCTAACTTGAGAGGCGAACCAAATAGTTGTAACTTCATGGACTGCAGTGAAAATGTGGCCACGTAGTTCCAGGTTTGGAACTTAGCTCCATATTTTTACTTCCTTTCATTTGGGGTGGATAATTGTGTAATGGCAGTTTATTGAAAATACTGACTTCATTTTGCAAAATAAATTTGTTTTTCCACAAGAGAACTGAATTCAAGGACGCACTGACTCTCTCTGCTGGAATGATGAATACATTTCATCTCTGATGTTATACCCAACCTCCTTTACCACAGAGTGGCAGGTTTTTTTCTCTGCAAAACCTTAGAAATGTTACACTGGAGTGCCAGACCATGCCTAGTGAAGCTTGCTGAAGACCAGTTGTTTTTCCTTAGTTACCTTTTGAGCTCTCAGAAGGAGCCCTGAGGTCCCAAGGCTGCCCTGAGGTGTGGCTGACAGGAGCTGTTGGGGTCCCTGATCAGTCTGATGGTGTCGGTGTACAGAGAGTAGGGGCTGTGCTGGGCAGTCTGGTTGGAGTGAGAGTGGCAGGTTTTTCTTTTTGAACCCAAACTCCATTATGTTCCTCACAGCATTCAAATACAAACTCAGAACTGAAATATAAATGAATGCAGGCATTACTAAAACCATATAAATAGCACAACAGATGTGCCATATGATTATGTCATAAGGAAAAGAGATTTGTAGAATGTCATCATTTGTTAAGTTGCTTACTGGAGCTGACACAAGACTTTCACTGGGCTTATTCAAACCCTTAGTGACAAAAGAGTTATCAGCTGTATTCCAAACCATTGTTACCAAACTTCCAGTGTCCGGGTTCAGCTCTGGTTCAGTGGAGCAGTTCCAGCAAAAGCACTTAGGTAGAAGGTTTTTCACAAACTAAGCTTATGTATATACCACAAGAGCAATTTTTCCATTCTTTTTATTGTAATCAGTGTATTTAAAGATTTGCTATTACTTGAAAGCTAAACAATATCAGACATATCAAGCATGCTTAAAGGTATTCCAGGTAGTGTAGTTTTCTGTTTTACATATGCATATCATTGTAGCTCTGTCCTTAAGCAAAGCAACTTAGTTTATTCCAATTTTTTTTCCTTGTTGTTTGGAAAACTGACACAGTGGAAAATGCTAAAACAGTGAGAAGTCTTGGTCCTGTAACCATATTTTGCCGTGCTTCTTTGGAAGAGACTGCAGTTCTACCTGAATGCCAGGTTTTGCTCAAGTAGATAGTATTGCAGAACAAAACCTACCTGCCCTTAGGCTGGTCCTAGAGATAGCCCAGGACTAATCCACACCTGGTCCATGCAGCTAGGCCTGATCTACCTCAGTAGTAAGTCTAACTTGGGTCCTGAACAAACCATAGTGTTAAAATTTTGAAAATTCAGTGTATTTAATTTCTGGCTTATCTGGAGGATATCAATGCTGGATGCTATTCTTAGCACCATAAACAGGAAGAAATTTGTCTTGGTTAAGTCAGGAGTCTGCACAGTATCCTTGGATTGCTTAATATCAGAAGTGTTGGACTTAGCTGTGCAGCTGCAGACTTCATTGGAAATGCTTTGATCCCAATAAATACAACATTTACACAAAACTATGAGGTGCCCAAGGGTTTTGTGGCACCAAAAATTTTAAGGTGGTTCTGTTCCTCACAGTCTTTGGCTGTTGTGTACAATCTGAAAATTTTTACCACTACCTTCCTGTGGTCACCAGGCTGCATTCTGAGTCAGCATGTCCCTTTCTGAATTCCCAGCTCCTTTAACTGGAGCCAGTGTGCTTGTTCAGCATGACTGGCTATTACTGCTTTCTTCATTTTTCTGGATGTTTTAGTTAGATTTTTCCTGGTGCTTAAAGACATTTTAGTATCAGTTTACTCTGAGAAACAGTATTTCCTGAGAGCCACAGTGTTCCTTTCTATGGATGTTTCTTGTCTTCACATAAGTAAGACTACCCATACATTACTGTCTCTGTGGTGTATCTACTCCATCTGTATTAATTTTGGGCATTATTCCCAGTAATACTGTCCCATTCATTTTTATATACTTTTCCCAGTGAGGCAATAAGATCTTTCCACCGTTTTGTCTCCTTTATATTCTGTGGTCAGTTCTGTGTACAGAGTGAGACCTTACCATTGCTGATTCTGTGTTTGCAGAGCGTGGTCCAGCCTGGCTGTGGTCATGGCTCCTCTGCAGGCAGCAGTTCTTTGAGCTTCTCCCCCGTGCTCTGCCTCCTCAGGAGCACATTCTGCACCCCTCTCTTGTCCTGGGAGATTCGTTACTTAGTGTGAGACCCCAGTCACAGGCATGTTCACACCACAACCTCCAGCTCATGCTTGCTGATCACTACTGGTGTGAGGCGGTGGGTCAGTGGGTCCTGCACAGTGAGAGAAGCTGAGCGAGCAGGGAAGCACAACACACACAAAGGGTTTATCTGCTGCCTGCAGGTATTTGCTGGTGCACAAACTGTATGGAGGCTTTTTAGTGCCCCGGTCACCTAACATGGGCCAAGAGCTGTGTGGACGAAAATGGCAGTGGCTACATGGTGGTGGTTGGCCAAGGGTAGAGGGAGAGCACTTCGTCTCTGTGCTCGCTGTGTCCTAGGCCTCATGGTATGTGCTGTGTAAGAGTTTCGAACTGGAGCCGATCTGCTGCATTCCATATGGCCCAGGCTCCAGCAGCCCCCAGGAGGGTGGTGGGCAGTGCTTTTCGACTGTCTGTCTGAGGCACCATTTGGGCCAGCTGTTTTGCAGAGAACACATTCCACACACTGTAGTGTGTGAACTGGTGGTGTAGGGATGCCCTACACTTAACACATTAACTGCAGGCTTACTAATTACAGTTGCAGTGCCTTTCAGTGGAACCAGGGCGAGAAAGAACACTTGCAAGTTGCCATGATTTAACTACTCCAGCTAGTTCCCAGAGTCAGCTATTTTATTACGGCACAGGTAACATTTTGACCCTTAGGATATATTTTTAGAGCAGCTGAATGCAGCAGTTATTGTGGGAATTGCTACAGAATGTCCCAGCTTTTGGGTTGTATTTTCTGTAACAGATACCAAAAAAGAATCACTTAACAGTCTTGTGTTTTATGCTGGTCTTATTTCCAGTTAGTATTTGTTGTGAACTTTGTTATATTAACTTAATGTGCATTTTATGTATGTGTGCACAGATCCAAAAACTAGATATGACTTCACAAAATAGACCCCATATGTCCTGAATTTGCTTGTGAGACATTACTGTTATTGCACTCGTGTAATTCGAGTGGAATGATGCTGTTATGCAGTTGGTAGGATCAGACCCTGGGCCTTAGCATCTCTGTATTTATAGACTGATTTTGAATTATATTAAAAAAATAAAATTTAATCACCATATCCATTTAATGTTCCATTTTAAGTTAGACTTCATAACTATCTGGACACCTCAACAAAGCTATTTGTGCTTGTTTGAAAGCACAGATACATGACTCCTTACTTAGTGTTTCAAAGTCTCTCCAGTTTGGGTTGTTATGGAAACATTGAAACTGAATGGAGAGCTACCTGAATCCTATTTTTCCTTAAAGCAGTGTATTCTGGAGGAAAATGTGGTGTCAGTGGGTTAAAATTACTTTCAATAAGTTTGTCTCTGTGACTCAAATCAATGAGCCATTCCAATGAGTAGTAGCTTTGAACACATCTATTTTCTATTTTTAATCCAGGGGTTAAAACCTACAAACCTCTGAGGAGAAAGGTGCTGACATGGAGGAGCAGAACCAAGCAATGCAGGTGATGGAATTGGCTGAGGATGTCTCCTCCCTCTGTCTTTGCCTTACACTGTTCATCTCCTGCACTGAAACTTGCAAAAGTGTGCCCTGACTCTAGCTTTAGCTAACCCAGATGATATACATAACTGAGTTTGGGAGTAGAATGGATTTTTATTGTTTCTTAGAAATATGATCACATATTTATGGCATATTTGACTTGTAGGAGACTCAGTGTGATACAGTTTCTATACTCCTGGTGTCAAGACATGAGACTGCTGACTTTATTCATTGTACTGAGCTTTCTGTAGTTCCTTGATGGTATGTCTTACAACCCACCCCAGAAGGCGAGGATAAACCAGGTTCTTGTTAGTAGATCCCTTCGGGCAGATCAGAGTGAAATTAGACTGAATAATTGGTGCATGTAAATATGTATGTGTAGGGTTTATTTTAGAACAATTTGGTTGCAATGGAAGGCAGGCATGTAGCTATTTTGGTTACTGTTATCTATAGTAATATGACAATATGAAGACATAAACATGTCACTTAAGAAAATGCATAAGGCAAGAGAATGAAAGAAAAAGAAAGCAGTAGAGTAGAAAGATCTGGATTCAGCAACAAGACCTGATTGTTGATATTTTGATGTCTGTCAGTCAGAGTGATGGTCACAGTCCTGATCAATTGTGAGGAGTGGGGAAACCCCCAAAACACAAAGTCCAGTGGGTTAAAATATGCTTAAGTTCAGGTGGGAATACCCAGGTCAGGGGGAGCTTTCAGTCCTCTGGTGGAAGGCCTCAGAAATTAGTTTGGGGGTACTTCAGGGGGCTTTGATGGTTTATGACACGTTCTAAGACATGACAGCTGCCTCTCAGGCTAGCACTGTTGAGCCAGTTATACCCCATCAGAAGGGATGAGAACCCTCCAGCCTACATGTGAATGCCGCATTCAAATATGACCTTTCCTGGGGAGAGGAGGGTGAGTTTTACAACTGAGTGAGTTGCATAGGGGAGGACAACTGGCATGATGAAAAGCACCCTCCTGTTGCCACAGGGTCTGCCTCTTATCTGGCTCAAGGCCCGGCTTATAGCCTCTGGTGGTGGGTGTTCACACCCTCTGTCTTGTGCAAATCACCAACACACACCTGAAAACTCACCTCCTCCCCCTCTTGGGGTGCAAACCTGGCCTCAGCAAAGCACCCTGCAGCCTCCATGAATGGGTGAGTGGTTTGAGTCATTAACCATTAGCATTTTCATCTTTCACAGTATGAAACAATGGAGAGTGTTGCTTGAAGAAAAAAGTAATTTACTCCAAGGTATAGAGTTCATTGGACCAAAGTATTCTTTCTGTCCCCATGAGAAGAAATTACGTGGAAGGTTATAGGGGAGGGAGAAGTATTCCTCCATATTTGTCCATTGTCTTGTTCTTTCCCTTCTTGCATGTATAATTTCAGCTGTGATGCAGGTAGTATTTTATATAGCAAAGGCAACAAATCAGCCATGACAAAAATATTTCTACAGGCCCTAACCCTGAATGCATCCCAAACACACTGTACAGGCTATTAATCTTTACCTAACTTTGCCTAGTTCTATCATTTGCATGTGCTGCTAAGATGAAAGCAGTTTTCTTTCAGAGAACTTCCTATGATGTGATGATCCTTCAGCCAGCCTGGATTTTTAGTATGGTTGTTCTGTTCATTGATGTGCCAAAAATGGAAGCACATGCTTAGGCATACAAGAAGAGTCAAATGGTTCTGACAATTTAACACCAGGTTGAACTGATGTCATTTATTTAATTGTACTCATAATATTTCTTACTTATTTTAATGTGACTAAGACTAGACTCTCTGCGTCTTAAAATGTGGTTCCATATGTTGTTTTCCCACTGTAAATGTACTTTGATTTCTGCACCCAGCTCTCATTCCCGTCTTTCCCCTCCCAGCGCTGCACTTCGTAACCTTGCTGGGGCTTTACCACTGAGAAGTTACTGCTCAGTGCTGACCTTACTCTCTCTTTCTTGGAACCAACTTATTTTCCTACCTGAACTCCTACACTGGTTGCACATAAAGAGTTTCATGGCTACCCAGTTATTTTTGGTGGAAACTGATCTAGCCAGAAAATACCTTCCTTTTATCTCCAGGCAAGTCTTAGTTTGCTGCATGGCCACAAAAATGCTTTTGCCAGCTCTGTAAAGGATGCAGCATGTGGACAGGAGTGAGCAGCTGGGTCTGGAAGAGGTGATGGACAGTGGCACTTCAGTTTCATGTAGAACCATTATGTCATTTGTGTGGATACAGCTGTTTGTGGACCACACAAAGACTGACTCCAGGGAAAGGACTGCTTTTAACTTAGATAATTTCTTGAGCTGGATTTGCCACAGAAGCTAAAATATCACATAGCTGTGCTGTCCTATGGTTCCACAGTCTCTACATACTGGACCTGTGTGATACTGGATCGCCCAGAGGAAAAATGTAATTCAGATTTAATATGAGCCTATGTAAATATTTCTGTCAAACATAGCAGGGCAGTTTGTGCAGGCTGAATGCCTGCACACCGGTGTTACTGCAGCTGCAGAAAGACAAGACAATACCTGACCTGATTGAAAACTGGCTAGCATAAAGATTTTACCTTGGAATTGGCAGAGTGAGCAAAGTTCAGCATTTTTTGAATTATATGGGCATCACATTTGATCCAGGCTGTAAAATCAACCCATTTCTTACAAGCACGTTCTGTGTCCTCCAAGATCAGACATGGGCCCAGCATAAATATGTTCAGGCCTTTGAGACTGAGAACTGAGTTGAGACCTAGCACTCACATGGTAAGAACAAGGAGTGCAAGATAAAAAGGAAGATAAAAATCTTAGTTCTTTGGATAGAAAAATACTGTTTCTCTTCTGGAGAGTGTTTTAGTGTCCGGGTTGTTCTTGTTAAGAGCTCTGTTAATTATGCTGTTGCCCCTTCAAGTCAAGGAATCCTTGCAAAAATGTGGGTTAATTTTTAAATGTGAACATGGGGAAGGAAAAGAGGGAACAGTTCCCTCCATGGTTCATGAGGGCTTTTGGGTTGCATCAATGAGAACTGATACATTTTACTCAAAAATGAAAAGTAGGTACTAACAGAGGCTATCCAGTTTCCCCTCTCTGTCTCATTTTCCTCCTGTTTTTCCCAATTCTATTACTAAGAGGGAAACATTTCTAAAGGGAAGGGATGGATCTGTTTCCATGTCCAAGTGATACCTGCTGTCTGAGGTGCCAGGGCATTCTTTTAGCTTTATGGCATGGTGGCACCAGACTGACTGTGGAGCTAGAGAGACTCACAATTTCTTTCATAGCAGTTCTATGAATAGATATGTCCATCCCACAGAAAATTCTGCTCCAATTTATAGATTCTGAATTTGATCAGAAAACAAGATGTTGATTTAAGTAACATTAACAGTGTAAGCACATTAACTTGCTCAGCAGCAGCCTTCTGTCTGCAAGTGAAAGGGTTTACCTGGATATTACTCAGGTTTGCTTGCAAAAGGTACTGTTTCTCTCACCTGCCATCTACCGAGTTCTTTCCCTGCTGAACCTTGTGAATATTCTACCAGAAGTGGGGAATTAATGGGTTATTTCCAAATCTGAATACCCTAACAGATAAAGTTTCAGTTGTTAATCTGCTGGTAGTTATTCTTGCAATAATTAATTTATATCTGTCAATAAAGAAAATGTTAAGTTAAACGCAGTTTTACTAGCTTGCTGCCTATATATAGACATTTGTAGAGGAATTTTCAATTAAAAAACCTTGCATGTCATTTGCAACATTTTTAGGTAAATATTTGAACATGCCAGGGTGATTATAAATACTTGCTGTGTTGTAAGCTTCCTCGTTTGATACACATGGAACATTAAAAATCATTTATTAAGCAATTGCTAGTCCAGATGTTGCCAGATGGAGTAGTTCTCTCAGTCATTTGAAATGCAGTAATTCTAATAAGTCTCTCCTGTAAGTGAGCAGCATGTGGCAGTACAGTCGTACCTGAGAGGTCTGAGCTGTTGTGTCTCCCGCAGTGGTGAATGGCCCAGTGCAGCTGCCCCCCAGCACGGCCCTGCCACAGCAGAGCCACCCCACGCAGCCCCCTGTGCTTCTAGCCCTGCCCGGCCCACTGACCACACAGCAGCAGCAGCAGCAGCAGCAGCAGCAGCAGAAGCTGAGGCTCCAGAGAATCCAGATGGAGAGGGAGCGAATTCGGATGCGTCAGGAGGAGTTACTGCGACAGGTAAGGCCAAGGGCACTCTTACTTTGTTCAAGAGCTTTTAGTTCAGTGCATCCGAATTTTTACCAAGTACAGTTAGCGGCTCTGTTACTTTATGTCAAGATTAACCATGGTTTTAGGTAAGGATAAACAAAAAGCTAATATAAATAGATAATTTCATTTTTTCTATAAAATAGCACTGAACAGAACACACAATGGTCATCAGGCAGAAGTTACAGAGCTGGAGTCTTTCTTGCTGGCTCTAACAGTAATGTAAGAACCAAATTCTGTTCTGTGTCTGTTCATGAGCAACCAGAGCAACTGCCACTGATTGTTTGGCAGTTTAGCTTCGTTTGCATAGGAAACCACGTTCATGCTTCACTGAAGATAAAAGCAGAACATACGGAGTTGTTCTTGACTCTGATCCCAACTCTCTAAATTTGCACCCTTTGAGTTAAAATAAAATCACATTCACATCTTACATGAATACCTCTGATCTGAAGGCTTGCCAGAGTTGGTTATTTGTGGATGTTTTGTTTATTGTTCTATTTCTTAAGTTTCAGCTCTATATAATGATTGACATTGTACAAAATAGACATGTAACTTCCTTTATACTGCCTAAAGAAAATGAAGTTTTAACGATTTTATTTTGTCTCTTATGGACTATTCCACTAGTGATGTTGTGTTTGCATGGCATATTAATCAGATTCCTTAGTGGAAAAAAAATAACCTGTTTCTCTCAGGGACAGCATAAATTTTATCAAGAAGAATACTGTTATTTGTGGCCTTCCATATGCTGCAGGTAACAGTTCTAAGTACCTTTAAAAATGGTAACTTTCACAAGATCAGGGTGGTTTCAGACACGGGCAATGGTCTCAAGTCTTTTGCATACCTTCTCCTTTACCATCAGGAGCTCAGAACATGATAGAAATGGGTATGGGAAGAGAGTGGGGATATGTGGTATGAGCTTAGTCATCATTGTCATCATGCTAACAACCTGTTTAGCTATTTTTACTCTCTTTAGCTCTGTTCTTGCTTCAGGACAAGCGCAAATTAAGCTTCACAGTTGTACCATTGACACAAGGGCTGCTTTCCCTGCTTTGCTGACTTTGAAACTGATACGTGCACAGCACTCTGCAGCTGTGCTGTACTCAATCAAGCCTCCAATTTACTGTGCCCAGTAAAACTCTACCTCTGTGGTGTTTGTTGGAGCTCCATGTTGCATGAAGCAGTACAGTATCACTTTGCATTACTAAAGTTTTCAGAACTGGTGTAGCTCTCAGGAAGGAAAGGAAGATGCAGAATCCGTCCTTCTTAACAGAATGCTGTGAACTTCCTGCCAGTAACCTGAGCATCCTGAACCCTGGCAGCTGAGAAGGACACGATGAACCCCTCTGGAGCCCTCGGTGTTCAAGTAGTTACTCCTGCTCTGACCCTCCCCTTCTGTTTTTCTTTTCTAGTGTAACGTATCTAAGGGCAAACTGCTGACTAAGTGTGTGCTCTGCTTCCAGCAGCTGTGAGGAGGTGCAGAGCATTTGAGTGAGAGGGAAGGGATTCTTTGGAGGGTCACAAGCATTTCAGTCTAGCAGCAGCTGCTGGCTCCCCACAGCCATTTCTGGCAGCAGCTGATGGGGTGCAGCAGCATGCCCAGCCATGAGGCTCTAGGAGCTCTTGGCTTTGGGCATTTGTTTCCTTCCTTGTCCTCCTCTTCATGTAATTAGTTGGTAAAACCCTAGAATTCTAGATTGAGTACATACAAGAAGGGCAGCATGTCAGAAGACCAACACGACAGCTTCTGTATAAAGGTTTCCTTACTGACTTTTGTCATTCTATAAAGAGTTAGTGTTCTTTCATACTCATTTGTTTTTGTTAGCTTTCCCAAGGAAAAGGGAGAATGTGATTGCTACTTAAGAGCTTCTTAAGTCAGTAGAGGTCAGTCAGAAATCTCTGAAAGGTCGGGCAGGGAAGGTGCCCCAGCACTTCTTTGTGTGCATGAGGGCCATCCTGTGCCATGTTTGGAAGGGTACCAATAGTTCCAAAAAGGCAACGCTTCTCAGAGGCTTCTTTCTGATCCAGGGGATTCTGTTGCCTAAACGCATCCTCAGAAAGTTACAGACACTCAGAAGAGGTTGAAGAAGCAGTGGGGGAAAATGCAGACAAACATTTATCGCTTTTTTGTCCTTGCAAAGGAGATTGTTATTGGCCTGCTACAGCCTCAGTAGAAAAGTGCCCCTCTGTGTTCCTTTCACCAGACAGACTGGCCCAGGGTCTGAATTACTTGATGCCTACATCTCTTGCTTTCCACCCTAAGTATGAGCACTGGCAGAAGAGGAATTGCAGAAACCAGCAATGTAAACTCACTATAAAAATGCTGTCACTCGTCTCCTCCAAGGGTTTGTCAACTAAGGTTAGAGTTCAGGTCAGTTCTGCCAAGGAGGGTCCCAGGAAATGTGACAATGAATTTCTGCATTTGTCTGGCATACATCTAAAAAGGGGTTTACATCAGAACTGTGTTCAGAGGTTTGGAATCATTCAACTCACTGCAGTGCTGTGATACTCTTAGAGAGTTTTGCAGATAACTGCTGATGAAGCTTTTTGACATGGCTTTGTGATGTCAGAATACTGTGAGGTTTTGTTATTTATTTTGAAAGTCCTCTTTGGGTTTTTAAAATAGCATATGCCATAGTGCCAAGCAGATCATTAAAGGTTTTGGCCCTTTCTCAACTAAATACCAGAAATTGTCTCTGCTGGCCAAAGGGGAGGGAGCTTCCTGCATTCAAAGACTGAGAGGTCACTAGCCCAGCCGAGGCTGTAATAATGTTGCTGCTCACAGTGTGTTGGAAGTCTCTGGTACTTTTTGACGGACCTAGGATAGGGGATTCACCAATATTCTTCTTAAAAACCTTGTAGTCATGCTTAGAATAGAGAACAGGACATAGCAGGCTATCATACAGCGTTGGGCATTGTGTAGTTCATCTCTTGCTACTGACCGTTGCTGTAATAATGTCAAAGAGGTGAAGGAATCTGACACCTGTAGCAGTACTAAAATTGCAGAGTGACTTCTGAACAAATACCTGCAGTAGAGGAGGAACATACGTCACAGATGGTGAAGCCAATGCTCTGTCTGCTTCCCCAGACAAATCTTTACTCCAGTGTGCAGGAGTCTGTTCTACATTATAAAGTATCCATGGAGTAAATATTACAAGCAACGTGCAGTATGTTGAAATAAAGACATGGGAGGTGACACGCCATTTCCCAAGAGAGAGTAGATCAAGTAACTTTATAATAAATGTTGTGTTTCTTGCAATAAAGAGACAGGAACTTTGCTTTTGTAAATGATAGGGTGAGTCATTCTTTAGGCTTTTCAGCTCACAAGTCTTTTGCTTTAGAAGGCCTGTCTAAATCTTGTGTGGTGGTAGCTGTAATTCTTGTATTTTAAAAAAGTACTGAGAATATATCATCTGCCCCTTCTCTGAGATCTGTACATTTTCACAGACTCCAGCTGATTAAATTCTAAATAGAAACATCACCATTAGAATTGTCACTTCACAAATGTAATCATATATAACCTATTGTACATAAACTATTAAGAATCTTCAGACTGTTTGTTCTTAACATTTACTAAATAATGACAGCATCTAATGTAAATTGTAATTTATCAGTGAATATATTGATAATTCTATTATCAATACTACATTATTTTTTTATCAAGACTGCCTTAATGGGCACCAGTATATGCTAATTCCCAATTAGTAATTGTTACATCGTTCATGAAGAGACCAGACCACTCCTTCTCATGAAAAAAATCAATTGAAAACATAGTAAAACATCATATTCTAGCTTCAACAACTTGTTAATCCTTTCTGTACTTGGGAGAATGAATGATTGATTCAGTGAAGAAAAGTTTTCCACTAGGATTTAAATTACATATTTACTTTGCTTATTTCATTTAAAAAATAATAAGTTGAGAAAATAGGTTAAAAACAGAGACAGCTTTATTATTTTAAGGTCTTAAGTTATGTGTTTGGAACACCCTGGAGGAGCCAGACAATCTCTGTATAGAACTCTGCACCACTAGATGTCATGGGTGTTTTGCGGTGATAATGCTGGAAGAATTTATTTTTCAGGAAGAGTTGTGAAAAAAGTTTTCTTTGTCTCTGATTGTTTTTCATCCTGCAGACAGTAGCCATGAGACAGATCATGAGGCAGATGCTTATTATTAGGCAGAGGGTTCATTCTAAAGATTATTGCGTTACAGTCTTGGTTCCAGTGGTTTTCTTCTAATGTGCTATGTACTTTATGGTTGCTGAACTATGGGACTGGCTTCCAGATGTGGCAAAACTGACAGAGGTTCTGTGGGGCTTTAAGCCAGCACAGGTGGGTGTGAGAGACACTGTCTGTCTGCATCAGGATTTTCTTCCTATTGACACCTTCAGAACTACTTTCTTCATGTGTACATGTTACATGGTAACTCTTTACAAGACTGCAATACTTCTAAGCTGTTGGAATAACCCTTCTTATGTATTTATTTGCCTTTTCAGGAAGCTGCTCTATGCAGACAACTTCCTTTGGACTCAGAAAACATGGTCTCAGTTCAGACAGCTGTGAACCCCCCTGCCATGACACAGGACATGAGGCCTATTACAAATAATGGATCGGATCCTTTCTTGAACAGGCAAGTTCCTTCTTCATTGGACAATTGCTTCCATTACCTTCTCTAGACTGTTAAAGCTGTATCTCTAAAGTAGTTCCTATATCATCCTCTTTTGTACTCGCTTTAAACAGGGATATGGCTGAATGGCTGACCCAAAATCTTTCAGTTAATGATTCAAGAAGGAATCTTAGGAAAATGAATAGATTGTAACAGATGGTTTTAACTGTAGTGTCAGGGTACATAGAAGACTAAGTAGAATATTACCTAAGTATTAATACAGTCAATTTTTTTAGGCTGTCAGAACTGGTGTTCTCTCTCTCTCTCTCTCTCTCTTTTTATATATATATATATATATATATATATATAGACACACACACATGTGTGTGTGTTTCAAAATTTAAGAGTGGCCTCACTTCAATTGCTTAGTTATTTTGGCTGATGTTACCCAAATATCATGTTGGCTAATCAGTGGCCAACAGTTGAGAATGAGGCTTAATGACCAAGCATCTAACCTGAAAATGTAACCTACTGTGCTCAGGGGCTGTGCTTACTAGAACATCTTTACTGAGGCTTTTTCATATTTCAATTTGTAGTGGGCCGTACCATTCCAGGGAACAGAGTACGGACAGTGGCTTGGGATTAGGATGCTACAGTATACCAACAACACCTGAAGATTTCCTCAGCAATGTAGATGAGATGGATACAGGTAGAATATGCTGGTTTAGCTTAAAGTATAGTCATATTAATAACTGTGTGTTGTAAATAGTAACGTTTGTAATTGCATAACTGAACAATAATCTCAGCTTTCTTATGCAAGAGAACAGACTGAGACTGTGGGGGGAAAAACCCAGAAGGTGCTTAGTACCCAGAAGGTTCTCGGCTTTAACTTAGGTCCATATTCTGCCATTTTACCTTAGACTGATATTAAACAAAATAAGTAAAAGTTGGAAAATGTGAGCCTTAATTTCTGTTTTCATACCATTGTCCAAGGTAAGAGGAGTAAAAACCTGGTCTTGGGTTACATGTACAAATCACTGTGTTTTCTGACTCTGGAAAATCAATCTCTTTAGTAAGCCTCTTACAGTGGCAAAGTTAGATTTGCCTTCAAACAGAATGTATTTAGCTAGTTTAGGTTTTGGTATATATTTATTTTATATTAGTGTCCTCATGGTGTTTAAAATGCTGAAATAAATTACTAGAAAATCAACAAGTTTTTTTCCAAAGAGTGGAATTCTCAGCACTTCCTCATCTAAACTTCCTTTTGAAGTCATCAGAAGTTCTGGATCATGCATAGAGTGAAAGGTTTCTCTACTAAAGGTTTTCATGCTTGTCATTAATTTATGAAAAACAGTAATATTACAGAGTTAAATTGCTGGAAAGCATGTTTTTCAGTTATTCCCCATGGACAGCATTGCCCCTGGAGCAGAGAATAGGATGGACATGTACATGAGGCTTCTTTGCTGCTCCCTGGGCAGACGAGGGAACAAACTTGGAACTGTCCTGCCTCCAAAGTGGAAGGCCAGAGCTGCATGCTTTGGGCACTGCTGGAAAGGGCCTTTTGTGTTTTAGAGAGCAAAGCAAGCATGTGAAATGTACTCTTAGAAGACCATGCACTCTGCATCCAAATACAGTTTTGAGGTAATGTGTGTGGTGAGATAGGAGTGCTCATAAGTGTTCATGGAAAAGGGGGAGTCTGAATTTTAGGTCAGTACTGTTGTTTTAAATTACCCACAAGAACAGTTTTGTATTTCAAAAGTTCTTCTTTACTTTTCCTAGGAGAAACTATACCACAGACAACAATGAACATAAATCCACAACAAACACGTTTCCCTGATTTCCTCGACTGTCTTCCAGGAACAAATGTCGATCTTGGGACTCTAGAGTCAGAAGACTTGATCCCTATTCTCAACGATGTGGAGTCAGTGCTCAACAAAAATGAGCCCTTCCTGACCTGGCTGTAATCAAGCAATGCTGACTGGGCCTACAGTGCAATTCACATTTCTTATTCCTCTTGAGATAGAAGTAGAATATCTGAAAATCCTCAAGAGATTCAATATACTGCCTTAATGACTTCTGTTACATCACCTTTATGGTCAGTTTAATCTCTGCCTGGATTTGATTGATAATAATTTAAATATAAAATATTATATATATTATATATATATATAAAATACATATATGCCTATATATTTCTTTTTAAAAAGCACACTTTTTTAGACATCTGTGTACTTCTTTACCTTTTCAGACCAGGCAGAAATGTTTCACTTGAAGGACAGAAAGTGGCTGATCTTTGTGCATGTCTCTGACTGATCTCTGGGGTATTGATTGGCATCACAGACCTTTTGTGAACCACAAAAGCTCACTACTATGTCACTTGGTTCAAAAAACATGCACAGCCAGGAGAGCAATTTTATAACTATGTTTATGACAATAGTATCAGAAACTTTTTTTAATCGACTTACTTAAGCCTTAAAAATCTTTTCTTTTAGTTCTTAGTAACTAACTGTGCTGTATGGAATATAGATTAAATCTGACCCATATCAGCCATAGTAATTCTCATTATATATTTATAAAGGCACAAACAATACTATAGCAGTTTATTTTTTTCAGTATATTACTGTATAGTTTTCAGAAAATAAATACTTCCAATCTGAAAGTACCAGAATTGTTTAGCAACATTTTTATACTAAAATATTGTTCCAAAATAAACCAGGCTGGTACTGACTGCTGCCTTTTAAAAACAAAGCAATGTATTATAAGCAAGCATTTTAAAAAATTCTTAGATTTTTATGTTTATTATATTAAACACTACAATTTTGTAATTTAACCCATGAACAAACAATTTTTTATATATATAAAATCTGTGGCAAGTATCTTAAGTGCAAAAATACTCTTTTAAAATCAGGTCTGGAAAAGGTGGCACAACTTGTTAATGTCATATGTAGTGGGGAAAAAAACCTTGCTCATACTGTTTTCAGTAGTGTTTTTAACTGACAGTGTCAAAATACATGTCATTGTATACATGAAAAAAAACAGCAACTTTATCAGGGCACTGCTAAAGCAGCATTGGGACTCACCTGATAAAGCTGCTTAGTTCTTGTGTCTTTCACTTACTGTAATTGGTGCACAGGTGTGCCGTGTGTTCCTACCTAGTGTATATCCCACAAACCCTTCCTTAACAGACGTTTGGGACTGAGAAGGCATCAAGGACATTAAGCTTGCAGTTCCCCTGAAATGCAAATGAAGTCCTGAAGGTTCTTAAATGTTTGGAAATTATTTAATTTATAATCTACGAATTTACATTTTTTTATATTGGAAAATAGGTCTGTTTATGAAAGGCATTAAAACTTTTCTCTAAGCTTAATCCAGGCTATATAAAGAGAAGAGATGTAGCATTAAGTGTAAATGTGTGTTTGCCACGTCTGATAACACTTAAGATCTTACTGATGTGACAGAATATTGATCACTAAAGACTTTTTTCCATCTGGTTGGGCAAAGGTAGGTGAAAAGGTCAGAGATGAAGTGGTGGGAATACAGAGTAGGTTTGGAAGACAAATGATGAGGTAACAAATGTAAATCCTTGCTGGAAAGGGTGGCTGCAGACAGGGACACATAGCAAATGGATCTCTGGTGTTTGGTGAAAAACGTAACAGAAACACTAAATAAACAACCCTGTCCATGATGAACTGCTGGGTATATGTGGTGTCACAAGATGGAAAATAAAAAGCACACATATTGACATTTGGAAAAAAACATGGAAGGCAATGACCTAGAGTTGTGAAGTTCTATTGCATAGGGAAAAGTAGCTTTTTAAAATGTTTTTAGTTGTTTTGGTTTGGTATTTTTAGGTAGAAAAAGAGATTTCACGGCAGAGTTGTGTCTGCACAGAATTTAATTACTGAATGGGCATTGCATTTCTTTTATTCTTTTGGAGGGGCTGTTACTTGGGGGTTTTTTAAAATTATTTTTGCCAGTGCTAACTTTTGAGATAGCACAAAATTTCTTTCCAACAAACGGGACTGGGCAGGGCTGACCAGTATTACTGTAATTAAGTTTAATCTTTCTCTGTTAAGGTTTCTTCAGGTTGTCAGCCTAAATGAAAAACAGATGGTCCTAAGGCTTTGTTCTGTAGTGCCATGACTGATGTTGTTAAATAATTGGAGATCTTTTGCAAGGCCAGGTTGCCAGCGCTGCTTGGTTGGTGAGGAGCTGACAGCCATTGGTGTGGGAAGGACCTGCAGCAGCTGCAGATCTCAATGGTGGTGTGATCCCGGAGATAGTGCTCATCAACAGATTATACTTAGAGAATGTGGTTTTTTCATTTGCTAGCAAGTCTGCACCATTGAACATGTAAGTTTGTCATAATAAATGATATTCTGAGCCGGTTGAGCTCTAGGCTGTTGTGAGTGCTGATTCCTGCCTGGCCCCATTCATTGTCATCAGCCGAGGGCTGTGCTTTGTGCAGGGAAAACTGATGCAGCTTTCTAGCGAAGTCATATCCGTTGTATACCAAAATTGTGAATCTGCAAGCTTGATTCGTTTTTCATTGGTGTTTCTGGTGGTTGAGTGTCTTGGCGCAAAGACCTGAAATGGGTAAGCAGTCATAAACTCTGTTTCTGTGTTACTTCCATAATAAACCAGCAGCGGATCTGAAACAGGAGGGTGCTGTGCAGAACAGCACTTCAGGGTGAAACAGCTGCCAGAGTCTTAGGTCAGATCTTTACTCAGCCACAAAGCAAATCATGCTTAAGTTAATAGTGATCCTTTATGCTGTCAGCTTCTCATTTTTGTAATGGAGAGGGTGTATCAGATGAGGTGTAGCAACAACAAAATCTGTTTTTCAACGTTCTCTTTTTTAAAAAGTTTCTGGCTTTAAACAGGGTTGTGGCAGAACTTTCAGTATTCAAAGCATATGTCATATGAAACTAAATTTATTACTGACAATATTTCACTGCACTATTTCAGGTTTCGAACATTTACTGTACTAAATGTACACTGTCTACTTCCAGTATAAATACAACCAGTGTGCCAGCTGGACAGTTTTGCTGTGACCATCCCTGAGGGTGGCATACGTAAGTCTTGGTGATACTGAAGTAATGGGATGTTGTTAATTACAGTTTGTGTTCTGGTAATACTGTTAGAATGTAACTTGGGGAGGCATTGGGTTTGACTTTTTGACAATAAGTGCTGTTTGGGGGAAGGGAAGGATTTAAATGTCTATTTTAATTACATAAAAATGTGGGTGGGTGTTCAAATAAACTTGTTTCCTAATACATACATCCATGTACATGCTAATGCTTTAACTATTTTATTTACTTTTTTCATTTTGTTATATGACATGTGTGAACATTTGTTTTTAATATTTAGTACTTTGCAATAGATTGTATGTATCAAAACCAATGAGATCAAACAATGAGATCAAATTACAGAATTCAGGGTTTGATTCTGGGAATTTTTTTTTATTATTTCTCTGATCTTGTACCTGAAAAAACAAATACAAATGAACTTGAAAGATTTTTTGATGCCTATTGGTTTTTTTTAAAGGTTTGTGTTTGTTTCTGGGGCGTTTTTTTGCAGCTTTTAGTACGTGCTTCCCAGGGAACTGCAGAACACTGCTTGGCATAAATTTGCAGACATACTAATCTGTGAAAAAGGGCATAAGTCTTGAATAAAAATATTAGTACTTATCAAGTCTAAATGGGATCTTTTACCAGTATGTTTCTGTATATTAGTAGTTGTTGTTCTTGCTGCTAGTGGTGGTTACAGTTCTACTTGGAATGCTTACAACTTGCTCCCTAGTGCCACCATTACTTGTTTTCTTTTAGTGGCACCTTGTAATTCATAATTCACTAACAACACAAGTGCTGGTTTACAGTTTGCTTAATACTGTTATCTCTAAGCAGAATCATTAGCACTTGGTCCATTTGCTGTTAAATTCTGTTTTCAGGGCTTAAATAGTGCATTGTTTTAAGTCTTAAGTCTGATCCCTTATTCAGGAAGTTTATTAAAGTCTGTATTAGGAAAATACCTGTCTTCTTTCTTAGGAACAAGCCATGAAACCTAAACATCCTGGGCTTCTGTTTGAATGTCTGGTCTTTACTGTCATGGTACTTGATATGGGTGATTCAAGATGCAGTTCAGCTGTTACTATTAATTAATTTCAATACTTTTTTCTTGAATCATTCTCTTCCATAATTTATTGAAACTAATTGTTAGAACATGTCTTAACAGTATCTTGCATTTACATAAAAAAAGCTCTGGAACCTCTGTCAATCATAAATGCCAGGTGTATTAACTTCTGACCGTGTTTGGAAATATGTGATTGCTAATTCATGGTTTATTTACTCGGGAATATTAATCAAGTTTATTTGGCAGAAATAGTGAATATGTATTTGTAAAGGCCATTCAGTTTGTTCCTAATGGCATCAGCTTGCAAGACCCTAGAAGGTCTCTCTCCTCCCAGGCTGCTCAGCGGTGTTTGCTGCACTCTTGCTGCTCCTGAGTAACAAGACCCATGAGCTTTGCTAAAAACACTTGCCGGGGAGAGATTTCCTGAGGCTGGGATGTCCTAAACCCCCCTGTCCTTTCAGAGGCTGTCCACACTGCGGCTGTCCCCGGCGGTGGTTGGAAGAGCAGCTCTCCGTGGGCTCCTCACGCCGGTTCAGGTCAGGCCGCACCTCAGCCCCGAGCCGGTGTCTGCACCCGGGCTGGGCTGGCATCACCCCAGCATTCCGGAGAGTCCTGTCCAGAGGGCAGCCAGCAATGGTATTTTTACTGGGGCATTTCAGTTACAATCTTTCTTAACCAGTCCCCAGAAGCTCAGTCTTCCCTCAACCTCTAACAGTGCTCGTGTCCTTATCAGGTACCTCATGATTCCTAAAAGCACAGTGGATGGAGTCACACAGTTTCCCAGAAAAATTAAGACTTTGTGTTAGGGTGGGGTTGGCTTTGTTTTGTTTTCCTCAGAAAACCGGATTCCTTGTAAACAGCTGTTTACAGAATTCGATTCGGAGCAGGAGGGTGAGGCCGGGCAGGAGGGGGGCCCCGCTCGGGGCTCTTCATGGCTGTGCTCGGAAGCGGGGCTGGAGCAGAGGAGCAGCACCAGCAGCAGGTGGGAGGAGGAGGCAGGTGGGAGGAGGAGGCAGGTGGGAGGAGGAGGCAGGTAGGAGAAGGGGGCAGGTAGGAGAAGGTGGCTGTGGCCAAGGCCGTACCCCCATCCCGAGTGCCCAGCGGGGCCCGGGAGGCGCCGAGCCAGAGTGCCTACGGACTGAACCGAGGGAGACGTTTGATGGTGCTGCTTTCTGCACATACCTGTTTCCAGATAATGCCATAACTTACTCTAACTAGCACAACTAATGAGTAAATTGTGTAATTTTCAGTGCCTACTAAGGAATCTTTCCAGTTTGGATTATTAGTAATCTGTATTTCACCAAAGGGCCCCGCAGCAAACTAGCAGTGACAGGTGAGGGATAATGGTGCTGTTTCACAGGTGAAGATGTCTATAAGAAAGTCCGATTGTGTTGGCAGACCTTTTGTAATTTCAGTAAAGCAGTGCATCCTTATCCTGTGACAACATCATTTGGCAAGAAAAAAGTTCAGAGGTGTTTTATCTGAGTTCTTACTCATGTTCATCACTGTAATACCAGTATCTGCCCTGTGGGGCAAAGACTTCACCCATATCCGTGTAATGGAACAAGTCAGCTTTCCCACCCTTGGACAGCTGGGGTTGCTCCTGGGTTTGCCATTGTTTGCCTTGCAGCTGGTTATACCATGAGTAATGTAGAATCCATAAAGGGGGAGCTACAGTTGAAGTGGTAACAGGTGACGAACTTTCAAGACTGGAATGATGTTAGAAAACATCCTTTCTTCTGAGCTGAGCAAATTTTTTTTAACTTTGTAAATGTTACTTCGCTATTTTAGAAATTAACCTTTTGTAGAGTTGCCAGTTACATAATGCATCATTCCCTGACAAGTGACACTGTGCTATGGTTAATCCATCATTTTGTTGCAGTGCATTTATTGAAGGCGATCAATAAAGAGAATTCTTAACTGCATATACTTCAGCTGTGCAGGGACACCAGTTTTATCATGCTGAAGTGCGTGGGCTCAAAATCATATGTGTACACTCCACATGTAATCTGAATTGTTCAGTAACCAGTGTGTTTCCTTTTATGTAAGCTCTTGGCTAAAACAGTGCCACACAATGTCAAAGTTGCTGTTCCTGGTCATCCAGTCACTCAGCAGCCAGTTTTTATGGATGAATAATGAAGCTTCAGCTAGCATGGGTATCTCTGGGATTTTACAAACAATACTAATATTTTTTTCTTTCTGCTGCTAGGTTTTCTACGTCTGTATTTTTGTATATATGTTGGTATTTGTACACACTACAACAGAGTGTGGTGTTCAAGCTGGTCAGGACTCCTGAGGTCTGTTTTAACAGTTTTGGTTATCCCTGTTTGTGGTTTCTCTCTTACTGTCATCCTTCTCTTCCTGCGTTAGCACTGCACTCTCTTTATCTGTGACTTCTCTCCCAGAAGTATCACTGGCCTGTTATTTCGTTTTCTCTTACAAGGAACTGTGATCAGTCCCTCTCCTTGATTTTGCTGGACACTTTGCTCAGTAAAAACAGAGCAATCTCCAGTTACTGCAGAACTGACACTGAAATTTATTGCTAGGGGAGAGCCTCAGATGTTAGCCATAACTGAACAGGTTGGGGAACACTGTTGTTGGCACTTTTAAAGTGCAAGTTCAGCTGAGCTGCTGGTTTGGTTCCTTTACCCTTTTTCAATACATCTCAAGGCCAAGGTGCGAATGCAGTCTGCATCACAAGATGAAATGTGTGTGCCTTGTGTCAGTATCTAGTATGTATTAGGTCATGTTAGAAAATCACCATGTAGTTGGGCGTCTCTTGGAAGCACTAACTCATGAAGCACCCATTGGTTTTAGTTTTAGGCATCATAGCTTGCTGTCTGTTATTTCTTATCCCATGTCCCACAAATATTTATGTACTCTGTTTATTAATATATCAAAGTTGTACATCCATCCATTTGTTGAATGCTGATGAGAAACATTCCATGTCCCCAAAGGCGTCATATAAATAAAACAAGACAAATGTGCAATGAGGTGCAGGACAGCTGCTCACCACAGATGAAAGAATAGACGTGAGTTGCTTGCACAGTGGGTGGTGATATAAAGGGTACTCTCAAATTCCTGCACAATGCAGTAGAACAGGTGGGACAGACAGCTGTTTGTAAAGAGGTTTTTTTATAATTTAGCATCTTGCACAATGTATTGCTGAGGCCACTTTGATTTTATTAATGTAACTCTCAGTAGCTAAATAGAGGTCTTTAACATTTCTGCATATTGCTCAAGTACTTTCAGTGCTTTGGAGTACTTTGTTTTTCAGATATCCCTAGTGTAGATACAGAGTATATGAAATACATTTTGTGAAAGCACACAAAATGTGCTTTCACACATTTTTTCATTATTTCAGATGGAAAATTTTAGGCAAGAGATACAGCAAATACTGAGAAGCCTTGAGACATCCAGCCTGGCAAAGCTGGTTTGTGAAAATTTTTTTCAGAAATTTTGTAAAGAAGCAGTTGATTTGAATCCCTCAAATGTCTCAAAACCTTCCTGATTTTCTTCTTGATTTCTTTGGGAAATGCTTTTTTCTGTTAAAGTTTTAAAAGTTCATTTGAAAAAGTATTTTTGCCTTTGTGCTCTCTCTTGTCTTTCCTATATCTTTCATAGCATTGTGCCAAACAAGTGAAATTGAACTTCTGCAAAAAAGATTAATAAATAGCATTTGCCCTCACGTGTAGATTGAAAGCCGTGAGGAGTTACGAGCTAACTGACCTGAATAGAAATTGTAACCCAAAATTGTATTTTGCCTGAGAATAACTTCTTTTTAAATGGAAAGTGTTTTACAAAAATATCAATGTCAAGAGTTCAATTTAAGTTATTTTATTCCATGATGAGGGGTTTCACAAAGGCTAGAAAGAGAGTCAGGGCTTCATAACGTTGGTGAAGGGAAGTGCCCTTCATTCTCATCTTCTTAGCCAGAGCCAGTGCATCTCAGGGCTTCTCTGTGGAGGGCTGCAGAAGGGATCCTTCCAAGGTGAGGAGAGTTGTCTGCAATATTCATATTCTTCAGACAGTTCCATCTCCCTGGAAGAATGAAAACATGGAGGTAATTTAGTGGCTACTGTTGCTGTGACTTTCAAAGTTTTTTATTATTTCTCAGTGGCAGCAGTGTAGGGTTTCAGCTGCACTTTAGAAAATGTTATCATGGCGCTGGATGAAGGCTAGTTTAGTTTTTCAGACTGTCAGCTACTCAGATATACATATAACTGATCAGTACACAAAATAACAGAACTATCAGTTGCTCACCCCACAGCATCCACAGCATTTGCAGTCCCCGCAGAGGGTTCCAAACAGGCCATTCACCACTTGAATGACACAGAGGACTCCCTGGATCAAACTCATGACCAGCAGCAAGGAGAAGAGGGTCAGGTGCCATACAACAATATTTTCGGGTGACAAACACTTTTCCCACAATGTATGGTCCGTGAGGTAATTCCTACAGGAGAACAAACAGGAAGAAGACAATGTTAGCTTGCAGAGGGAGAGTCTCTCACAGATGAGGGGTTGCCACTGCTGTGACATGGCTGAGGTTCTGTTCACTTTGGCAAGAATTTCCATTGCCACACTGGTGCTACGTATCTAGATCATGATTTCAATTTAGTTTCAATTTAATTTCTAGATAATTGAAGCCATTGATTTGAAAAGACATCAGAAGGGAACAATCGGAGACAAGTTTTTGATAAATTGGACAGTTTGGTTTTCTGGGAAGAAATGATTGTAGTCAGGTGGGTGCGAAATGGGTGTTATCTGTGCCAGTGTTTTGCCAGGGGTGTTTTTGCTGCTTTTACTTATTTACAGCACTTTTTGTGGGGGGAGGGAGGAGTGGTTGGGCATGTAATCCAGAACCTCCGAACAACAGTTTGGAACAAGTAGTAATAAAATCAAAACAACTGAGTTATCAAAACTAAGACATCAAATGCTACAAGACAGGTGGCCTCTTGCCCACTGAGCTGAAAAGAACAGCCTTTGCTGTTCTGTGTGCCTCATTTACAAGAAAGGTAAAAGTATTTTCCGTAATTTTTACCTTCCCATTTTGATTTAATTGTTAATTGCTTAACCAATTACTACATTTCCTCCGTATATTCTTAGTGTTGTTTTGTTTGTGTTCTTGTCAAGTGATTTTTTGACTGCAACCAAAACTATTTGAAAGAGAGCACATTTTTCCAAAGACTCCAGAGTGAGGCCAAGGGAGTTTGGTTTCCAGCCCTCACTGGCCCATGAACAAATAATATATATCATACACCTTTATATTTCTTGGTTTTTTTTTTTTTGTTTTTTTTTAACCTGAACTATAATTTTGTGGTGCATTACGCAAGAAATGCTGCCAGGTCATTCTTGCCTGAGACAGACTGCATTAAAGGTACTGAGGTGATGAGATATTCTGATCACACCTGCTCTCCTAAGTAGCGCCCTGTTTTCTGTTGGACCTGTCTTGACTGCAGCCTGAGCAGTGAGATTGCTGGGGTTAAGTGATAAATACACATGACAGTGAACATGTTTAGGTTGAGAAGTGTGAGGAGCAGGAAACTTCCAAATGCTATAGCCAAGATAAAATAACACATAGATCCTAATTATTTGAATACCATCAAATTTCAAACTAATCATAGAGTCACAGAATGGTTTGGGTTGGAAGGGACCTTAAAGATCATCTTGTCCCACCTCCTTGCTGTGGGCAGGGACACCTTCCACTAGACCACATTGCTCCAAGCCCTGTCCAGCCTGGCCTTGAACACTTCCCAGAGCACACACAGCTTCTCTGGGCAACGTGTGCCAGGGCCTCACCACCCTCACAGGGAAGGATTTCTTCCTAGTATCTGATCTAAACCTACTCTTTTTCAGTTTGAAGCCATTCCCCCTTGTCACTACCTGCTCTTGTAAAAAGCCCCCCTCCGTCTTGTTGCTCCCCTTCAGATATGGGAAGGCCACAATTCAGTCATCCTGAAGCTTTTTCTTGTCCAGGCTTGAACAATTCCAGTTTTCTCAGTCTTTCCTTATAGAAGAAGTGCTCCATCCCTCTAATCATCTTGGTGCGTCCTCTGGACTTGCACCAACAAGTCAGTGTCCCTCCTGTGCTGAGGACCCTATAGCTGGAGGCAGCATGTGGGGGTCTCACCTGAGCAGAGAAGAGGGGCAGAGTCCCCCCTCCCCTGCTGCCCACGCTGTAGGCTCAGGCTTGTCCAGCCTCTCATCCACCAGCAGTCCCAAGTCTTCCCAGGGCTGCTCTCAATCTGTTTATCCCCAGACTGGATTAATACTGAGAATTGCCCTGACCCAATGTAGTACCTTGCACTTGGTCCTGTTAAATGTAATGAGATTCCTGTGGGCCACTTCTTAGCTTGTCCAGGTCCCTCTGGGTGGACCTGTTGTTCAGATGCCACCTGCACCACTCAGCTTGGTGTCATCCACAAACTCGCTGAGAGTGCCCTCGATCCCTTCATCTGTGTCATTAATGAAGATATTAAATAACACTGGTCCCAGTAGGGACTTGTCATTAGTATCCATCAGGACTCTGAGCTGTTGACCACTACCCTCTGGGTGCGACCATCCAAACACTGTCTTCTCCATCTAACAGTTCACCCATCTTTCAAATCAAATCCATCTTTGTTCAGTTCAGAGAGCAGGATGTTGTTGGGGACCATGTCAACATCACTGGTATCTGTAGCCCTTCCCTCATCCACTGATGGAGTCACTCCATCATACAAGGTTGCTGAGTTGCTCAGGCAGGACTTACCCTGCTGAAGCTGTGCTGACCATCCCAAATCACCTCCCAGTCCTTCATGTGCCTCAGCAGAGTTTGCAGGAGAGTCTGTTCCATGATCTCCCCAGGCACAGGTCAGTAGTTCCCGAGGTCCTCCTTTCTACTGTTTTTAAAGATGGGGACAATGTTTCCTCTTTTCCAGTCACTAGGGGCTTCACCTGACTGCCAGAACTTTTCAGATATGATGGAGAGGGGCTTGGCAACTACGTCAGCCAATTCCCTCAGGACTCGGATGCATCTCATAACATGTCACTTCTATTCAGCTAGGTGGAATTTATCACCATATACTGCTTATCATCCCAAGAGTAACCTGGGACAAGGCTGTGCATTTCTCTTTATTGGCTCCTTTGAAATGCAGTAGTTCTGACTGTACTAGCTATTCTTTACGTCCGTGCTCTTGAGCCTTGTGAAGTGTTGCTGTGTGTTGCTGGCACTTCTAAGAGCTTCTGTATTTTAAACAAACAGTATAATACCCATTTTTAATGGATTTGGAAGTTGAATCATATCACAAAACGTATATATCCTTTTTTTCTAATTGCCTTGTCTTACCCATCCTGGAAAGGGTAGCTCCAGCTGATTCCAGTGTAACATTTAGGACCTCTGTTTAGGGCTACTGCTGACAAAATAAAGCAGTATCCAGCTCCCAGAACTCCAACTGCAGCAAATATTATAGAAGAAAACATCTGATGAAGAGAAAAATAATGTTATTTTTGTTCTTACTCAAACAACAGAATGCACCCTAAATTCAGCTGTTAATGGTCAAATAGTCAGCTCCTGAACAGCTGAAATATCTTAATTTGCAATTGCATAATAAATGACACGTCCCTGCACTGGTATGTGAAAGCTTTCCCAGCGCTGGCGCCCTGTGCCTGCCAAGCAGAGGGCGGCGCTGGCAGCAGATGGCAGTGCTCCCCTCTGGGCCCTCCCGCCTGGGCTCCCGTTCCCCTTCAGCCCGTGTCTTTCTCAGGAGATTGCAAGCAAGACTGAAGTCTTGGACCACTCAAGGCATTTTAAAGTAATCTACAGTGCCCCTTACAAGTTAGCATTGATATCCTGGTCACATTTGGACCACATAATAATATTTTTCCTTCCCAAGTCTCCCTTCAGGTTTCATAGTAGTATATTTTATCTCCCCACAAGTGCTTATCAGTGTTAGCTTTAGTAGTGCAATTAGGATGGATTGGAAAGCATGTCTTTATTTTTCTGGCTTTCTATTACAGCATTTTCACATACACTAATGTGTAAGTAAAGCATGCAAAAAGTAATGCCCTGCTTGAATTCTGAAGCACTTGTAGCTGTTGTATGGGTCTGCAGTGAGCTGGGAATGTAATGCCCAAGTGCCAGAGTAATTTTAAAAATTGCCAACACAAAATGGCTAAAGAGAACTGTTATGCTCTGCAAAACAAAAAAGTGCAGATCTTTCAGAAATTAATTTTAATTGTGATAGTAACTATGAGTATCTTGCAATAGCAAAAAGCAACGAGGCTCTACTATTGTGGTACCTGTGACACAACATCAGAGGCATAATACAGTTTTTACAGCTTGCTATTCCCACTTCCAGCAGTCAGACAAATGGCAGGGATGTGTGTCCCACACTCGAGACAGCGTTTGTCTAGTCTCTCAATGACTGTGAGAGGAAGATACGTACATCATATTGGTAACAATTTAGCTTTTACTTTGCTGTGTTTCCTTTCCCTTACCGCAAACCTCTTTCCACAGCTCCGATTACCACAGCATCCACAGCAATCATTGTTCTGAAGGCCCAAAAATACCAAGGCAGGGAAGATCATCTACCAATAACAGAAATGTAGTTTGAATTAGGATGAATTCAAGGTACATCTTCTTTTAGATACAATAGTTCTATGTATTTTTTTTCTTATCACTAGATTAAGTTACTTATTGCCAAACTGTTGGATGACTTATAACTTATTTGTTTATCAAAGAGGAATTTGCAGTACTGAGAATATTCGACAATGCAAGTCACAGAAGCGGGTGGGGGAGGTAGGAATGTTTAAATTCATGTACTTACCAATACACCAGATCCCAAGATCCCTCCGAAGTACCAGACCTCATCTGTAATGTGTGTATTGTCTTCAGCCACTTTTCCTCCAGGGAAAAACAACAAAATGTTAGCGAGGGTGCAGAGCACAGCCAAGGGGATGAGAATGATTCCCAGGCACTTGGCACAACCTCCTGTGCACATCCTTCTCTAAAGAAATTGCAAACACAATTGAAGGCAAAATAAAATGTCCCAGATGTTCTCAGAACAGTTTTATAAAAAGGAGCGTCTCAGTGTACTTTGCAAAATCCAGTTTCTGCTGTGCCGTTAGAGGAGCTGAGCCTGCAGAATGTCAGTGTTCCTGCGGTCAATCCAAAATGCCCTGTGCTGGTTATTTATATGTCCTTGCAGCCGTGATGTCAATTTTCTGAACGTCCATAAATGAAATTGCGTTCAGTGCAGCCTCTCATTTTACTATAACAACCCACAACCTCTGTTAATATTTTACTAAAGTGGTTGAGACACTTTATAATCTGGGCTCTGGTTATGGGTAGATATCTGTCAGTTCTAGATCATCATTTTTATGACACATAGTCTTTCTTCATACTACAAAATACTTCTTTGCAAAGGCTAACATGAAAATGCATGAATCGGCTAATATTAATAACATACTCATAGTCTGAGTTCTTACTTGTCATGGATGGTTCTGTAATTGAAACAGTAGATAAACTAGCTGATACAAAGATGAGCCATTATAGGCTAATAAAGATACACATCCACAAGTCTGAAAAAGTTCTTAGATTGAAGCAGGATGAGAAGCGCCATTTTACTGACGTTAGGCAGTTGGACTGTGCCGCAGAGTATGTATTTCTCCATAATTGCGATTTAAATGTTGATTTGATATTTATTTTGTGATCTTTGGATATTGTGCTACAAGATGGAAGACTGCAGGAAACACTGAATTAGATATGTTCTAAGATTTAAAGGCCCTCTTCACTAAACATTAAGACAAGAGCAATCAAAACCTGAAGGTATATTCCACAGATTATATTTTGAAATTATGTCATATGCCACATTTTAAGGTAACTCGCTTTTTTTCCCCTTTCATAGAATGCTTCATATCACATATACTTAGGCTTATTCAACAAAGGATGGCAAGAAATTAATAATAATACGCATTCTTTAATATATTAGGTAGACCAGATGTTTTGTTGTGAGGACCACTGCAGGGAACAGACATGTCTGTAGTGCTGAGCAGACTCATGATTTCTGAGAAAATCACACTAGTTTACTTTGTAAGGTTTTATTCAGGTATTTATTAAGTTAAATTTTGAGTGGCTTCTCAAGTTTGCATATAATGCAACACAAACTGAGTCAATGGGTTCTTGGGCGTGAAGCACAGATCTAGCAGAACAGCCAGGACAGTGACAGTGATGGTTCCTGGTGGACTGGAAGATCCCCACTAATCACAGTGCATTCCATGCCATTGGCACAGGAGCCTGTAGCCGGATGATTCACTGAACAGTTTCTAGGAGTTGTGCTGCACTTGTTTTTCTTTCCTCATCTCATCCCCTCTTAGGCTTTTTGCTAGGAGTGATGGAGGCTGTGAACAACATGTGCTGTTTGGTACATGTTTGGAAAGCATGGGCCTTTGCATCCCACACTGCTCAGCCAGAGCAGCCGCCTCTGCCAGGCGCTGGAGCTTCCCCTGTGCTGTCCTGTCCATGTGCTGTCCTGCCCTGTCCTCCGCGCGGAGCAGACACCAACAAAGGCATTGCTACTGGTCATTAACTGGGCCTCTGGTGTAACAGCAACATGTGCCTGGCCACTGAGGAGAGCATTTTGAAAGGCTCATGCTCATAAATTTCATATTTCATCCCAAGAAGGACAGCTATTTTGCAGCCAATGAGCAGACAAACAAAGTCCTGACTGAGAGCATAGGCTATGTGTGGTGTTCAGTGGGATGTCAGCTGGGCCGATTGAAGCAGTTTTCATGGCTTTTGACAGCCAGCTATTGCTTCTGTGTCAAACATTCCGGATGTGAAAACTCTCCATGTGTCACCTGATACTTTAAATAGACTCTCATGGCATTCCCATTTGGTAGAGAGCATCTGTAATTTGTCTCCCACTTAGAGTGGCTCGGTAATAGGCAGAGAGAAAATGTTTACTGTAGCTGAAAGGTAAATCTTACTTGGCTTTTTTCCTCTTCTTTATCAGACTAAACTGTGGCTTTTTTGCAGTTGTGAATCCTGGTGTGTAATAAGGGGAAAGTTTTAAATTGTATTGCATCCAGCACCGTGCCATCCTGATTCACAGCAAGTGGCTCAAAAGCAGATGATTCCACCAGATCTTTGCCAGGCTTTCACAGCACTCCTTTGCTTTCCCTTCCTCCACTCACCAACACTGTCAGTGCCACTGAAGGCCACAGACCCTTCTGTTCAACTACACTCATTTATGCATGGCATTTTTAAACTATTTGCCAGCCTTTAAGCGTTAAAGTTACACATTTTTTCAGCAGGGATGGCGTAAGGGGAAGTGGCATCCAGCCTGAGCATGAAAACACCGTTTGGATTGATTCAAGTATTTCTTCCAGGAAAAAATTGAGTGGCCTACACCCTCAATTCCTCTGAAAGGGGTTCTTCCATTCTAAGCCCACATTTTCCAGCTCTGGCCTGTATCTGGGAGGAGGACCAGTGACCCTCTGTCAAGCATTAGTCACAATTGCTTGTCCTGGAATAAATGTTTCATCTTGGAGACTCTGAGGGCTGATAACTGGGGTGGAGCTCATCTGTGAACGTTATGTCATCCTGTCCTGTTGAATGGCATTTTTCTAGCAATTGTGGTATCACAACAGAAGGCACTCCTTTCTGGTGTGCTATGGAAGGGTGTTTCCTCCTCTCCTCACCTCCTGAGTCATACAAAGCCTATGCTGTGCAGCAAAAGGTGAAATGACATATTTTCCTATGGAAAATGATAGGATTGGAAGGCTGCCCAGATAGTTTAGGAGGATGTAAGCAGTGATGATACCCTACCAGTTTTATATTTTGATGTATCTATTAATTTTTAATTGTAGATAGGTGTGTCTTGATCAGTTTTTATGTCAGTTACTGAATTCATTAGACAATTATGACCTCAGGTCATGAGTTCTTGCCCTTGTGATTTGTGTAGCTGCTGCCATGTTCTAAATGTTGTTTGGATATCTGGAGCTTCATAAGCTTCTGTGACATGTACTGATCCTCCCTTAAATTGAACTAGGGTGAGTTTTGGTACAAATTTATGGGTAGGATGGCATTTACAGTAGAGTGGTTGAAAACAGGTCTGTTCAAGCCTCTGCTGCTGCAAGTAAATTTGTGTGTTTATATATATTTATATATCTGGTGGCACACTGATCCCAAACAAGCTATACAGAAGTAAGTTCCTGCATAAAATCCCTCTTAATGCACTTAACATGGTGTGATAGTTGCTTTGTGTTGTGCTGTTCCATTGAGGGCTGAAGAGAGGCTGGTAAACTGTTGACCAAGTTCCTTTTCTTTGAAGAGAGTGTAAAGAAGAACGAGCTGAAAAAAGGTCTCCCTTCATATGACTCAAATCTTCATTGCAGTGAAGGATCATGTTAGTACAAGCTCTCCTTTGGACAGCTCCAAAAAGCCCTCCTGCTCTGACAGCTGTGTAGTGAACCCAGAGGGTTGTACCGAGGGGACAGACCTTGCTCCTCTTGGTGGTGATTCAGCCACTCTTTCCCTGTGAAATGCATGGATATGAAATGCATATTGGCAAGAAGCTGAAAGAGTGGGGCTGTGTATGTGGAAAAGTAAAAAAGTCATCATCACAACCATACACACAGCTTTGGCATGGGAGAAATTCATCTCCTTTCTGATCCCCACACTCCTCTGTCAGACCTGGGGGGCTGGCTGTGTGTGAGGCACCTGAGAGCAGAGAAGGGAAGATACCTAAGGGAAAGCTAGGTGTTGTGGGCTTGCCCCAGCTGCCAGACTCCCTCAGGCTCCGAGGACACACTGGTGACATACAGCATTTCCCTGGTATCTTTTTGACCATAGATCTCTTCCTGCTGTTTCTGTGCAGGTAAGAGCTTATGACAGATGAAGCTTGCGCTGGGTGGTGTTCTAAGTGACACATGGACATCACGGTGAATACAGCACGGCCACATATACTGATGAAGAGTGTTTAGGAGAAGCAGGGTGGCAGGGTGGAAGGCACATCAGAACTAAAGCAAGCCCAGATTCCTGGCCAGTGTGGGCAATTCTGCTATCAATAGTCAGGATTTAGATATGATTTCAGCTTCCAAGAAAGATGAAATTAATTAGCTTCTGCTAATTAATTTGTGCTATAGGTGGATAATTGCCGGCTTCTTTCTCAAAGTGACTATTTGTCACTCATTATATGTCTTCAGAGCCCAGTAGCGTTCATCCTGATTCAATGTGTTTCTGAAGAGAGCAGTGATATACAGTGTGTCTCCCATGAGTATTATCCTCACAAAAAACAGTGGTTTTCGTGCTTTGGTCTTTTCCTCCTTTCATTTTCTAGCAGAGAAAGAAACAAGAAAATTTCAGTTGTAAGTAACATTTGTACAAGATGTCTAAATCTTGGAAAACATGAGAAATTGAAATGACTGGTGCTTGAGTGAAATCTTGGCTACAGCTATGAAATACAGAGTTCCCATCATGTCCAGTGAGGGCATATTTTTATCCTTGTATTGCTGGTTTTGACAGGATTTTTATGGCTCTGTTTTTAAATGATTGTATCTTTGTGTCCTTTGCAACAAGAAACATCTTTAAACTAAGACATTTTCACATCATATGTCTGGACTGGAATTTCCTTCTTTGCATTTATAAGCACTCAGATTTCTTACAGTGGGTGATGGGGCAATTCTCTGGGTGTTTTTTCTCTCCCATTCTTCTTGCAAGGACACTTACAGACTGCTGAGCGTTTGATCAGTCTCTCTGGTGCAAATACCCAATGGTAGGCAGCAGTGCTGCTGGGCTGCTGCCTGGCCTTTCACTGAACCCTCAGTGCTGGTGCAGATAGAGGTTGTTTCTGTCTTTACTAGGGTGCAAACATCAAGGGCATGCATGGCCTTAAGGGAAGGTAGGTGCCAGAGATAAAGCCTGGGCATTCTTATCCCTTGCTAGATACCAATGCAATTGAGAGGAAAATTCTCCTGCGAATTCATTAACTCACCTTATCTAGGAAGAAATTGTGGCCCCAAATGTAGAGCGGACATAACGCAGCAAACTTATACGGAGTTTCTTTGCTTTTACCCTGAAAGAGAACATTTGTCTCCTATCTTTCTTTCTAGACTTAGAGGAGATGGGAGCAGAGAAGAACCAGCTCTTGGTTTCTGCAGCTTATGTTGCTCATAAACAGCTTTCCCTGTATGTTGGCTCCTGTGGTTATGAGGAGATGTGAGCTGCACATCCATCAAACCAAGTCTCTCTATCTAGTTTCATCCCTACTTCTTGGCTTCATATTCTCCATTTGTGTTGTCCAGCTGCTGCATGGAAATAACATAATTGTGGCCCATTGACTCTTGCTTCTCTTGCCCATCCTTCTGTAAGGAATATGTCTGCCTTAAGGCATGTGTAGGGAGGCAGAATAAAGAAAGGCGGGAAGGCTGTCCTTTCTGTGGAAGTAGAAATGGATAATTCCTGTTTCCATTTTGGATTAAATTTGAAAGACTGTTACGGTTTTGAATTTGTTCAAATATAAGTGTTGCAGTGGCTCATTCCAAGCTCTATGTCTCATGTACTCAGATGCTATCAATTTCTGTGCTGCTTTTGATTGACAGTAAGGATGCTGTTGTATACTGCATTCTCTTTAATCCATCTGGTGTGAGACTGGGATGCTTAATGCCTCGTATTTATCTCACTCATAACTACAAACATGCTTCCAGCTGGCTAGTTCATCTCCCATGCTGATTTCACAGGACTTTTGTTCAAAAGAATGAGGTCAGAGTCCATGTTTACAATTTATTTCCTCTTCAGTTGTTTGCTTCCCTATCCTCATGCTGTAGTTCTATTCAAAACAGAGATTTTCATGACTGAATAGTATTTTCTTCTATGCTGAGCTCCTCTGATAGCAAGAATCAAGATGTTCTAAAGGAATCAGGTAGTTGGGTTTTCAGCTGTGCCTAGAAATCACAACTGTTTTTGTATTCTTTTTAGGAGCCAGTTGAAAATGTGTAAAACGCTGTGTTCTTGTGAATTGTATGCTGTTTATTGACAGCCCCATGCTATCCAAAGAAAAGCTCGTGGAGCAAGGAATTTACATGCTATGCCTGTTAGCAGACTATGAGTGCCTTTTTTTAGCTTGGATATCTTAGTGAGAGTTTTGGAGGGAGGATGGGACACGCTCTACACCCTCAGTTCTTCCTGTGGTGTTACAGCTTTGAGAGCTTTACCTGTTCCTGTGTCTGGAGCATCCACAGGAGTGGGGGTGGATTTTCCACCTTACTCCCTCACCCTCCCCTACATCACTTTGCAGTCATGAAATCTGCATTAGGTACAGCAACAAATTAGCTGCTCTGTAAATAGACATCCAGATGGTCTAAGGCAAGTGTATTGTTTTAAACACTGTGCCTCGTAATTATGGATCAATTGTTATCAAATTTGCCAGGCTAGGAGTAGAATTATACTGCTGATTATAGTATCTACATTAAGCTTCAAATGATCCTTAGCACTGGAACTCTTGCCTCTGGTTATGCCCTGTCCCTCCTTACAGCATAATTCCTGTCGTTATCACTATGAAGTATCTCTTTAGACAGGGCTCTGTTGCTGAATTTTTACTAAGCAAAATGAAATTCCAGCTCTCCCTTCTTTTAGCTACACCTTCTTATTTGTTTTGCAGACAGTTTGTCCCAGCTTGAAACTGAATTAGCTGTTAGTCCCTCATTGAAAGCCCGTATGGTTGTTAGATAGTGTGCGAGTATCCTGTCAAGATATTGGAGAGTTGGAGTATGCTAACTACTTCACCAATCTGTCTTTTATTATTATACTCCATAGTTTAAAGTTTCTTTTCTTTTTTTTTTTTTCCCTGAGATTTACATGGACTGTTTCCTTTTGTCAACATAATGATTGAAGACATTCATGTTTGTTTTACCTGCAGAATTTGACAGTCTGGATTTCAGAAGTGAAAACAAATTTTAAACATATCATTTAAATCAGATCTTTTTGTTTCAAAACAAGTAAGACAAATCTTTATTGCTTTTGTCAGGAACAAGCTACATACAGTTTTATAGATGGACCTTCACTTGTGTGCCCAAAGTTGACATAAATCATGAAATCCTTTTCACTACTTCAGTGTATACTCTGCCATGACTTATGAAAAAGTGCTGCAAGACTGTCTGCTGATGCATTTCTCACTAAAGCATGGAATATACAAGAAGAGAAGAGAAGCTGTATTTTTGTTGTTGTGTCATTGAGATTATGCCAACTACATTTAATGAGAGGAACAATGGCTTTACCATCTCAAATTAATGAGATTTTGCAGCTGCCTTTGTTAAATTGGTTTTATTTCCATGGCAACACTTTCTGCTTCCCAGATAACTCCCTTTTAGTAACTGTAAGACTGAAGTGAGTGGCAGATAGGCCTTTCTGTGTAGTCTCAGGTGGGCAACTACAATAAGTTTACATATCATGAACAGATAAATATAGGCACTTAACCCTGTTATGTTACAGGTTGCTGAGAACCAAATGTCAACAAAAGTAAACATGTAATTGAGAGTGAGCCTGATGATAGTGCTAGTTCATCCAGACTAAAAGCACATACAGGATCTCAGCTGCAGGGAATATAATGCAGTGCTCTTTTGTTTTCTGTCTTTCTGCTGTGAATTTTTATTGTATTTAGGAGTGGGACTAGAGCTAGGTACCTCTTAATCGATTTTGTAAAAAACCCTCTTGCTCCTGTTTCTGCTTCAAATTTGATGTTGGCTACCATGCAGTTGGAAGGCCTAGAGAGACGTGTACCAGGATGCAGTTTATTTCGGAGATATATCATGTATGGGCTAGTGGTTTACTTTGTTTTCTAAAGACATGGAAGTAATCCAGTTTGAATGCAAAACACTGCGTTGTGTGCAACTCTAAGAACTGCAAGTTCAGGGTTGGTTACAAAAGATTTCCTTTTTTTTTTTTTTTTTTTCAAACAGCAAAATAAATTCTGGATCTTTTTCACATATATCTTTCATCAAAAACCTACAGTGTAGCATGTCTTACAACAGTTTATGTGCTTAGTCTTGATTTATTCAACTTGGTTTTTTTTTGTTGGGTTTTTTTTTTTTGTAAATGGTTAAAACTGTGGTCAAAGTTGACTCACCTTGAGTAGATTAGTTATCACTTGTTAATATTTAATGGTACGGTACCAGGCTGTACCCTGTTCCTTTCAGAACACTCCCATATTGTTTTGAGAGATAATGCATCTCCTGCATTAGCACTAGGGACCTGGGATTAAGCAGGCTATGTGACCTCAAAGGTGCACTGCTTCTGTTTCCTTTATCTTTGTGTAAGGGCTGTGATGAATCCTAACAGTGCAAATGTTCAGAGTCCAAAAGCCTAATTGTGGTCTTATTCATAGTGATTAGCAAAAAGTTAGAAATAAATTAGATTGAGGAAAAAAATTAGCAATGATTCTAGTTAGTTATCTATATCTCATTG
This sequence comes from Anabacerthia variegaticeps, assembly GCA_035583185.1. Taxonomy (NCBI): domain Eukaryota; kingdom Metazoa; phylum Chordata; class Aves; order Passeriformes; family Furnariidae; genus Anabacerthia; species Anabacerthia variegaticeps. Next base: position 125,802 of record JAWWEW010000012.1, on the reverse strand, counting down.
TGAAAAATAGTGAGCCTTTAGAAGCTGGCCTAAGGCCAGGGGACTGTAGCAGCCCTTAGAGTTCATGCTTCCCTTTTTTCTTGTCTGTCCCTTAAGCTGTCTTTTCCACCATCTCCATCTGTTGCCAGTGCCAAGGTCAGTTGCACCCCTGAGATGGGCTTCCTTCTGGTGCCACTTCCCCCAGCCATGGCTCTGCCCCCCAGCTGCCTTCCAGCCGTGCCCATGTCCCCTGCTGCACAGTGTCACCTCTCTGCAAGTGAGACACAGGGGCAGAGCTGCAACAACAGGGAACTGAAGAAACACCACAACGATGTACACACTCATCCTCTGTGGCAGGTAGTTAAGCTTCTCCAGTTTTTCACCCTGATCCCTTTGTTGTGTTTTCGGTACTTCACAGAGAGGCCAGAAGGTGTGTTTTTGGCAGGGAGGAGCACCCTGGCTGCCCCTGCAAGGCTTGCGTGCCCATGGCCTGGGCAGCAGAGCTAGGTCTCAGGTGTCCATCGGGGGTTCCACCAGCAGTGAGAGGAGGGGGCCTGGCACCGGCTCCTTGGCATCAGGTGCATTCCTCTGTGCACAGGACTGATGGGCTGAAAATGAGCAGTTTGTAATTTCCACCACTGGGCTGGTTTTCATAGTTTTCTAGTTTTCAACATTACTTCTGTGATACAGTTGAAGCAAGACCACAGGAATGCCAGGACCAATACTAGCAAAGAAGCAGGAGTATATAGCTGCAGGTAAAGAATGAGACTAAATCTCCAGCAACAATTTTCAGTTCAATCAGTTTAAGTCAAGTGTTTTAATTGCATCTTGAAACTGTGAAGCTAACTTGTGGAATTGGGTACCTGCCTGCAGTGACATTAGTAAGTAGTCAGTAACACTGAAGTTTTATGGATGGCTATTTTCATTAAGACAACTTTTCCTAATCCTATTCACTTAGTCTCTGTGAGTTCAAGATAAAACACGGCAATGCTGGGTGCAGCTTGTTCTGTTCAGGGGGTCTGAATCTGGCTTGATTAACAAGATGCTTAATCAGGAGGGTGTTGCTTGATGGAATTCAACTCCTTTAAAGTGAGTATGAATGCTAACCAGAGGAATACAGGGAGCTTACTGTTGAGGGCTGCACTGGTGGGCTGGGGTGCACCTAGCTCTTCTTGACAAGAGAAATCTCTGGATATATTCAGTGTAAGTTGTTTGTTTAAATTCTTTTTGCGGTGTCTCTCTGTTTCAGCTTTTTCCTTTGGACTACTAGTAGTCTGGGGTGATTTTAGGAACCAAGAATGGGCTTACATGTCTGATACTAATGGTCTGTTTTAATAGGGTCTTTTTTCAAGTTCACTGTGTGTGAATTGATTTTATTGCTGTGTGTTTGTCAACCTGTTGGTAGCTAATCCTTACATCATTTAGAGCAGCTGGGAGTAACTGTGTTCAAATTTAACCATGTATCTTACCCTTCTGGAGGGGATTAAAAGCATTTTTTAAATGGTGGATGTATTTCAAAATCTCAGTATACTTTACAGTTTGGTTTTAGAAAAGCAGGTTCCTTTAGATCATCACCAATATGTGTAGTACGTTTCCAGGTTGTGCTTAAGTGGCCTGACAGGATTCTTCACAGCTCCTCTGATGGTCATTAACTGTGAGACCTTGTGCAAGGGCTTCAGAGGCTATCACACCTTGCCTTTTTGAGTAAAAGTATTGTGTACTCTTGCAATATACTTATCAATACGAACTCAAAGCTACCTGATTTGCTATGTGAAGTGTCAATACAATGAAGTCTTTAATCCGAGCTTCATCTTTGTGTTCTGCTGTTTTTATTGACCTAGGCTCTTTCGTTAGACTGTAGAGCTCATCCTGTGAATTTGACAACAGCTTTAAAATATACTAAACCCTTCTGTATGTGCATGTACGTGAGATAAAATTGCTATTTCTCCAGCATTCAAGAGCAGAAGGAGCTCTGCTTGGATAGCTGTTTCAGAGCCACAGGTAGAGGGGTTGCTTGCAGGTAGAACCAGTTGCCCTCAGACACAGCAGATCTGCACTTTTTGTCAAAACTCCTGTTTTTCATTGACATGATTTTCTTAGGTTTTTTGTCTGTCTTTAAATGGAAGTCACTGAGGCTCATGAAATTTTCTATTTCTGATTTCTATTTAGGCAACAGAGTAAGGGACCTAAATTTCGGTGCTGAAAATCGCAATACAGTAGTTGAAAACTACTTGGATTTTGGTGTGCAAACTGCAACTTGCACCATGAACAGCAATTGCAGTGGTTCTGTTTTTTCAAGAAACACATGTAGCCCTCGTGCAGGGATCTTCTTCTGCAGTTAGTGGTGTTAGTAACTGCTTGGTACTTAGTCTAGCTCAGCGTTCCTTCATTGTTTCTGTGCAGTCCCTGTGCTGTGCAGCTCTCACAGGAGCATTCTGTTTTCTCTCTGAAAACACTGCCCTTTTGGCCTGATGCTCTTCAGGACAAGCTTAGGTTGTGACTTTCTGTCTGAAGCTTTGACTTATCAGATGGCATTGCTATCTCCTCTGATTTCGGCCCATGGAATTCATGGAGGAATTCATGTGCTATTCAGCTGTGTTGTGCTGGAAGCAGTCACTAGGAATGCACTGCACTGTGCTTTTTAGATGCAAATGATGAGAAATTTGCTGCCAGTGTTGACAGTCTGTACTCAGTGATTATTTTTCACCTGAAAACAAGAGATGGTCTTAAGACCGCTGGTAGACCACAGAAATGATGCTTCCTTAGTGGTGGTGCATTTTGGTGATATCCGTAATGAAGTGGAAACAGGTGTTTTCAGAACTTTTGTGAGTCTCTAAAAAGTAATAAATACGAGAGTTTTAAGATAAAGACAAGTGATTTCTGGTTTTTTGACTGTTCTGATCATTTTCCCTGACAATATGCATTTCTGCTACATGCACAACGGTCTTTACAATGCACTACCAATAATGGGGAAAACCCCACAAAAAATACAGTAATATTTCTAGTTCTACATGATATTCTAGGGCATATGATACACATAGACTTTGCTCCCAAGTTATTTTTCAGTTGGAGTGCTTCTACTCCAAAGGTGTAGATGTGATCCTAGGTATGCCTCATAGGTATTTTGCTTAGAAAAGTGAACTTGCATTTTTAATTTCTTGCGGATTTAGATATTTGAGTTTTGCCTAGTTATACTTTCTAATATTCCTTATACTTCTGAAATCTTGAACAGTTCTGTTTCGTAGCGAGGCTATATAATGATAGTAGGGTTGCAAGAAGTGTAGGAAAAGGGAAGGACTTTTTTAGAAGCTATTACTTGCGTTGTCTCAGCAGGCAGGTCAGCGTACTCTGCACACCTGCCTCTTAAGACACTGCATCCTGTGACACAAGGACAAGCATTCCGTCTGTTCCAGGGCTCGCAGGAAAAAGTTATTAGTCATTCATTCAGTGGCACACCCATTGCTTACTAAGAGATATTTTTAGAAAGCAGCAGAAGTTCATAGCACGGCTTACAGAGACTATTTTGAAATACCTGGCTACATGCACACCCATGCCTGCAGCCTTTACTCAAGGAAACTTTTTAATTACATGCATGGGAGCGGTGTCCAAGTTGAACAACAGAGGACAGACTCTTAGGGGTAATGGGCTACCTGTAGAGAAAGTGAATTTACTATTTTCAGAGCAGGAAAACTCCTGTGCTGAGCAATACTAAAACCAAAACATCCAGATACATAGCAGCTTTGGGAGCAGGCATAAAGCTGCAAAAAATTCTTGTAGACTTGGCAAGATAATTTGGGTTACTTTGGTGTCAGGATGTATATGTTCCCTGAAAGAGGAACGGGAAGTGCTTGATTTATCTTGACATAGTCTATGGTGAGACCTGCAAAGGCACCTCAGAACTGGCACTGACTTCCAGCAGATGTTGGGATGCCTGTGCAGGAGCTGTGGCTGCCTTGAGGCAGGAAGAGGGAATTCCTCTGAGAATTCCCAGAAGAATTCCACTGAGATGGATTTAGCTGGCCTCTTGAGTATGTTGTTGGCCAGGAGGAGGAGTGGGTCATGCCTTGATCTTGTCAAAGGAAAGAGGAGAGTTTTGGCAATTGTGGTCAATCAATGTACAGAGGCACATTTTAGAAGCAGAGCAAACATTGCCGCTTTTGAACACAGATGCCGAAAAAGTTGAGGTGCCCAGTTCTTAACAACAGATCATTAAAATGCCTCCCCAACATGAGGAAAGTCACAGGCCTTCGTCGGCCTGATGACGTGTTAAAGCACATCTCTTATTCCACGTCAAACCCCTTATCAGCAGGCAGGTCATGCTGGTCACGCTGCCTTCTTATGTGCAACCTCAAGTAGCAAAAGGTTCTGAGAGGCCCCCGGCTGCAGCAGAGCAGTAGCCAGGGAGCTGTGTCCTGGAGCTCAGGACTAGGGTAGCAGCTGCCCCACAAAGCAGAGGTTGAGGTACAAGTATATTTGGCAGGATTTACAGGGCCCTTTGCTTCTGCTGTTTCCTTTTATGAGCAAGCAAGATTGGTGCTCCAGGCTTTTTTCTTTGGCAGGTACTTTACAGATTCTTTGCTGAAGGCAAAGACATGGCTTTTCATAATTTTATGTGTTTCTTACAAATTATTTTGCCTGTTGTGTGTTAAGTAAACAATTGCATTGTGAAAAATGCCCTTCTGTAACTCATCTGCAGTTGAAATCTTTTCTCTGTGAAGGAAGACTTCCCCCTGTGTAGCAATAATGACAGTGTGAGCACTTTCTTACATTGGATTGGGCAGCAAATGGGGTTCCTGCTGCAGAACACTGTGCTAATTTATAATGTGCATATCTTATTCTAAACTATTGAGTTAGAGAAGTAGGGAAAGACACCTTGCTCTTGGGAGTTTATGTCATAAAGAAACATCTTCACTCTTTGCTGGTTTTAATATAAATGTTTAATAATGCTTTTTGTTGTTAAAGGAGGGAGAAAAAGCTTTTTTTCTTCCCTGTAGTGTGTGAATGTTTGGGAGATGCCTGCAAGTTGTGAAAGAATTACAGCTTTGACCCTAAGCATTTTGGAGAGTTCTAATGTTAAAGGTATGGCTTTTATATGTAGTAAGAGGCTTCAGAGGCATGTGTTTGTTTTTCAAGTCTAACCAACTCTGAAAGTCTGATTCAGACACAGAAGAATGAATCTGTTCCAATTTCCAGCCATTTGCAGTTCAGGAGAAGTCTTCCTTGACGCCTGATCAAAGGCAAGACTTCAAAAAAACTGTACAGTGAGTAGTTTTCTTCTACTAAACAAGGTGTGATTTTTATTGGAGAGAGATTCCTAGTATGAAAAAGTTTTCATTTTTGTGTTGAAAATATTGTGTTTTGCAAACTACAGTATAAACTTCAAAGAAAATCCCCAGAGTGATTTAACTGATTTTTATAAACAACTTTATACCATTTCATAATTTCTCCTTGCTAACTACAGCACAATGCTGTGAACAAAATGATGACATTAATGCTTCAAGTCGTGTGAATAATGTCTGGATACACGGTGCAGTAACACGGGACACATTAAAATGTGTGGTAAGTCTACTGCAGTTGTACCTTTGCTGCTGCTGCTGCTTTCAGACATGGATCGTAACACAGCTGACTCTACATGAGCTGGCTGAGGCTGTGGAACTTGGCTTCACTGATGCAGTCTCAGTCTGTGCTGACCCAACAATGGCTGGGCACCTAGAAAACCCACCTGCCCGGATCTGATGCTAAGGCGTGTTCTCAGCTGATTAACTTTTAAAAGTGTTTTCTCTTCCCTTGCATACTCTGTAGTATGAGGAGGAATTCTGTCATTGGAGATTTTAATCTGCCTCTGGATATATGTTTATAAGACTTCCCTCAGAATTATTTGCTTTGAAGTAAGTCTCTTAAATAAGTCAGTTCAAAAGCTGTTTGTTTTTATAACATCAGCTCTGGGCTTTTTTTTAAAAAAAAAAAAAGTAGTTAAAAAAAAGCAAATAGCAGTTGATAAAGTAGTAAAGCAGTAAAGACCTATTAGAAACAACTAGTCTGCAGATTTTAAATCAGCTAAAAAGAAGAAAATAGAAGAGGTGCACTGCTGTCTAAACCTAATTTCAAACAAAAAACCTGATAGTGTTCAATTAAAAGAATTACTACATAATGACTGCATGATATTTTCCTCTTGCCTAACGGTAACACTAAAAATTTTGCTTGGACAGTCAGAGACCAGTAAAAAATAAGAAAAATTTGGCTTGAACCTTAGCTCTCTGTCAGCATGGTCAGAGAAGCATATGGATGCTAAGGCACAGGCCAGACCTATCCCGACTCTCCATCTCTAGGTGTCTCTTGGCAGCTGCTTTGCTCAGAACTGATCTCCATTGCATGGGGCAGCACCTAGAGTACTCACAGCATCCCAGCTGCCCTCTCTTCCTTGGGCAGAGGGGAGAGGAGGGGATCTACCATCAACCAGAGATGACTGCAGCTCTCCCAAGAGCTCCTCTGCTTTCTAGGGCAGATGTTCGGGCCAAGAATTTCTCTCCCCAGCTGAGAGCTCAGCATGGCAGGAACTGCACCAGTATGTGTAGAGCAGAACGTGGAAGGTGGACCCTGCAGCTGAAGCTGTCCAAATCCCCTCCATGTGGCTCTGCTTCCCAGCCAGCAGGCTTTCAGCACTGATCTTTAATGGTTTTCTTTCTTTAGTGTGTTTGAAGGGTAGAAATGCAATATTGGAGGCTGATGGGGTTTGCAATCAGGTTAAATTAAGTAAGGTCCATGCTTAATAAGATCTTGGAGCTAAAAGTCATGTTAATGTTTAGTACAGTGACAGCCTTACTGAAGGAACATAAGAAAATCCATGAACACAGTGATTACTCATGCAGAGGTAGAAATTCCCATGTGTGTAAGTACCAGCCTGTGTTAGTCTGGTTTTGTGTACTTTAGGTAGATGTGTTTACTTTAATTTATTGGCAGGGTTGTGTTTGAACTTAACCAATTACTAGCTATAAAGTTGAAATATGTTATGGACATAGGCATTACGTGGCTGTAAGAGGACTTTGGCTCCATCCAGTAGTTTGGCTTTCGTACGATAACATCTGTAATTTCAAAGTGTTCATCTAAACCTTGGTGTGTCTCAGTTGTACCTGATTATCATAGAATCATGGAATTATTTAGGTTGGAGAAGCCCTCTCAGACCATCGAGTACAGCCATTCCTCCAGCACTGCCAAGGCTTCCACTAACCCATGTCCCCAAGTGCCACATTCACACAGCTTTTAAATCCCTTGAGGGATGGTGACCCCACCACTGCCCTGGGCAGCCTGTGCCAGGGCTTGATAACCCTTTTGGTGAAAAAATTTTTCCTAATATCTCATCTAAACCTTCCTTAGCACAACTTGAGGCCCCTTCCTTATGGTTTATACTGCCCATTTGGAGTTACTTTTCTTAAATTTTCTCCTGTTCTTTTCTAGAGTGAGGTGTCTAGCCTAATACAGCCCTTTGCTTTACTAAAGTGAGTATGGATTAGAATCCTATTTTTGTCATTTGCCTGTATAAATATATCCTCTGGTTCCAGTAGGACAGTTCAAAAGATGGGGTGACTTATGCCTAATAGGTATATAGTTGTTTATTTTTAACTGAGACAAAATTTTTATGGGTTTTAAGTTTTATTTTCTGTATTTCAGAGCAGTAGGAAATTTAGTTCTGAAAATGTCTTGCCATTAGAACTGAGATAATTTACTTTACTGTGGTGGATCCTTAAGGCAATGCCTGCTTTCTACTTAAGTGCAAGTGCACAGGCTTTGGAACAGGACTGGTTCCAGATGTCTGAGGACTTACACTGCAAGTGAGGAAGTATTTTCCAATATAACATGCTCTATTATGTGTGAAGACTCTTTGAGAAGATGATCAGAGAGTCCAAGCTGTACTACTCTTACAAGACAAGATAGTTAATTTTCAGATTTTTATACATACATATTTTCTGTTCTTGTTAAGCTCTGCCTCACTAAAGGAACTCATTTTTGTTTCGCACAAAGCTGCCTTTGTGCAACCGGAGGACAGGAGGCGAGTTCCAGCCTCTTCTGCCTGTTTTCTCCTTCTGCAGAGCAGACATGAGATTCCAGGGCAGGACAGACTGCTGGACATGCGTGTTGGCCTAGTGCAGGAAGTGAGGGTGTTGCACACCTTCACCAGCCTCAGCAGGTCAGCCTTGTGTTTGTGCAGAACTACACAAATGCAGCGTTGGTGAAGTATTCTTTGGATGCTGTGGCCATAGTTGAGCCTTTTTTCTTTAAGGCAGGGAAAGATGGAAGTGTCTCCCATGACTTCTAGGATACTGTGACACCCTTATCACTAAGATAAAGAGAATCCATTAGCAGTGCAAGGTTATATAGACCTGATAACTGTGTACCCTGTAACCCCTACATATAGAACTCTTGTTGGTAACCAGTGGTGATTACTTTTCTTTTTGCTTTTTGGAAACATAATTTACAGTGTTAAGGAACATCTCTGAGTTCTTTGCAAGATAAGCTTGTAAGTTCTAGATCTTAATTTTATTTTGACAGAAAAGTAGAAATGCCTTGTGTTTCTTGGGTTACTGTTTTATAATCTTAAATAATAAAAAACAAAATCCAAATTCTGCTTTGGCAACATTAATTAATTCAGAGTCCCAGAATTATCAAGACCAGGTTACTAATGATAAACTTTAATAGAATCTTGTTGTTAATGTTACTTAGCAACATACTGTTTAGACACTTGTCACGGTTTAACCCCAGCCCCACATAGCCACTTGCTCACTCGCCTCTCAGTGGGACGGGGGAGACAGTCAGAAGGGTAAGAGTGAGGTAAGAAGAGTTTAGTAGTTGAAATAATAGTAATAAATTGTAATGAAAATTAGATGGAAACTCATTTCTGTTGTGATAATCTATTTATATTCATTGCACATTAATCATAGACTGGATTAATCAGCAACCCACTTACAAAGTCCGCATATGAAGAATGCTGTAATGGCTTTGTAATTGTAATGGTTCCACAGGACACATCTTAATTTTCCTTGGGCTCTGTGTATGCCCCTGAGTAGTGCACCTTTAGTAAGCGCTATTTCTCCATTTTAGGGCAGAGTGTAATTGATCAAAATCCTGGCAGTGGATTGAGAGTTAACACAGAACACCTCAAGGTGTTTTGTGTGACAGCAAGTGCTACTGCTGACGTGGCTGCAGTTTCCTCAGACAGTGCCTGCCTTTTTGGAGGAAGGTGCCCCCTGACTCAGTGCAGACAGTAGGGAAAGGGCTGTGATGTTTTAGTTTTCTGGTTTGTTTGTTTGTTTTTCCCCTCGCCTTCAGTGGAAATTCCCAGTATTTTTCTTTTGTTTCCTTTATCTTTGTGCTTATGGAGAGCAAAGAGCAGGACTACTTGTCTGCTGTGAAGATCCGCAAAAGAGAAATACTGGTTTACTTCCTTTTTTAACTTACCATTTATAAGTCTCCTCTCAGAAGAGCTCTCTTTTGGAACTAGCATCTGAACCAAATCCACTTGTGCCAAACCCTTCAGGGTTTGACTTGGAGGGCCTGATGCCTTAGTTCAGTTCCTGTTCCTGCACAGTGCCTCTGCCTGGCTCCTGTGCCACCAGAGGCTGTCACTGAGCATTGTTGTCTTCTGCCACGGGCAGGTGCCTCTCACCTGAAGACGGTATTTCAGGAGCAGTTGAGGAAGACTTTGAGAGCCAGAGGTCACTGGAGGCAGCGTCATGGGCACAGCAGAACCTGTTTGGTCACAGCCTGATTATCCCTAGAGGGAGCTGGTGGGATTCTTGGGGCTCTTCATCTTCTGAGCACTGGCAGAAGGTCTCATGGGCAGGACCCTACCCCAGAGGAGATGGCTGTGTGAGGGAATGCTGCTCTGGAACGAGCACGTCTGTAGTTCTGCAGCATTAACTTCTGTGTTTTGGTGTGCGAGTGACACGGCTACTTTTAGCTGTAATGAGAGTACAAAGGAATATAAAACTCCTAATTCGTGAACTCAGTCTTTCCCCACCCTCCAAGCTAATTGCAGTTCATTAGAATGGCACCACATTGGTGAGTTTGAAGGGCCTTGTGAAAGGAGCAGCCACAGTAAAGCACTCTATCTAGTACAGGCACCATATGGCAAACAGGTGTTTTGTAGATTTACACAGAATACAGTCTCAGTCATGTTACTCCAGTGTGTTACCTCAAAAAAAAAAAAAAGACAAAGAATTAATTAAATCATAATCAGCATTAAAGGTTATTTTCCTCTGCTTTTCTCCATTAAATGTTGCTCAGGTGAAAAGGGATATTCTGTAGTCTGATTTGTTCTTTAACCATAGTTTTTAATTGTGGGTCTTTTTTTTTTAATTTTTAAAATAATTTTTAACAAGGTTTTGGGTTTTTTAATAGTTCTGTTCTATTAAAAATGTGTGCTACTTATGTATAGCATTTTTGAGGTCTTGATGTACACTTTGGAGGAACATGACTGTGAAATAGTTGGCTTTGAGATTGACAGCCATTTTAAAGACCAGCTAGTAGCAAAAATTCAGTGCACTGAGTGTATATTGTTAAATGGACTACAGAGTTTCAACTTAAATGATGATAGCAAAGGTTGATGAAAGGGTGGGATTGTAGTTTAGGAAATCATTATTCCAGAATCTTGTGGACATGTCTGATTTGCTTTTCTGATTGTGATGTCTGTGATTCTACTACTACCAATGCTGAAGATAGGCAAGCAAAGGCAGCATGCTGCAGTATCAGTCATGCTAATGTCAAAGACATGTCCAATTTAAACATTGTTTTGCATCCTACTGCTATGGAATCAATACATAGACTGTTCCCAGCCAAGCAACAGTTATGGGACTTTTCAGCAAGAATCATTTTAAAATAATTTTAAAAATCAGCATGAACTTACTAATGGCTAGTTCCAGAGGCAAGACTGCATGAGCAATACATGAAGTATATGCTAAGAAAACAAAACTGACAATGCATTTGCTGGGTTTTTGTTTTCTTTCCTTTTTTTTGAGCCTGCAGATCTAAAATACATGGTATGATAGAGGTGATCTTTTTTTTGCTAGATTAGAGCCTCACTACCCACAGGATCACTATATGAGAAACACAAAGGTGCTTAATGACTGACTTTACTACCACAAGAGCCAAAGACCTAGTAGTGGTATTTTTCATTCCATGTTCTCAGTTGGCTGTCTTTTATTGGATACCTGGTTTGTGCAGGTTGCTGTGGGGAAGGGGAGACACTAATGGCACACTGAGATCCTGAAGACTGTCTGTCCATCCTGCTGGGCTATGCTGAGATTGTACGCTGAGCTAATGCTGGTTTTCTGATCCATACAGGCACTACAAACACATAGTGTAGAGCAGAGGAGGCTTACGGTGATGCAGTGATGGTAAGGCCTCATGCTTGTTTAACTTTTGCAAGAATGTCACATTCTAGGGATAGACTAGAAATATAAAATGCAAACCTGTGTGTAAATAGTTCAGTACAAGAGGAGACGAACTTTTGTTGGCTATTTTGCGTGGCCAAGATTTCTCTCACAGGCTGTGGCAGAAATAGAAATAGGATTTGTTTGTCCTATGTCCTACTTTTATCATAATAACATTGTTGTAAGAATTAATGAATGCAGGCTACAGCATGGTTTTTGTATGTCACCAGAAAACAGGTTTTGAAGTGGTTTATTTGATCGTGGCATTGCAAGTCTAGGATCAGTAATAGTTGTTCTTAAGTAAGGTTTATGGGTTCTTCTTTAGAGAGAGGAATTTCTATACCCTCATTTAGTTGTAGCTCTGCCCTGATTGGAAGCTTTTGAGTCTCCAGACTGGTTGGTTAAATGTCAAAACTACTTTTGTTGCATCATTGCTGACTCCTTCTTAGGTCAGCATTATTACTAATAAATTAAATCTTCTCTGTATGTGTCAATGTGTCTTGTTGCATAGAAGTGTGAGCGCTCACTCCAAGCTAATTTCTATGGTTCAGATCAGTTTTCTGTCTTGAAGTGGTGGCAGAGATAGCCAGCAAGCAAGTGCATGTGTGTTACAGCTGTGTAAGGAGCAGTTTCCCCTCATGACTGTCCGGGTTGACTCTGCCAACCAGTGTGCACCTGGGAGGTGTTGAGGACAGGCACAGTGCCAGCACAGTGTTTTTGTGGATGATGCCTGGGGCCATGCATCACTTGGACATGGAGAAATGGATGGGTCACAGAGAGTCAGGGCTGTTCTAAGGCCACAGCTGGCCATGAGTCTGCTCTCAGTTTAGCCAACAGGCGACTGCACGTTCCCAGTACATTTCCAGCAGTTGTCTGAGCTAGTATTGGCTTCTGTGAGCAGCCACCTACTAAACAGTAAAACAACTGATGAGAATGGCTTACAAGGGAATACAAGTGGGAATTCATAACCTCTGTCAATACACATGATGTTGCCCAGTCGTTACAAATGCATCAGTGCATCCCATGCTGTTATTTCCCAGGCTGTGTCTCATCTGCAGATGCCATACAGTGACCACACCCTGCCAGTGCTTTCACAAGAAGTACGTACCTCCATTAACCTTCTACTGATGGTAGATGGGACCAGAAGTTCTTCAAGAAAAGTTAAATGTTGAGACTTTCTGGTAGAAGCCATAGCATAGGGGTTCCAAATGGCAGTAGTGTTAGTGAAGTCCTCTTGATTCACATCTGACCAGGTTTGATAATGTAAAAAAATGGTATTTGCTGCAAGGCTTCTTATTTGTTCCTCTCGTTACATTGTTTTCAAGGCAATTGGAAGATGTGCCATATGTCTGTTTCAGCTGTGTCTCTTGCCTGGTGTTGTGTCTCTTAGCAAACTGTGACTAGGAGTGGCTATGAGGCAGTGTAAAGCAGCAGGACTGAACATTTGGAATGTTAGAAGAAACTATTGGGAAGAAACATGTCATGTTTTTTTACTAGAGCAACATCTTTCTTTCCATCTTTCTGGCATCTTTAGGTCACAAGCTTGCTTATATTAGCTCAGAAAACAGTGATGCAGATGTTTTATCCCTTGTCTAGTTATAAGAAATGAGAACCTCTTCAGGCGCTAAAATAGTAAAAGAAAAAAACCAACAGCAAAGCACTGATTTGTGGAGGATTAACAAGCTTTACACTGGGGGCTTGGCACAGCCAAGCTATAGAAATCTCATTTCCATGAAGGGAACAGTAGCCAGACTGTCCTGACAGTGTGCCAGAGGGCTAAGGGAAGAAGGTTCTGTGGCATTTAACCCTAACCCCTTCTCTGGCATCAAGGAGTAGTGTCCTGCCCTATACAGCACTGTTCTGCTGACGAACTTTAACCTGCAGAGTTAATGATTTGGGGGCACAAGCCAGTTGCTGTCATTGTTTATGAACCAGCTTGTCCTCCCAGGAGAGGATATGGAAGTCTTTGACAATGGTCCTACCTGCTGGACCTTAGAGTGTACTACCAAAATAGCTTCACCCTTTGATAATCTTGTCCTTCTTGTACCACATTGCCATGGGTGCTTCTAAGCCAGAGTTGAGGGCTGGACCGAGGGTCTAAAGTTAGGCTTTAGCCTAGACTTTCATTATGTTTAATAGCACTGGGTGCTGGATTTCAGTACATGTTCTTTGTCCATGGTATGCATCAGAGCTACAGAAATCATCCTGTGAGAGAAACACTGGGGAAACACGTGTGAGGGAGTAAGTAATTATCTCACGTCTCCAAGTGTAAACGTTGTGGTCCTTGTATAGAAGACTCAAAACCCAATTCTAGTTTTGTTTACACTAGTGTAAACATAGATGGTGCTGGAGCATGTCACAAGCTGCAGTGTGGGCCCTGCTGTTTCTCAGGTGGATAAGAAGCTTGTGTTTGGCTACTGCTCGTCTGTGAGTACGTTTCATAGTTTAAAAATCAACATGCCCATGATGCATTCCAAAAATCCACTGCTCCTCACTTTGCCGAGCAGTAAAATCAGGATTTATGAAGTGAACAGGCTCATGAAGTAAAAAAAAAACCCTCAAGATTTTTGTAATCTATATGATTCTATAAAGGAGAGGGATCTGAACTACTGTTGTGTTGTTGGAGAGATGTTGGTTCTCACTCCAGCCTGTAATGCCCATGCAATGCCCCACATGCTTGATTTTAAATATAGAATTGATTTTAAATATAGGAAGTTCTTGATTATGTAAAATTTTATTTCGAGCAAGTGTTTAGAAAACCATTATTTAAGTTATAAATAGAAGAGTTTTTAAATCCATGTTCTGGTGACCATATGTGTGGTGTGGTTGTTGAGATTGGCCTTTTTTTTAGTGTAACACAACAAAGGGACTTTTCAGTTGAGCAGCCATCTCTTTCTGCAGAGGAAACTGGCAAGATAATGTTTACGCTTGTTTTAGTCATCAGAGATGAAGTGCACAATAGCGACCAGCTTATGTTTCTACAATTGGAGGATATTTCTCATAATGAAGGAAGTGTCCAAGGTCAGCAGCTACAATACCCGGAGAAGTTACATCACAAACATCACAGGATCACAGCTGCACCAGACTGCTCTCTTCCCCCACCTCTGCCTTTTCTTTTTGTGCACTCTCAGCTTAAGTGTTGCTCACATCTCTTGCAAGTATGCCATGGATTTGATTTGGGCTTGTGTTTACTGTGTTATCTAGCTGTTAAACACCTGCCCCCCCAAAAAAAACCCAACCAAACAAACAACAAAACCTGAATGAGTATTTTTGAAAAAAATCTCACTATGGTCTTCTGGTATCCTGTACATTCCCAAACTCAGTTTGTCTCCTTCTGTTTTTGCAATGAGAATTACATTGTACTGTGATGATGGTAGCAGCAGCAGCCCCTCTCAGGTCTAGCCTGGGCCTGTTCATTTTAGTTAGGTTCTGTTCTGTGATGTCAGTGGGCGTGACAGCTCATGCCTCTGTGTTGAGCTGCAGGTATGTGAAGAAGAAAGCCTTTGGGCTACTTTAGCAAAATGCGTGAGGGAGAAGACAAAAGGCTAGATCCTAAATTTTATAGGTCACTTTGTATCTCCATTTACTATGCAAATTAATCTTACTGGTACATGTAGTTTTGGAAACCCCAATACAGTGTGTTTCTCTCTTGGCACTTTTTTTTTTGGTGTGTGTCTGTGTTTCTATACATGATATTTCAGTGCAAGGATGGTGTTTTATAATCCTGCTTTTCTGAAGCAGTATTTTTCACCAGTGTTTCAGCTGCTACCAAGCCCCTTACCAAATGGCTATTAGTCTAAATTCAGCTTGTCTTATAATGGCAAGAAGGAGGACACTCCCTAGAAGTCTACCTGTTCATTTTATTTGTTTTTCCAGCCTCCTGGTGAGGTTTGCTGTTGTTCCATCAACAGGACAGCAAAGTGAGAGGTTGCTCTACATACTCCTCATTGCTGTAGGCCTTACTCTGTTTATACCCAAAACTCTGACTCAGTACTGTTGAAGTCAGCTGAGTCTTTCCCTGGCTTCAGGTTGTTCTGAATCAGTCTATAAACCTAAAATTCAAAGCTGCTTCTAACAAAGAAAACAAACCCTTTTTTCCTTAAGTTCCTAACAGAACTTATGTTGTGGTTTAAGGCTGTTGTTCACGTCTAATCATGTTCACCAGTGATCATTCCAAGCATCATATATTAGGGTGAAATTACCTAGTATTCAATATTTCCTTCATTGCATTTGGTTCGCCAACAATTACTGCATTTAAAAAGGGCGGTGGCGTTCTGCCATCCCTGCTACTCCCTCGCTCTGCAATTGGGAATGGTGCTTAGCAAGGGTTGTAAACGTCATTCAGGTAGCCAAGGTAACCACTAGTATATAAGGAGGTGAGAATAAACGCTGATCTTCTTTTAGGTGTGGACAGGTATGAGATAGGTTGGATTGGACTTGTAGAAGGAGAAATTGTAAAGCTGAGAACATGTGTTTTGGAAGATGTGCTAGATGTGTTGGTTATAAGTTGCTGATCCTTGCCCTGCTCTGCATTGTGGCCAACATTTTACTTTATTTTCCCAATGGCGAAACAAGATTTGCTTCAGAGCATCACCTCGGCAAATACGTGGAGTGCCTTCATGGCATTCTAGGAGGAGGCTTTCTGGTAAGTCATGGCCTAGTGGCTTCTCTCAAGTTTGTTTTGGAGCTACTTGGTATTTCTGTTCCTTTACTAGTTATGTTAATTTATTCATCAAATATCTCATCAGCAGGAATCTCTGGAGTTGGATTAAAAAAAAAGCTATATTATCCCACAGGCATTAGTAGTCACTATTGGTTATCTTATCTGCAACTTTATGTCACTTTAAAGCTAAAAAAATCATAGGGTCTATATCACAGAATCCAAATGCAAAACTGAAGCCAAGCCTCTCAGTGGGTCACACATAAAGGGTTAAATCATAAATTTTTGTTGCGTTATTGAACCATTCTCCTTTTAAATGTCCCTGACTAACTAGCATTTACTTACAATTCCTTAATTTCTGTTATCTGAAATGTTGACAGTTGTTTCTCTGCCTTAGCTACTTACTGAGAGGAATCAAGCAGCATTTGTCAAAGCTTTGCATTTGAGTAACAGCACAGAATGCAGAATCGAGTGTGTTCGTTATAGGACATTGTTAATCTGAAGCTATTATTTTCTACCTTTTCCATTTTGTGCACCACATTGTAGCATATTTAAGTCCCCTGACTCCAAGCTTCCTTTTTCATCTGCTTTTAAAAGGCCTCAGAAATAGGCTCCAAGTCTGTTACAAACCTTAACATTCTGTGATCACAAGGTGTCTACAAATGACATGTTGAAAACATTTGTGCTCTCTGTAGTGAGAGGAGTTTACAGCTGTTACAGCCCCACTGGAACCTAGACTGGGATTTGCAAAGACTGGCCTTTACACACAGAATAATGCAACTGAAATCAATGGAATAGCTCCTGCAACACGCTTGTACAACTTCTTCTTGACCTGCACCATTGGGCCTCAGCAATAGGTTTGAGTGAGGGCTGACAAGTATGTGTCTGTTCAACTAGATAGTTTTTATTTTAGTTTCTTGTTAAGTAGTTCTCTGCAGTTTGCAGATGACTCTTGACTCTTCCTTTATGGTTTTCCATGGTACTTCTGGGTGTAGATTCTTTATAAGTGGACTCCATTAATTGCTGTTAGTGCTGATGGGAGGATCCTCTTTTTAATCAGCTCTGCTTCTGCTTGATTTTATGCTAGAAGCTCTGGAGTATGGATTACTTATGTATCTTACAGATAGCTTCTGCTCTGTTACTTGCATTTCTGTTATTGCGAACTGGCTGTGAAAACTTGAAGAAAACTAGATGTCTGTAATAAGATGTTTACCTGAATATTCCTAGACTTTCTATTCAAGTCAGTCTGATTTGTCACACAGGCAGTGATGACTGCTCTTAAGTGACTAGTATGTTGGCAGTAGCTGTTTTTTAAACCAATAATTGAGATATTTGTCTTGTAGTCTCATTTGGCAGAAAGTGAATGCCTTATTTTGCAAAACATTTTATTTGCAGGATACCGCCTTTAATGTGAACAAAAACTTGTAAAGCTGAAATACTTTAAATGGAGCAATACCTCAACAGGCTCTTTCTGCACTTAAGTGCTGTGTATACACAAAGTGGCAATAGAAATATACCTGTCCTGGGGTTGGGGATGCCAGTAGCTAGATAACCTACTGTGTTAAATAGGAGTAAAGCTGAATAATCTGTGCAGGCTGACCACTAAGAAGTGACATAAATAAATGCTGTGTGAGAGCTATGTTTTACCTGCCCTCCCAGTGCAACCAAAATGAACAGTGTAGTGTTTTTGCTCCATGCCCAGGTGCTTATTCCAGCTGCGGTGTTCATTGGTCTGCGCAATGATGACTGCTGTGGGTGCTATGGCCACGAGGGCCGTGGGAAGAGCTGTGCGGTAAGTGAGCCTGTACACCCCAGTCCCAAGTAGTCCCAAACCCAAGGTGATGGCTGTGCTGAAAGTTCATGTTTGTCTGCTGTGCAGATGCTGTCTTCAGTCCTGGCAGCCTTTGTTGGGATCCTTGGCTCTGGATATTGTATAATCATTTCAGCACTGGGCTTGTCTCAAGGACCATATTGTTTTACCCACCTACAGAGAAACTGGATCTATCCTTTCACTGATTCCTCTGGAGGGTAAGTTGTCTGTTCATGAGGATGTTATACCTTATCCTGTGTACACATGGGATTTATTCCAGTACGTTTCAGCAATATCCAGTAGCTGTATACCAAGATCCACTCATAAGTTTATGCTTCTCGCTCACTAAGAACTAAAAATGGCATCAGTTACTCACAATGCTGTAGTGTGAAACCAAAGCAATCGAAATCCTGTATCTTACAGAAATGGGTCTAAATATATATATATATATATATAATTAAATCTATATATCGTATACTGTTCATGTCCATGAACATCTCCAACAAAGTATAAAGTTTTAGGACGTGGAGGGATTTTCAGACTATGAATAGTGGTTGTTATGAAATTCGTCATATGATTTGTGTAAGAGTCTGTTTAGTCAGGCTTGCTTCTGAAGTTGTTTTGTGTTAGCATGAAGTGGCACAATGCCCTCATTAGTGACAATGGCACAGAACCTCATAAATGAAACTAGAGAAGGTTTATAAGAACCTTTGTACGCTGTGGGGTGAGGAGGGCCAGTACCTTCTAATTAACACTAATTAGAGTTCTTCAGCAAAAAAAAGTCTCTTTATGCTGCTCTCCATTAATGCTTACAAATCCTGATATGGTTTTTATCATGGCATGCATTTACAGTGTCTATATGGTTGGCAGCCTCAAGGCTGTATCTAGTAACAGCTTATGGCCGATGCCAGAAGAGAGGCAGTTTGAGCAATAAGAAGCCATGTAAAGCTTTTTGCAGTAGAATTTGAATTTTACATTTTAGTTGCATCTTTCCTGGGGTGGGTGTGGGGGGGTCATTCCTCCTCCTTGTCCTCCATCCCCCCAGCCATGACTGAGTTTAGAAGAATTGGGTTAATCCATGCCAAAGGCTCATCAGTGCTGATGTTCTGAAGATGTGAGTGAGCAGTAACCACTGAAATACTGCAGTACTCCTCCAAATTTGTTGTGTTTGGCTCCTTCACGTAATCATGTGAGAGCCCAAAGACATCAGCACAAGAGAGGCAGTGACCCATTTGCCTCAGATCTGTAATTGCTGCCTTTAGAAAAAAAGGTCCAGTTCTGCAAAGCTCTGTGGTTGTTTAGAGAAATACCTTTGCTCTTTCAGCTTTCTTGAGCTTGTGCCTCTCTTTAATCAGTAATAGAAGATTCTTCCTTTATATCTTAATTTTTTTTTTTAAAGAAACTAAGAAGAAACATGTTGTTAATGTTTTGACATGTTGCTAAACCAAACTCTGCACTGGGGCAGCCTCACCTTGAATGTTGTGGCAGTTTTGGGCACCGCAATATCAGAAAAATATTGAGTGTCCAAAGGAGGACAATGGAGATGGTGAAGGGCCTTGAGGGGAAGCCATGTGAGGACACTGAGGGCACTTGGTCTGTTCAGCTGGAGAAGAGGACAATGATGGAGACCTCATTGCAGTTACAACTTGCCTGGCAGGGGAAGAGGACAGGCAGGCACTGATCTCTTCTGTGTGGGGCCCAGTGACAGGACCCCAGGGAATGGCCTGAAAATGTGTCAGTGGAGGTTTAGATTGCATATTTAGAAAAAGCATCTTCACCCAGAGAGTGCTTGGGCACTGAACAGGCTCCCTGGGGCAGTGGTCACAGCATCAAGACTGACAGTGCTTAAGGAGTGTTTGGATGATGCTCTGAGGCACAGGGAGTGACTCTCGGGGATGGTCCTGTGCAGGGCCAGGAGTTGGACTCAGTGATCCGTATGGGTCCCTCCCAGCTCAGCGTAGTCTGTGAAATTTTGCATGGAATAAACCACTGTTTTTTCCTATTGCCACTTTGAGTGAATATCCTTGACATGGTTACAGACTAGGCATAATTTGGTTCTAGTGTATGGTAAGCATCCCACTCTGACACAATGTTAATATGCTCTTAATTGCTGTGTGCAGGTACTTGTTTGAGTACAACAAATGGTCTGAATGTCAAGAACCTCAAAACATTGTGCAGTGGAATGTCACCCTCTTTTCCATCCTCCTTGTCTTGGGAGGAATAGAGTTCATTCTGTGCTTCATACAGATAATCAATGGCATTCTGGGAGGACTGTGTGGGCTGTGCTGCAGTCACGAGGAGGTAAGTAATTTGTAGTTATAACCTTGCTTCTCAGATAAGCATGAAACAAGTATTATTACTGATGCTACTGTGGAGTCTTACTCAGCAGTTACTTTTTAGATATTCATAAGCAACAAATTCCCTGTACAACTGTTTTTATAGCCCTGTTGTGTTTAGTATTTTCATGTAGTGTTTGCCACATGCTTTCAGCTGATTCCTCAGCTGTCACAGTGATGCATAGGAGCTGGGAGCTGGAAGGCTTTTGTCTGCCCAGTAGCACATGTGACCATCAGCACTATATGGGTGGTATAACTGAGATACAGATCTCCTGGTGGTTGTGGTCTTTGCCTAAACCGTGGCTGCATAGTGTGGTGCTTTTTCTAACTGTACTGCATTAGCCTTGTGTTTTGCCCACAGCAGCTCACAGACTACTGAGCATATGCTGCATTTAATGAAAACTGCAGCATCCTGACCTTGCTTAGTAAAAGCAAGATAAGAGAAGGAATTAAATTATGCAGCTAACAAAATCTGCAGACAGATCTGAAGGGGTTTTGAAGGTGGATTATTTTTTTTTTTTTTTTTTTTTTAATGAGTGAGAAAGGGGACTTTCCTTGAAATTTCTTTAAAGTCATGTTAAACAGTTTGGGCATATTGTTAAAATCAGTATCATAGTGGTAGTGTTGGAATTGCCGTGGTAAGAATCAGATACAATTTATATCACACATTCAGAATTATATCACACATAAGAATGTGTTTCACGTTTTTAATTGACATAGTTGAGTGTTGAGGCTTTTTCAAATCTATTACTGTCTTCTTCCTTCTGTCTTCCCTGGTCTAATTGCAGTCTGAGAGCCATGTTGTCCAAATGTGGTCAAGTTAATTTTTCCATTTATAGTTGGACACAATACTAGCATTCTTTCCACTTACATGTTTCTTTTTGTTCCCCCCACAGGGATATGTTTGCTAGAAACCTGACAATGCATTGACGCCGGTGCATGTATGTGCAGTGTAACAAGTATTCTGTGGATTTATTTTTTTTTTAAATATTTCATGCATACTGAAATACACATTGTTGTCAAACTGTGCTGTTGCCATCAATTTAACTGACCTGAGGGAAGCCTTTGTTGTTGGAGTCATATGTACCTTTTCCACTAACTTGCCGGTACCTAAAGGCAAAATGTATCTGGAATTTCTTTGGTTCATTTCATCTTAGCACAGGCTATGGCATGAACACATGTCACTAAAGAGGCTTTATTTATTTTTTTTTCCTTTCTGCTGACACAACAGCTCTGTACTTTATCCTGCTTTCCCAATAAATTTGCCCTTTTGTTCTGATCATGAAATGAACACAAACCAAATCTAGTCTGACCTGGATATAAATGAATACTGGATTTGGGGTAGACACATGCACTTCACCTTTTCAGGATTTTTCTGAACTTCCCCTGTATTTGACAAATAAAGATTTGTATTAAAAATACCCAGCAGGTGTCAGTAATTGCTTTCCTGCCTATGCTGAAACACTGCTTGCCTGGTCTTGGAGTAAAGGACAGTGGTGGCATGAGTTCGTGGAGACAATGCAGTCAGGTTATAACCTGCTTTTCCTCTCCAACAGGCTCTGCCAGAGTGGGAACTGCTTCACTGCTTGATTTAGATCATTGAGCGGATTCAACAGGGGTTCAACAACAGCTCTGTGTCAGATACAGCTGCACATGTGGAATCCTAATGCTGGCTGGCAGCTCCCAAGGGGTCTCTGTGCAGCTGAGCCCAGCCGTGAGTCCCCTTTTCCCTCCCAAGGAGGATCACCTCGTGACTGCTCCATTACAGGTCTGACTACAAAAAAAATATGGGCCTGACTCCTGGTTTTTCCCTCACTCAGTAGACCCTCAGGCCTCACAGTGTTCAGGAAATACAGTCCAAATTCAGTCAGTAGAAACAGATTAATCTGAAATACCTGTAAGCAGCCTGGAGGCATTATTTTAAGAATCTCTGACGTATATCTTATAGCATATTAGAGGGAATGTTTTATCACAAGTAAATCAGAATAATGTGCTGCCAACAGCATTGCTGTCAAGGTCAGTATGCAGCTGGCAATGGCAATTTTCAAGTGAAAACCAAAATGTAATGTGCCATTTGTTTAATAGAAATGAGGCTGTTTTGGAATTTAGCTGTTAATGTTGTCTTTGAAAACAGGCAAGCTGGTTTCTGTTTATGGGAGAAAAATTCCCATGGATGTCAGTGCATCCTTAGGCTATTTTTAACTAGGAAGATGGTCTTTAAAGGTGGCCAGAAACTTGAGGGGTATCTCAGGCTGTCCACACAGTCACATCTGCCCTGTACAAATGCATACCTGAAAAAGAGAAATTGAGTGTGACAACAAAATTTTTCACATATATCCACAGCAACAAAAGAACTTACAACTGGGAAGAGTATGTGTTTAGAATCTCAGGATACACAATTTTTGCAATAGCATTTATTCATACCTAAATACACAGCAGTAGTTGAGAATCTTTAGTGCCATTTGTTATGTTTATTCCTGCCTTGCCCTGCTGTGGGAGGAAGGAAGGAGAGTATGCATGTGTGTATATGTATAGAATTTCTTGGAGCTGTGCAGTATGGTGTCTTTGTATGTGAAGAAGTACTGTTTGAAAAAGTATCTGTAAGTTTAAATTGAGTGTGAATGGAGAGAAGGGGAAAAGAGGATCCTCAATGGAGTTGCATATAATTGCCATGCAACTCAGAGATTTTTGCCTTTATGCTTGCATAATGGTTGTTTGTCTTTCTGGTACACACAATTAATTCAAGAATTGAAACAATTTTAGAAATTGCTGTAGATGGAATGATTAAGCTAGAGCTTAAGACTTAAAACTTCAGCTCAGATCCATGTAGCACTAATGCACAGCATCAGTACTCACTATTTATGTTGTCACGTTAAAAAAGGCCAGTTGGATTCCTTTGTTGGCTGGTTCATAACCCAGTGTTTTGTGAGGTTTATCAAGTACATTGTTGATGACAGGAGTTCTGTCTCTGCCTGTGAGTATGGAAAGGCAGGTTTGCTACAAATTCTGATTAGACCTGGAAAAAAGTGTCCATAGTGACTAGAGAGTAAAAGAGGAAATATGGGAAGATCAAAATGAGACCTTCTAGAAAAAGAGGAGAGTCACAGCAGAGAATGGGTAGAAAAACGGTGTCATTGTGTGAGTACCACCATGCCCATTTCCTTGCGTGATCTCATTCAAAGCAATAGTATGGAATTAGTTATAACACACAATCCAAACAGCTTTTATGGCATGATGTGAGAAGCCTCATGCATGCAGAGCCTGAAACAGCTCATGAGGAAACAGAAGGAAAATATGTTGTGACATCATTGCTTCTAAAATCAACCTTCCTGCATTTGATAGAGCCCCATTTTTTTTTTTGTTCTCTGACTACAACTTTCCTGTTGAGTAAAGCCTAAGCTCATTTTGTTTTTCTGATGACTCACAGGGGCATAGACTGAAGGCTTGGATTGTGCTGTGAGTGTCCAAACCACTCCAGCTCTGTGTACTGGGATGGATGGTTAGTTGCTCAGGGGTAATGGAGTGATGACACGGGACAATGGGGAAGCTGTCTGGCTTTGACTTTGCACAGTGCAAACAGCAGCCATTTCAAAAAAAACAGCCAGACCATTTGTCCTGCACAAGAAGTCATGTGTACTTAGGTCAGGTCTGTAGCTGTGCAAACACAGCTGTAAGCACAGAATGAAACAATTGGAGAAATAGGATTTAATTTGCAAAACAGTTGAGCCACATAGTGCTGTGGGAAAGAGTAATTGATCAAAAGTGTGACAGTAAGTCTGCCTGGCAGTTTCTAACCAGTGTTTATTTGGGCTTCTGTACTCTGTGCAAGATGGCCTGGACTCAAGCCTGGTGTTTGTGGCTGCCCCAAGACAGCAACAAGTGTTGGTTCCCCTTTAGGGCTCTGCTACTAAATCTGTAACGTGAGGCAAAGTGTGGCCTTCTGGACAGAGACTGCATATTTATCATCTGACAGCCCCCTTCCCTATGCTGCAGTGAGGCCGAACAACCTCCCTCTGTCACAAACTGTGTTACAGTTTGTATTCTGGGAAGGAGGAGGGCATTTTTGAACAGTCACTAGGAAATGAGAGCTTTGAAGTTCCTTCCTGAGTCTGACTTTTAGACATATTTCATTTGAAAGATCACAAAGGAGGATCTTTTAGAAGGGAAATAGCTACTTAAAGACATATGCTTAGACAGGACAGTGAGTTTACATAGTGATATTCATCTGTTGTTCTGCTAACTGTTATGCACTTCTGTCCCTGGAATCACACACCAGTCACTGGTTCCTGTGAATATGAAATGACTGAATCAAGCTGGGAAGGTCAAAACGCTTTTCATATTTAAAATCTTGTCATCTCATAGTTAGCTTAGAAGAGCAGAACTTAAAAAGTTCTTGAGAGATGGCTCTAGAGATGTGTGGAAGCGGTTTGAGTTGCCTGCTGATACCTCTGGCACTTTGGAGTATTGTTGTGAACATCCTCCTGTACTTCCCAAATGGGAAAGCTCTGCATGCAGCCAGTTACCAGCTCCCCAACTATGTGTGGTATTTTGAAGGAATCTGTTTCTCAGGTGTGATGGTAAGTGCTCATTCTATGGATTTTAATGAATTGCTTTCTACTGCAAGTAATATTGGATTACTCTTCAGCAATGCAATTGTGCTTTTAAAGAGCATATGGATTACTTTGGCAAAACCACTGCAGATGAAAAAGTCGATCAGATTAAGAAAAATGTTAACATACTGTTTGACAAGCTATGTAAACTATTTAATGTAGCTGTGTATACTATTTAATGTATGTGATTTTGCAGGGTGGGGTTTTTTTTGCTGTCTTTTTGGTTTTGCATAATTTACATTTGTATTATGGAAGCAAGCACTATGTTGATTTAATCTTCTGGGGATGTTTAATTAGAGCTCTTTTACCAAAACAAAACTAAACAAAAACTTCTCATAATGGTTCAGATGTTTTTAAGAGCTGTAGACAGACCTGTATTTAGGAGACTGGATGCGGTTCACAGTGCATCAGGTGCCACTGTTGTCAGGCTAAATACGGAGAATTGTCTCACCGTGATTGGCATAGTAGGATTTTCCCCATTATATTTGTAATACATTCATTTGCAGTAATAAATTATCACAGAGTTGCCCACTGTTTGTGCTGTTCCCTGTGTTCATAAAGAGCTGTATCCTCAGGGACAGAAGGCATTAAGGGATCAAAGTGCATTGAACACAATCAGTGCTTAAAAAGGGCTCATCTGCATAAGTGAGGTTTTTTATGAAGACGCTGAACGGAGTGAGTTATTAAAACATGAGACATTCTTTTGAAATTGTATATTCTTCATAAAGCAGAAGAAAAACCTTATCTTTTCTAGCAGAGGAAAAAAAACCTGTCAGAGGATTCAAACAGAAAAACACTTGCAAATTTGAGAAAAAGTTAATTGCAACAGTGATGTCGGTATGTTGAAATATTTTTAGCCTTAGGATCATTGCCAGTTTATTAAAAATGCATATATCGTTCTGTTTCAAACAGGACAGCAGCATGCGAGAGGATAGTGCTGTGATTCAGAAACATTACCTTCTCATATCTCCCCTTTCAAACTGGTACCTCTCTGAGTGGCAGTTTTTGGTTCTGGAGTCCGGATCCTGTTTATCAAAATGATTCTAGGATCAAGCTGAAATAGTCCAATAGTCTGAGAAAATCAGTGTGGATGCTTGGCAGAGAAAACAAATGAAGGTCCAGGTGAATTTATTTAATAGCTTGCACTACTGACTTTTTCTAGCATAACTGTGTTGGTAAGGAAGGTGATACCCTGATCCATGTACCTGTGTCAGCAAAAAGGTGTTGAACTGTTGCGGTTGTATCACTAAAATATCCTTCCTTTGGTTAATATTGATTCTTTTACTTCTGAACTTGCTTTTATTGTTTCAGCTTCCCTGGTGTAGCTGTGCCCAAGCTCGTAGCACTTTGCTGTGGTGGGAGACGCTGTGCTCTTGTCTTTCAAGCACAAGACACAAGTACAGTGACAGCCTAGTAAAGCCATTCCAGTTTCATGTGTGCCTTGAGGAACTGTGCTCTCCCACAGATCAGCTTTAAAATCTCAAGAGAGCACAAGAGATGCAGTCCCTGCTTTCCATAGGTGAAGGAGATTTTGGCTTAGTACCTGTGGTTAGCATCTCACTGACCTTATGATGTTCTCTTACAGATCTTTCTTTTGGCAGTAATTCTGTTAGCACTGGAGTGTAGTGTGTTCTATCGATGCTGCCAGAGTGAGAGCTGTAACAAAACCTACAGGGTGAGTCTGTGTTTTATTTCTGTGCAACTCCTTAGCGTTTGTTTTGAGTACCTTCCTGCTCCTGTGTTTCTAGCACATCCTTCTGCCCTCTCCACTGCTCTGTTTTCACTTCCTTTCAAAGAGAAGAATGCTAAATTGGATTTCAAGGTCACAGAAAGTGTAGCTCCTTCCTTCTGATGCATAAGCAGGGTGAAAGAAAACTAAGGACACATTTCCCCCAAATCCTTGCAAAATAAAATAAGAATGTAAAAGGCCTGAGTGTGTCAATGAAGTGCCCCAACTAAATCATCACTTTGCCTATTTTATTTGGAAGTTATTTTTTCCAGTAATGACTCAGTATATGCTGTCTGGAATACAGATATATTTAATATGTGGTTGTGTTCCTGTAGTATTTTGGGAAACTACTTCACAAAAATGCAAGTTTAAAAAAACCCACCCAAACAATATTGTAACTTACTGTTGTGGAATCATCTTAAACTCTGTCTTAATCTTTATTTTGTATGTGTATGCTCTTACTATTCTTTGCCTGCTATCTTTCTCTTTGAATTTTGAAGACTGGGAAAATCAAATGTGAAATTCAGCCCAAAGGAAGTGGCTAGGCAGACTGAATGACTGTGTTTGCTGTGGATACTGTCCCCTCAGAGTAACATTTCTCTCTCTGTATTCCAGAGTTTTATTTCAATTGTGCTAGCCCTGCTTGGAATTGCTTTCTCGGGATACAGTTGCATCATTTTTACCCTGGGTTTGATTCAAGGCCCTTTCTGCAATTCATCAAGTGGATGGGATTATATTTTCAAAGACACTTCTGGAGGGTAAGAAACGTCAGTGTAACTCTTCTGCAAGAAATTGTTCATCAAAAAAATAGTCAGATGCATTCTTCTTACTTCACATTGGTGTTTTTCTAACAGGTACCTGACAGATTACCCTGCCTGGTCTCAGTGCACAGAACCTGCCAACATAGTGGAGTGGAACGTCATTTTGCTCTCAATTCTGATAGCTCTCAGTGGACTGCAGCTGATAATCTGTTTTCTCAAAGTGGCTGCTGAGTTGAAGCGAACACTCTGTGGGACCTATTCTGTTTTTGTCCAGGTAACTAAACATCTGAGGTTAATTTCTTCAGCATCTCCAAGTCAGTTTAGCTTCAGCAATTTCTCTCACTTGATGACCTACCCTTTTGGTTTATGCATTCTCTGTGCTGCTGCATTTTTCTTGTCAGAGGATATGTACTGATAATACAATTTTTGTTTTGATTAATCTGCTAATTCTTTGTGGTATACAGGGATTGGTGGCTGCTCACTCTGACCATTAAGGCTAGGATTGAGAAGAAAATAAAGTGGCTGGGAATTCAGTACTCATGCCGAGTCCATTACTCCTGTGTCAGCAGAGTACCTTTGCTGAGCACCTTTCTTCTAGCATTCAATGTACAGACACTCTTACCAATGTGTTGCTTTCACAGCAATGATGAGATTTGCCCTTCCTTTTTTATTTGCAGCCTGGAATTCTCTGAAAATGGGAAGGAAATTGTTGCTGCTTCTCCCCCACCACCAGAAAAAGAGAGAGATGGCCTGCCCAACATCCACGGTGGTAGATTTGAGTGCTGCAAAGACAAATGAAACCTTTTTCTTAAATCTTTTGTCTCTCAAGCCTCTCTGTTTTGTATGAAGTTATTTGAACTGTTTGACGTCTACCTTTTTCTTCGCCTGTCCTGTTGTCCCTGGCGGGGACTCTTCAGTTTTTTAACCTCCAATGTTTTGTGACAATAGGGATATTTGAATGCCACAGAACTGTTTTGTTTAATAAACTGCCATAGAACTGCATTTATACTCCCCTCTCATTGCTTAGACCATACAAATATTTGTTGTTCTGTAAGGGCCTTGTTCAAAGCCCAGTACCTCAGGAGGAGTCGTTCGTGCACTGCATGAAGCTGTGATTTCCTAAATTTCTCTATTTTGGTTACAGACAGACTGTGATGGGCACAGAGGGCAGAGCTTACCCTGGTCCTTTGGTCTTGGAAGTTCTTAACTTGGGAAAGCAATTACTGAAAACAAGTCTATCAAGACTTCCTGCAGTAAGAAAGGAACCCAAGCCTGATTGACAGGTTAGATACACAGTTCTAAAGTCAGTTGTGCTAATTGGTGCATGTTAGTAGCTGCACAGGGGTTCTTTTCACTTTATACTTGGAGGCAAACCATTTTTTTCTGTTAGTCAAGTGTGGTGTGAATTGAGGGAACGCATGAGGGAAACTTGTGAGCACCCAGTGCTTGCTTATTAATACTCTTCTAAGAGCCCTGATGCCCTGACCTTGCTACAATGGAAGGCTAACCTAACTTTCTTGACTGTAGCGATCAGATGAACAAGGATAGTCTATATTAAATTAGCAGCTAAAAGGTACTTTCACTTTCTTAGAGAATTATTTCATTCCCAGTGAAAATTCAGGGATTCACAATGAAGTGGACATCTGGCTCATTTGCAGCTGCATGGACATTTGGCTGTATTCAGCACTCTGATTTTGAGAGAATGAACACCCAGAGGAAAAAAAATATGGACTTCAGACTTACAATAATGCACATATCCCTATTGCATCAGAACTAGTGGGATTCAAGTATATCAACATCTAATATTAAACACTGTTAGAAATGTAAACCATACAATAAGAGTCATCTTTAGGTAAGTGATTTAGAAAACAATAGTATTAGATCAGTCATTTAATTCACTTTCAAGACAATATTAAGATTTTGCCCTCATATCCCTTTATCAGATTGTTTTGAAAAGCCAATTTCTTCCTCTAGGATATGATTTTAATTGCTTAGGTTCTACTAAGTTGCAAGAAATAGTAAAGTAATGAATGATGTTTAAGAATGGAGCTAGTCTTGTGGGAGATGGTTCAAGGCAGCATGGCTAGTCAGAGGTGCATGATAAAAAGGCATGATTATAGAACTGTCACTGCATACTTGTTTTTCTCTAGGCTTAAATATGCAACATATTATTTATCTCTTTAAACAATAATCCTATATTCTTATGGATTTATGGATACTGTTTGTGGGCAGAAGGGAAAAAAAAGGAAACTCAACAATCAGTCCATACTCTCACCAAGCATCTTGGAGAATCTTGCTGATTTCATGTCTGCAAACTGTGGAGCTGTCTTTAATTAATCCTTTTTTGTCTGATTGTGTCTGGTGACTTTACATTTCCACTCTACCACAGGCATCTCCTATTTTAGGGACTTAAATTAAAGAAACAGACATGTCATTTAGTTCTTGTTGAACTTCCTCATTTTGCAACCCCCTTTATTCATAATCCAGAATTTGGCATCTCCATTGCCATATTCAACTGCCACAGATTCAACTGTGATTTGACAGTTCTGCTTTTAAATGGGCAGTTTGTTAATTTGAAATTTGTCATAAGAATACTAAAGACTAACACCAGGAGCTTTGTGCAGGGGTTTGGGATGTAAAGCAAAGTTAAACTTGATCTAATCAATTTAAGTCCTGATTCAATCCTAAATATTTTGTCTCTAAGAAGAGGTGCTATGAACTGTGCATGGTAGCAAAAATGAGATTCCCATAAAGAATATTAATTAACTGGCTTGAAATCTAGACATAAGCAATGACCCCCATGGTGACCATCCCACCGCAGAACGTGGACCTCACCCAGCAGCAGCAGGGGCAGTACAAGGCTCACACCATGCCAGAGTATGAGAAACCCTTTTTTGCACAAGTGTTCCTGAACCTGAAGTGCACGTGCTGCCTGCTGAAATCCAGACATAAAATACCCCAGGCTCACCAGGAAGAAAGCTGCAGGTCTGAGTTTACAAATTTCTGCCAGGGAGGAGTTGATGCAGAATCTGGCAGTAAGAGTTCCAGTATTACTTGTCCCTCGCAGCCAGTGCATTTTGCCAGAGTATTAGGATGCTGTGCCTGGAAAAGTAATGCCATCTGTTTAAAGACTGCAGCTAGTAATGGCTTTAGAGACTCAGTTTTGACCATAAGTAATTGCGGGCAGAGCTTTGTAGTAAAATACAGTGAAGCCCCATCCACAGCTTTGCATTTTGGGGTATATTAATCCTTGTGTGGGTAAAAGTGACTCTTGCTGAAGTACAGATTGCTAACTCCTCCCATGTTGGATGGAGGGGTTTTCCACACTGAGGAGGGATAGGGGAGGCAGAGAACAAATGAAGCTGCCCCGGGTCCTTAAAGGTGTTAATTGCAGAGGTTTGCAGGTGGCCAGAGCAGCAGCATGGGCAGCTGGACATAGACACATCGCTCAGGTCCAGGCATTGTGAGACGGTGGGGGTTCAATTCAGTCTCACTGGGAGACTTTACTGAGACCTTTTTGTCAGAATATTCGATTTTTGGGTTGGTTTGTTCTTCTTTCTTTCAAGGAAAACTTTCGAAGTAAAATACCAGCTTTATATTTTCAATGCAGTTTTGGGGATTTTAAAAACAGTCAGAGCATTTCTGCATCCTCAATAGGAGAAAGGAGGAAAAATAGTTTTAAACAATAAGGGGATATTCATAACACCAAACTCATAATTTACCAATTAAAGTGAGTCTTTTTAGGCCCTGTCTATGAGGCAAGAGACATTCCTGCTCTTCAGACATCTTCTGAATATAATACAGGCTTGGGAAGCTCAGGCACTTCAATCAGTTTTTTGAGTTCCTTAAGAAAAAAATATCGGGAGTGTGCTTGGGCACACAGATATCTGAAAGTTTGGGGGAGGCATGATTGAAAGAGAGAATGGAAGAATCTTGCCTTTCAGAGGTTTTTGTTATATTTTAAATAAGAACAACGTGTAGTTCTTTTGCAAACCAAGCAACAGTAATTTAGAGGATTCAATAGTCTGAGGCAAAGAAACACTCATATTTTTACCATCAAATAAATGTGGAGATTTCAAGGGTATTGACTGTGGGCTTTTTTCCTCTTCCTCAATCTAGTGGAAATCTGAACAGAAATAAACCAAATAGCCAACTTATGCGTGAACAAGTCTGTTATCTGAGAATTAAGTAATGACTTTGAATTTAAGTAGTGTAACAGGAGGTAAACATTTTCTCATTTTTACCTCAGTTAATTTACAGATGGGTCATATGCAGGCTGGATAAGCTGATCTTTCCACTGCACCACTGACCTTCATCTGTGGCAAAGAAAAGATTCCTACATAAATCATTTTGAGCATGTGTCACCAACCTGAAAAACTCCAGAATTTCATCATAGATTTGGTCAAATTTCAAAATCTTGGCTTTGGCCACAGTAATTTAGACAGAGGCAGAGTCCTCTCTTTAGTCTAGATGTGTAGAAGGTTCCAAAAGGTGAGATTATGAAATTCAGTATTCTGACAATGCCTGATCTTTTTTATATGATTAAAATTGGTAATTTACCTGTATACCACAGTCCTGGTAAATGATGCTTAGATTTGTATGTCATGAAAGGAAAACTCTGTACTTTAGTTATGTTCTGAATCTTAGTCTTCTATCCAAAATAGTCATAATTTTTCTAACCAGTGTTAGAATAGCATTGAAGAAGATTGTGGTTATTACAGATATTTTCAAGCTGTCATACAAAGGAAAATGTAGTCTCGAATGAGTGTGAGTGTCAGTGCTCTGAGCACTGACAAGATTTTTTAAGAATTCCCAAGTGACAGAAAATACATATTTTTTAATGGAAGTTTACAGATGGCTTTGTGTGCCTAAAGCTTTACACACAACCATGTTGTAATGGATATGTGCTCTGAAAAAGTACCATTGCAAACTTTAGTTACGTGGGGTTTAAACATTCCACATTTAAGGTCCAATTTTGTTCTTATTTTTCAATGAGACCAGTGTTTACAGAACTTGAATAAAGCAAAAGAAGCCTCTGCACTGATTAGTGCATTTTGATATCTGGATTTTATGCTTTTAATCACTGAAGAATGTGGTTTATCCTGTCTGCAACAGAGTAGGAGGAAGATAATACAGGGAGGTCATTCTGTGGAATTTCTGAGCCTTTTTTGAGGAATATTAAAACTGCTTGGAAAGGGGACGCAAACATTCCCCTCCTCCATCCCTGAATAGCTGGTTCTTTTCATCTCTAGCAACGCGTGCCACACTTTGTGCCAAAATTACATTTTCAAAGGAACTTGGGTAGGTTGTAGAGCTGACCCAGGCATGCCCTGATGCACCCACTGGTCCCAGTGACCCCAGGCCTCCCTTGCCTGTCAGTTTGGTGGTGGTTGTGCAGAAGGGAAGAGGCAGATCTGTGAGAGCAGGACAAGCAAGGGGAACAGGCAGATGCAGGTGTACCTTGGGCTCCTTGTGTCAATACAGAGCAGATACACGGGGGAAAGGTGTCACTTAGAGCTTTTCATGGCATGCTTAAGAAGTTGTGTTCTTGTGCCACAAGTCACAGGAATTATTTTCTCAGTAGTGTCCGAGCTATAGAGAGAGTAATGAAGACAGTGAAGAATGTAATTAAGTCTGTAAATCCATTGAAATCTACTTTCAATTCAGTGACAAGATTTACAGTCTGTGACAGTCCAAATGGTAATGTGTGTGTGACAGTAGGTTGGCAGAAATTGAAAAAACTTCTTTGAAGATTATCCGAACTGATGAAGTTACCAGAATCTTTTGTTTGCTCTTGACACACAGAAACATTGTGCAATTGGTTTTAATGTGTTCACCAAAGCAAACAGCAGCACAGAGGGGGAGGTAAAGAAGTGGGAAGTGGGAGAGACAGGAACTTATAAAGGGAAATTGCATAGTCCTGTCCTGTGTTTTTATTTCACACTTTCCACAAGGTTCATGAATGCAAAATGAAGTTATTTCTTCTAAGCTGCTTGCTGTTTTCTTGCTGTTGCCAAGCTGGGGCAGTGAAGCGGGAATACTACCTGGGCATTACAGAGACTGTCTGGAACTATGCACCCGGCAATACCAACGCCATCTCTGGGCAGCTTTTTGCAGAAGAAGAGTAAGTAAAGCAGTTCACACTGGCTGAGTTTGATTTTATAGTATCGTCTGGTTTAGACACCAGGGCCTCACTGAAAACATGGTGAAGGCAGTGAAATGAGTCTTGTTGGTGTCAGTGGATTTTCTGTTAGAGCTATAAAAGAATTTCGATTTTTTTTCCTGGCTTGCTTGAGAGTTTCATTCCAGTGTTCTACTAATTAAAAGCATTGGAATATGTAGAGGGATACGAATTTGTTGTAATGAAATATTTATGAAGAAGAGACTAGAAAAATACTCTGAATGCCTAATGATGTTAAATTTTGAGTATCTAAGATGCCAGTGCCAAAGAGATGACTTTTGCTGTTGGTTTTAAATGCAGAAGCTTTACAAATTTAAAACTTTCCTACTGTGTACAGGTTTCCTTTCTAGCTATTAATTGTTGGCAGAGGTGACTCTCACTAGTGCAGCAGCACAGCTGGGTCCTTCCACCACAGTGGAGGAGCTGGGTTGCTTGTTACAAGTCAAGGAGAGTCCTGTGCAGGGTGAGAGCAATAAGTTGGCTGAGGATAAGTATGATCAGGAGGAGGGGAGCACCCTGGAGGTATGTATAATCAATAAACTCAGATATAAAAGGCATCAGAGAAGTCTGAGAGAGAGAAAAAGTGTTCTTTCCTTCTATTTTTGAAGTGCCTTTAAAAGTAAATAGCACAATACCAAAATAAAAACGAGATAAATCAGAAATTAGAAAAATCTCAAAAATGCAGTTCTCATTTAGTCTGTGGATGAGGGATTGGATGATTTTCTGTCATTTGTTTTCTCTAGTGAGAGCCAGTTTTCACCACCATAATCTGCCACTCCGTCAGGTGTGAAATCAAGCCGTCTGCTTTATCTTTCACTCACAAACTGTGTGAGGTGTAAGACACTGTCAGTGATTCAGCAGGCTAGTGATTCTGATCAGGGATGGAAACAGGGCAGCTTGTCTGAGAATTCTAGAGCCGTGTTGTAATACAATGAATGACTGCTCTTCACTTTCACTGCTTTTCTCTGCTCTGTGATGACCAGCAGCTTGCTGCATTAATTCCAGGTTTTCAATGGTTATATGCCTGCAATGCAGCTAACCCCTTTTGTTGTACTTTTCGTTTTCAGGCTCTTCAGTTCCTCGTCTCCTGAGTCCTTTAACTATGAGGCTGTGCTTGTGTGGACATTGATGTTTATAGGGGCAGGGAAAAGCACAGTGCAGAAGGAATACTTTGCAACTAAATGATAGCCGTTTAAACAGTCCAATAAGTATTCGTTTGATTCAGTTTGGAACTCAAAAGCCTCATGCACTCAGACTTCTACTAACTGAGCCTTTGCAACTGAGTTTATGCTCCCCGAGTTTCAGGGCATTCCTGAATTGGCAGTTTAATTACAGTGCAGGTCTGTGCTTGCCCATGCACATACAATTCCTTCCCCACAAGCTCAAACAATACTCAGCCTCATAGAAAATGCTTTGCATTTTTGGGCAGTATTAGCTTGCTTCAGAGGGCTTGCTCGTAGTTATGCACAGTGCTACGGAGGCCTGGTCTTTATTTGAGACTATTAATTTAAACCATTGACATATAAAACAAGTATCTGACACTACAGATGTGTTTATGTATTTTCTTTACAGGTCAGCTGAAGTATTTCTCAAAAGAGGACCACATAGGATAGGAAGCACTTACAAGAAGGCTGTCTACACTCAGTACACCAATCATTTGTATGATGTGATAGTTGACAAACCTTCCTGGCTGGGTTTTTTGGGTCCTATAATTAAGGGAGAAGTTGGTGATTCCATTACTATCCACTTGAAAAACTTTGCTTCCAGAAACTACACGCTCCATCCACATGGTGTAAAATACACAAAAGAAAATGAAGGTAAGCTTGATTCCATCCTATGAGAGAATCTATCAAAAGTTAATCACTCGTGTGAGTGTAAGTGATATTCTCTCATTGGAGAGAACACTGGTCCAGTAAATCAATATTTAAACTAGGACACAATCAATTTAAAATAGGAACTAAGAAGTTTGATAATTTTTTCAAGAGTGAAATACAAAGCCAAAAGTGGCAAATTTAAATCAACATTTTACCTACAATAACAGTATTTGTGTTTCAACTAGCATAAGGGTATAAATGTTTATAAGAGATTCAGCTATGGATATATGGATATAAAGAAAAATCAATGCTGTTGTGGAGAAGATATTGTTAACAGCGATAACAGAAAAGTCTCTTAAAATGGAGAAAGATACTGCTTAGTAATTAATTAATTAATGAAATGAAAGTCTGACACACTTTAAGATGTATTTAGAGGTGCCTTTGGGATTAGTGATGGCTTGTCCTTGCAATAGCCAGTCTTGCCACACTCATGCAATGGGGGATTGTCTGCACTGGATGGCACCACAATATGGCTCTTGAAAGTTCTATTAGCAGGCCTTAAAAACAGCGCGTGAATTGGTGGGAATATGATGTTGTCTCAAAATCAGTCTTTAAAAATCTTTCATTAGAAGAATATGAGAAGTATCAGCCTAGCTTCTAATATTTTGGGAACTTTTTCATTACAACTAGCATGTGTCTTGATACAGACACAGTCTGTGGGATCAGAACAGTGTGCTGTGCAGCAGTACATGCACTTTTGGGAAATTTTTTCTGTTGCTATTGTTCCAGAAACACTTATATTCCTTCAGGATATATGCAATATTTAGAGCAGTTTCCAAGATCAGTATTTAAGAAATGTTTTGCAAGTATGTGAATTGTTATCTTTTTACCAGAAGTACATAGTTCCTCCCAGTAAATTAACGACTAACTTTAATGTGCCATTAATTGAAATACTCCTGTATAGAACTTCAAAGGCAAATGAAGAGATTCCTAAAGAGAAAGAAAACATCTGCTTACCTGATTTAAAAGTTGTGGATTTTTAATCTGTATTCAGATGTTCAGTCCATTGTACTGCAACATGTAGTGAACCTGAAGCACGGCAGGTGCTATTCTGACACCCTGTTGTGAATATGTTGTGCTAACGGTGCCTGTGTGGCATCTTCAGGTGCTTTTTATCCTGACACCACCAAAGATTTGCAAAAGAGAGACGATGCTGTGGAACCTGGAGGCCAGTACACTTACACATGGGACGTGACAGAAGATCAAGGTCCAGCTACAGGAGATGCAGACTGCATAACCAGGGCTTACCACTCCCACGTAGATGCTCCAAGAGATGTTGCCTCAG
Source organism: Anabacerthia variegaticeps (assembly GCA_035583185.1). Taxonomy (NCBI): domain Eukaryota; kingdom Metazoa; phylum Chordata; class Aves; order Passeriformes; family Furnariidae; genus Anabacerthia; species Anabacerthia variegaticeps. The sequence goes on along the minus strand of JAWWEW010000012.1, from coordinate 89,151 downwards.
GGCTTGTTGGGCCTTTAATAATTTGCAGGAAAGGTAAACCATAAATAAGTAGGCAAGTAAATAAAAACATATGCAAGGTGATTGATAAGGGTCATTGATAAATATCAGTGAAATAATTTATTGGAAGATGAGAAGATTACAGTTATTTTGAAATAACAGCTTGTGGTCTTCTCAATTAGCTGCCTTCAGTGGTGTAGGAAGTAGTCAGACTTTTTGTGTGACAGACAATATAATTTGCAGAATACTGTGTCACAAATCCATGAGTGAGATGTGTTCATGCAATGTACAAGAAAGTGTAAATACTGATATAAGAAACAGATTTACATGCAACGTTTATTCTCAGTAAAGTTATTTTATAGTATCTGTCAAAAGGGATTTTTGTTTCCTGACTATGTAAGTTTATGTGTACAGTCACACTCAAGGAAAGTGGCAAAACAAGAAGTAAACAGGGTCCAGCCCTACTGAGATTACAGTTAAAACTGACAAAAAAATGTCAGTTGCCAAGGACTTTGAATATGAATTTGAATATACCACTTCCTTTTTCAGGTACAATGAATAGGGCGGGTGATCAACATTTTGATGCTGAATTTATCCTTATGTTTTCCGTGATGGATGAAAATCTCAGTTGGTATCTAGAAGATAATATCAGAACATACTGTTCTGAGCCTTCCAAAGTGGACAAAGATGATGAAGACTTCCAGGAAAGCAATAAAATGCACTGTGAGAGAACATTATATTAATGTTGCTTGTCATTGATATGGTGAAGTAATATTTTTATGTCTTGTCTCTTTTAAAGATGAATTGTTGATAATTTTTTTTTTTTTCCAATCAAGGCTTTTTTCTTGGAGGATTAAGAAAGATCCTTTTAAGTAAAACAACAAAACCTTTAAAGTGATGGCAAGTATTGTACAATCAAACCTTTGGAGTTGTGATATAAAATTCTTAGGGGCCAGAAAGCTCTTTGCCAGTGTAGTTTCCCAGGCACTCTAAACAGAGTTGTATTACTTTGTTCTATTTCTCAGTCCTGAATTCTGTATTGTAATATCACAGTTTAGAAAAACAGTTTTTACTGTAAACAAAGAAGATACCTTTGGCTCTGACCAGTGGAATTCCAGAATCATAGCAGGTAGCTGTGGAAATGAAGTGTGTGTCTGATATTGGCTTACTTTCAAAGGTGTGGAGCTTGCTTTTGAGCCTCTTTCTGTTTTGAAGAATAGAGCAATGGTTGTATGATACCTGCTTTTGGAGTAAAGATTCTAAGGCCTGTGAAGTTAACTGTAATAACCAACATTTATTTTAGCAATCAACGGGTACATGTATGGATACCTACCAAACCTCACAATGTGTGTGGAAGATAAAGTAAAGTGGCATCTTTTTGGCATGGGTAATGAAGCTGATATACACTCAGCATACTTTCATGGACAGACCTTAATAGAAAGGCATCATCGAGTTGACACCATCAGCCTCTTCCCAGCCACATTCGTTGATGCTGTCATGACACCAAAGAGCCCTGGGGAATGGCTGCTCAGCTGCCAAGTGAATGATCATATTGAAGGTATAGTAAAAGTTTCCAAGACGAGAATATTTTTAGCTTGAGCTAAGAGTTTACTGACTCACTTTGGCAGGGCTCCCAACCTGGTTATATGCCTGGCAATATTCTCCTGTGGGTAACAAAACTCTCTTATTAATTGAAATGCCTACAAGTGCATTAGATGGGCTTGAGCGTGTGCCATGAAAATCAAGGGATTTCTTATCTCTAATGGAAATCGTTATTGGCTGGCAGCAATTAGCACAGCTGCACTTCTGCAAGCCTCAACTTTGGACAAAAAACCAGCACAGTGTTTGCCTCTCACTGAAAATAACTAACCACTATTTTCTCTTTGCCAGCAAAAAAGATGGGGCTCCTTCCAGATTTGGCAAGGGGGACAGGACAGGCAGGCTAACTTGCCTGCTGACAAAGACATGTTCTGGAAAGTGCATTGGTGAATAACCGGGGAGAGAATTTGTCATGAAAGTGGGAAAGAGCATAGAACTGAAAATCATTCTCCAAGATTTGAAAATTCTAATATAAAAAGGAGAATGTAACCTACATACTCAACAGCTTTGAAATAGTTATCACATCCAGCAACATTCTGGTTGAAGTATCCTGGGCACAACTTGAATCCTGCAAACTGCCCAATATATATATGTAAACCGGCTCTCTTTACTATCTTATTCTTATCTCCAGCAAGCAGTTTTGCTAACAGATGGTTCCCTTAGGGTGCAGAGACCCAGGAGTTTCACAAGTAAGCTGTTGGTTAGATTTAGATGGAAGATGGTCAGTCTGGTAGCATCTGACCTTGACTGAAGTGCTCCTTGACAGAAGTGTGTCCACCCTACCCTTATCCTCTCTGCCGTGGCAATTGCAGCTTTACAAACAGAAATCCCTTTACCACACCTGTTCCCCTGCTGTAGATACCACATCTGGGTCTCTCCTAGCTCAGCTGGCATGCATTCTTTTATAACATTCATCTTCCTTTTTGTTTGTGATTTGCATGTCCATCAATGGTACGTGAGTTCTCCAGGGAAGAGAAGAGCTGTGGGAAGCAGGGAAAGAGAAAACAAAGTGCAGTTCTTTCTCCCTAGGTTTCTCTACCTCCTCTTTTTTTTTTCCTTTTTTCCCCCCCAGGTGGTATGCAGGCCCTTTATAAAGTAAAAGATTGTAAGAAATCCACACCAGATCACAATGAGAGTACGAGGATAAGACAGTACTTCATTGCTGCTGAGGAGATCATCTGGAATTATGGCCCATCTGCAATGAACCACTTTACAGGACAAGAATTAATTGTTGACAGGTAAATGCTTCTAATTAAAGAAGTTTTATTTTACAAGCAGAATTGATTTAAACATGCTAAGTAAGGTAAGCCATATGGGTAGAACTGACCTTTAAGCAGAATTGCTCATTGTCCTCACTTCTGCTTAAATATTAATGGTAGAATAAATATCAGACCAAATGAGGTCTATTTCCTTGTAATCTTACTATAAATTTTGCTGCTATGTTAGTCATTTCACTGGGATTAACTATTATGTCCTATATAGGCAGTGACCCCCTGATGATTCAAGATGGTTGATTATTCTGAGTTAGAAAACATAGCTAGGAATTCAAGATCGTGGCCTCAGCTGATGGAAATCAAGCTAATGGCATCTCATCTAGGAAACAACCTGCAGGAGATAGCTTTATCCTTTCCTCTGTGTTTATATATTTAAAACTTGGATCCAATCACTGATTACATTGATTCCTCAAATTTTTTGTCTGTGAGTTAAACACCTCCTCCACAAGGGACAAGGCACAGTTCATTGTTTGAATAAGTGCTTGTAAAACACTGAAAGGTCCTTTCTTGAAGAGTAGAAGTGCAGACTGAATCTTCTCACTTTGTGTTTAGATGTTACACATTCTTGGTATTTTATCTGCTCTTGTTGAATTATTTATGACTTTTAATTAAAAGTGAACTCAAGGTTGTGAAATGTTGACTAGAAATCATTGTTGATGAGTCTCTAAGTGTATTGGCTTTGTAAGGGCACTGCAGCACTGTGACCTTTTCCTAGAGAAGCTAGTGAAGGATAATGGATTCCTGCACATCTTAATGAGACTGCAGGTAAGTGTGTGGCCAGAGCACGGAAAAGAGATCCAAAAGACAAACCCAGCATGTCATACCTCAGAAAAACAGGGTTGAGGTCCTGAATGCCTTTGTACACCCGAGCATCATGACTTGAACTGTTTGTATCTATTGCAATTTCTTTTACACAGTGAATCTCACATCTTTTTTGAACAAAGTGAGACAAGAATTGGTGGCTCTTATAAAAAAGCAATTTACAAAGAATACACAGATGGTTCTTTTACTGAACATAAAAAAAGACTCACAGAGGAAGCACATCTTGGACTCTTAGGTAAGATAGTCTAAAATTTTTTCGTGTCAAAGATTTATGAGAGTGAACAGTCACTTCCACGAGTCAGCAAGCAGTGCCCCCACCTCCAAGGAGGGGCCCTCAGCTCTCCTTGGCTCCTGCAGACGCTGATGCCTGTGGCTTGCCCCAGGAGATGCCCCAGGGTGTAAGGAAGCTCTTGAAGGCAATGCTGTGGTGGTGCCCAACTTCCCTGTGGGAGCATGCCGTGGTCTGCAAAGGTCAGGTTCTGAACTACAGGTCCAGTCTAGGCAGGTCTAGTCCTATTGATAACCTGACTGGTTCTGGCAGGGTTGATGCTAATGTCTGTAAATCCCTTTCCAAAGGGAGAAACTATCCTGAAAGTCACTGGGCCTCCGCATGAACTGGGAATGATTGCTCCTGGGCTGCCATGTGATTCAGGTCATGTGCCAGGGACCTGATTTCTGCTGCAGATGCCCAGGGGCATTCCCCTGAAAGGGGAAAAGCAGCCAGCCACTGATTGCCATTAAGTTCATGGTGACCTGGACACCACTTGCTAGAAATGCCCTGTAATTAGGCCATGTGCTCTTTTCCAGGACCTGTTATCAAGGCTGAAGTAGGTGAGCACATCAGGGTGACCTTCCGGAACAACGCCAGCCGCCCCTTCAGCATCCAGGCCCACGGAGTGCGCTGTGCCCGGGGCATGGCGGGGGCACGGTACGGCCCCGCGCCCGCAGGTGCGTCATGGGGCGGGAGGGAGGGCTGCAGCACCTGGCCAGTGCTGCTTCACCTGGCCACAGGTTAAAGAGGGTAAAATAATGTCCACTTGACATAATTCCCAGTGGTGATTTCTGTAATAGGTACTGAATCTCCAGCCTCTCACGTGATCCCTGGTGCTACATTTATGTATGAGTGGAATGTGCCAGAAGATGTAGGTCCCACAGACCAAGACCCAGACTGTTTAACCTGGCTTTATTACTCAGCTGTGGATGCAGTCAGAGACACCAATTCTGGCCTTGTGGGTCCTCTGCTAGTGTGCAGGAAAGGAGCTCTTCTTCCTTCTGGGAAACAGGTCAGGCAAAGTATAAAAATTGAAGCATCTGCATCATCAATAGCTGTATCTGCTTTCTCCTTCTGGATTGCACCACCCCCTCTCCATGTCACAGTCTCACCCACGTGCTAAGGGGAATACTCAACATGAAGAAAGCGGGTTTGGTTTTCAGTCTGGCTCCAAATAGAGAGTCAATTCATTGTGAAAACACCATTGTTGTGAGCAGCCACTGGCATTTGAGTCTCACCTAGAATGAGAATGTCTAGCAAAATGTAGAGATTTTGAAGACCAAAATACAAATTCATTTCCAGAGGTGGTTCCTGCTGGTAGAAGGAGCATTAGTAGCAGATAGTCACCAGATAAAGCAATTACAGAACTTTGAGATTATCAGAATGAAGTATCAATATATGCATCGACTCTACTTTGTGACTTATACTCGTCAATTATTATGAGCATAGCATTTTTTTCCCTGACATTTTTTGTTCACTCATTTCTATTTTCCTTTGTGCTATTTCTTCTTGACAGAAAAATGTAAATGTGGAGTTTTTTCTACTTGCCACAGTATTTGATGAGAATCTGAGCTGGTACTTGGATGACAATATTTTGATGTTTACATTAAGCCCTGATAAAATTGACAAAGATGATGAAGATTTCCAAGAGTCTAACAAAATGCACTGTAAGAAAACTATTAGCCAAATATTAATTTCTACAATAAGGTTTTTGTTTTTATGGTTTCATGTTGGAGGCTAGAAAACTGTATAGTGGCAGAGACATTTCACTCCTTTGCAGTGGAAATAAACACCAAAATGTTTCAATGCAATTCAATTTCAACTAAATGTGGTAGTTCAAAGTACAGTGCCAGGTGTTCAGTGTCTTGCATGGCAGTTCAAGATTTAGCATGGTTTATGTACCACTTTGAGTAGACAGGAGGAATTAGGTCTTTAGCCCATGTGCAACCCCTGTGAATGCAACCAGGCAGCAAGAGAAAACTGACCTCTTCCCTACAGATGATGTAGCTGAAAAGAGGGTTTTCACAGAATAACAAAGAGTTGATTTTCTAGTTTTGGTGAAAGTATTTTGTTATTGATATTTCTGTCAGCCTAAGGCATCTCATTATATCTTAAGTGTTTGTTAATCAATCTGTATTGCAGAGTTAAGTAATATATTAGTCAAGTTGAGTTTTACATTCTCATATCTTCTGCAGCCATTAATGGTTATATGTACGGAAATCAGCCTGGTCTTGAGATGTGTAAAGGAAGTGTGGTTTCTTGGCATTTGATGGGCTTGGGTTCAGAAGCTGATGTCCATGGGATATACTTCTCAGAAAACACATTTGTAACTAAAGGAACAAGAAGGGATACAGCAAATCTGTTTCCGCATACATTTCTTACAGCTATTATGAAGCCTGATGCTGAAGGTAAATGTCTTGTTTAAAAATCCTATTAGTTATGCAGAAACTGTTACCATTGAATGTTTCGTGCTTATAGACAAGCTTTAAATAGCTGGTATTTTGATCCTAGTGCTAAAACTGTGCACAGGTGTGTTTGAAAGGCAGCAGAATGTAAGGACATTTGTTCTTAATGTTAAAGCCTTGATTTTTCTAGCTTCTCTGTATTCTGAATTTTATTAGTACAAGTAGCCATATTGCACGAAGAGTTTGGACTGTATACGAGCAATAGCCTGTGTCTCACTCCTTAAACACTAAATCAACATTGGTAGTACAATCTTAAGGTAACAGACTTTTGTCCTCAAGTCTTTGTTTCTTGTATGACCTCTAGGAGTTTTTGAAGTGTCCTGCCTGACAACAGACCACTACACCGGAGGCATGAAGCAGAACTACGAAGTGAAACAATGCCACTGGTGGAATGTAGATCTATCTATGTATTTGCATGAAAAGACTTACTACATTGCTGCAGTGGAAGTTGAATGGGACTATTCTCCTAACAGGACTTGGGAATTTGAGCGGCATCAACACCATGAGGAAAGGTACTTTGAAATATACACAGGGGAAAAAATGCAAAGCAAGCAAAGGAGCAACTCGCTTCTCCTCTGAAGCTTTTTCTCCTCCAGACATTCCTAGACACACTTTCTTTTCATATAGGTTTTTAGGGCTCCCTTGAATTTGCCATCCTTCCCTGTACTGTTGCCATGTAACTTTGAGCCAGACAGCACGATGTTCAAGAAATACTCCAGCATAGATTGTCTGTGGGACAAGTGTATATTTTCATAGTCCTGGGTAATTCATGTGCATTTATTATTTACTGATATTGGTAATCCTTGATGTGGAAAGCTTAAAATGTTCATCATCATCACATCTACGATGACTATTTTGTCCTGATTATTGATTACTTAAAATCTGTAACAAGTCTTTGCCTCATGTTTATTTGTAGTCTGAGTAAGGTTCTTTTTCACTCCTCTCAATTTCATGAGCTTACACAAGATATGCTCATGACCAAATCCACTCACTGTGAAGCCTGTTGCCTTGGTGGGTTTTTTTCTAGTATTTGAATCTCAGTGCGAACTGACTGGATCAAATAATTCATGCCAATTAGCAGAAGAGGCTAAACAAGAACTGGTGATTTTGTGTTCCACTTGAACAACTTCAGCTGAGGTTAAAGTAGCAGATTGTAACTGCCTGCATTTTATTAACTTAATTGTATTCTCTTCCTTTTCCTCAGCTTGATAGCACATCTCTTTGCCCTGCATGGCACAGTGGACTCTGACACAGTACTACGCACAAGTAATATGAACTATGCTGTCATACTACTTTTTTTCCCCCCACTGTCTCCAGCCCCTGTGATTTCAGCAGAGAATCAATCCCTCAGATTGCATTTCAACAAGGCACTTAAACTTTACAAGTTTTAGGCTTCTTTTCAGATTACAAAAGTCACTGAGGGCTCTGTTTTTCAGTATACAAGTTGCTGTGTGACTTGTTGCAATTTGAAGTATCTGCCAGGCCGAGCACTCAGAATTCTTTCAAGTGCTATATAGATTTGGTCTGTCTATGGTGAGTTTTTTAACCTTCTAAACAGAAACCTCCCATCTTAACAAGGATGTTTTCATGTTGAAGACACCAGCAGTTTATGAGATTACTGTTTCACTGAGCTGGACTCTTGTTTCATAGTTAATTGACATAACTGCAAAAGATGTTTTAATACACGAAGAAATGTTTGTTTGTTTTTTTTCTTTTGACAGCCCTGGCAATCCATTTTTAAATAAAAATGACAAATGCATTGGCTCAAAATACAAAAAGGTAGTATATCGTGAGTACACTGATCAGACATTCAGTACTCCCAAAAACAGAGCAGAGGAGCAGCAGCACCTGGAAATTCAAGGTAGAGTCATCATAAAGTTCAGTTTTGAAAATGTGAAAAATGCAGTGAGACAACCCAAAAGATACTATTTGAATAGCACCGAGTATAGTTCTACCCACACAAAGTGCCTAAACCATGGAGAAAACCTACAGGGAATTGCTGCTTTTATTATGGTATTTTCCCTTCAAGATTACATGGCTTGCTGTAAAAGTTAAAAACCCTTCTGGTTTGCTGCTTGATCAGAGGTCAGTATCTCCAGCATAAAACTGAGTAGCAACATCCAAACTGACTTCAGGTACGCAGCAGGTGCTCAGAACTTTTGAGACTTAAGAGGCTTAACTTCAGCATCTCAAGTTGGCAAGTCACAGTGAACACCACTATCTGTGTATGGTTTTCCGTTCAATTATAAGCCAATGTTGTGAATTTGAACACAAGCTGTCTGTCTGCTCTGATCTTTTGTAAAACGAAGTTAATCTTTCTTTTCAATCCAACAGGGCCACTGCTTATGTCAAATATTGGAGATAAAATTATAATAATTTTTAAGAACTTAGCATCAAGACCTTATTCCATCCATGCCCATGGAGTGAAAACAGACAGTTCTGCTGTTGCTGTAACTAACCCAGGTATCAAGCAATTCTTATTTCTAGCAGGTAACACCAAGACTTCTAGTAAGGTGTAGCAAGCTTTCAATTTCAAACAGTGGGAAGGACATTGGTTTTGTTTGTATATTTTACCTCAGGTTCTTAAATTTTTGATGCTCGCTATGACAAATATTTCTACAGTTCAAATGGCCCTGCTAACTATGGCTATATATCTTTTTTCTTCACTGATCAGTAATTTTTTGACACAACGTGGCTTTACCTTTCGTGAAAGCAAACAGATTTGGTTATATAGAGAAAATATAGCCTATGCTATTATTTCTGAAGTTCCTCTGTGATCTTTACAAAAGATACAATTGTCTTTATTAAGTATGGTAAACTGGACAGGCAAGAAATACAAAGAACCACATTGTCAAGAAGAATCAGGGTTCTGCAGAAACGATCGTAAGTTAGCCAGTGCAGCTGGGGGAAGAAAAGGGGAAGTTCAAGACAAATATAAGCTGTAAATGGAGATAACATCTGCTTCAGGATGACCTCCTATAGATCAGCACACTGAAAACTTCTAAAATTCATTGATACTTATTTAATTCAGGTGAAATGAAAACATATGTCTGGAAAATCCCGGAGAGATCTAGTCCTGAGAGAGGAGATCCACATTGCATTGCATGGGCATACCATTCAACGGTGGACATCATTAAGGTATATCAGTCTGAAAGAGTTTTTTCATGACTCCAACATGAATATACTTACAGAAAAAGGGAGATGAGCTTGAAATTCTTTCTTCTTTCTCTATCAAGTTACTTCCCCCATTACCAAACCTTTGAATTTAAATGTTCCTTTAAGTCAAATTGCAGGAAAGTTGGGACAGAATTTGAGGGCCATGGCCCTCCATGTTCTTGCTTCCTGGTTCTTCTGCTGCGGGTATAGATCACCTCACTCAGATTTCCTTCTTAAAGCTAGCACATTATACCTTGCTCACAGTATCTAATCAGTCATGTTGGGGAAAACTAACATGCAGCTGTGAAACACAACTCTGCCATTTCTTACCAAGCACGCATTAACTTAATGACTAGATTTTTAATGGAAATGAATGTATTCTTGCCTTCATGTCTCAACAAATACAAATAAAATGTCAAGAAGTATCTTTTGAATGAAAACCAAGCTGAAAATTATAAAATTACAAAAACAGTTTGGGGGAAAAAACAAGCAAGAAATTAGCATGGAATGAATGTTTATTTCTAGCAAGAGATGAAAATGAAGCAGTTAGTCTTCAAGGAACTTGATCCATGGGTAGCATGTAACAGTGGAGAAATAACCTTGTTTGTCTGACACTGGCTGCCTTTATTCCCAGCTACTGACAGCTGTAAAGAGAGTAAGAGGATTCATGTCTGTCACTAAATGTGCTTCTGTTAGTTAGATCTTGCAGTTATGTAATTTCTCATTTGTCATTTCAGGACACTTACAGTGGATTAATAGGCACACTTGTTGTTTGTCATAGACATTATTTGCCATCATTTCGTACGGAAAAGAAAGTTCAATTTGCTCTTCTTTTTATGGTTTTCGATGAAAATGAATCATGGTACTTGGATGAAAACATTAAAACCTATTCTGCAAACCCACACCTTGTTGACAAAGAGGATGAGGAATTCCTTGAAAGTAATAAAATGCACGGTATGTTTCCCAGTGTAGTTAATATAGCTCTGGGAACTCTATAAAATTATATAGTTGAAAGTACTTCACCTAAATGTGACTTTCTCACTCCCCCTGCATTTCCAGTTCCAGTGCAGAAGGCTTGAAAACTTTTACTCAAACTGTTTGAAAACACTGTTAATGCCACTGAATTACTTTTTCCCCCAGATTAACAAAAACCCCTCCAAATAAATACCTCCTGCCCTCCTCCCCCAAATATTCCCATACTGAAGTTTCTGATGTCAGCAAACAACTGTTCTTGATAAGCTGGAAGGGCTATGTGCATTCTGAAAACATGTCCTGGTAAAGCTTACCCTTTACAAAGAGCTACGGGAAATGCAGATGTTCAAGAACTGCAATATTAACAATGTTGTACAGTAAAGAAATTTTATTTACTATGTTATTCTTTCTAGTTAAATGTGGACTATAAACACATCCGTTCATAATGTGCTGTCCTAAGCCATTACTTTTGTCTGGCATTTGCTTTCAAATCTTGTATTAGAGATCAACAATGCACAGGATTTATTTGTTTTCTCTGTCTTGTTCTTTCCTTCCTTTTAAGCCATTAATGGAAAGGTGTTTGGAAATTTGCATGGCCTAACTATGCATGTTGGAGATAAAGTCAGCTGGTATCTGGTGGGAATGGGCAATGAGATAGACATTCACACAGCACACTTCCATGGCCACAGCTTTGACTACAAGGTATCAAGTCCTTTTCATTTATTTCTTGTCCTGTTAGGAATGAGAGCTAGGTCAATTACCATGGACTATAATCTATGGTGAAAAGTCATGTTACAATATTAAGCAGGGCTTGTAATTTGACCGTAAGGTTTTTATCCTCAAACCTTTATTTGATCAACATAGACGAGCCAGAGAATATCTGCCGTTAGCATTTGCTGACTGGTAACCTCACAAGTTGTGTTAAGAAGATAGCTGTGAATTTTTCATGACTGTTGCAAGACAAAAGCTGTAGTTGTCCTTCATTTCCACTTAGCTCATAGTTTGTTAAACTTTGGAGCACGAAATGGATGTACAAAGTGATGCTTCAGTAGAAATGACACACAGAAGGAGTCTTTTCATCCAATTGTGATTAAGATGTTTGGTGGGTGAAGGGATAAAGCTTAAGTTACTGCCATCGGGTAATGCCTCAGTTTAACTGTTACTTCTTTTTGTCCTGAAGCAAACAGGGGTTTACCGGGCAGATGTCTTTGATTTGTTTCCCGGGACATTTCAAACTGTGGAAATGACTCCACAGAACCCTGGAACTTGGCTGCTACATTGTCACGTTACTGACCACATCCATGGAGGCATGGAAGCAACCTACACTGTGCTCCCAAAGGAAGGTAAGAGCTCCCTAGCTCAGGAACAGTCATTATGTTTAAAGATGCACTGTGGGACTCACAGACAGGCAGTGTACTCAGAAGCAGTTCAGGCATTCAGAGATATTTCCATGTCTAGAAGCTGCCTGGTCATGCTTCCCTCAGCGCAGCTCAGGAAACTGAAGTAACTAAAGGACTGGATATTAACTGACTATTGCTCCAGCTTCCCACCCAAGAAATTAAAGTTACAGATTTTTATTCAAAAAGAATTCTTCATGAGACAGTATTTCTGTACCCAAGAATTGACAGTAGTGTCAGACTCCATCTCAGTCTTCATTTAAAACAGTAAGAACAGTTGGTAAATAAAGCTGAATTCTTCACTCCTACACAGCTGAAGTACTGAAAAATAAAATACTGTTTTCTTTCTCAAGAATGTGTTTTAGCTTTACAGACACTATCTCCTTGCTCTAGCAATATTACCTGTAAAAAATCTTGAATCTTGAAGAATTTTGAAAATTCTTTTTCCTACAAGCTTCATACAATTTTAAAAGCAATTCTCTGCAGTACTCAAAAGACAGTGTACAACAGGTATTACCTGTAACTGATAGAAACAGAACAATAGGAATAAATATGTGTCTGTACATAAAGATATATTTATACACAACTGTATGATGTCTATTTGGATCTGTACTAAGAATACAGACTGGAATCTTAAACAGAATCTTGTAATTCGATTTTATAAGCCACTGGAATGTGAAACACAATCTAGTTCTATTTTATAAACCCTACTGATTTACAGAGTACATTGTGCCAAACCTGCACAGACAATAAAAAGGCTGATTTGAGAATACACAGAAGGAGATGTAGAAAGAGACTTTAACTTGTAGCAGCAGTATGTTGGATTTTTCATTATTAGCCATCCAAAGTGCATCAAAACATACCCTTCAGTGAATCTTAAAGCTGTTTTTAAATCTAACTCACAATGTCCAGAAGGTGCCGGCATCCACTGTGCTCATTTTGGACTCTGTGAGCCACATGAACAGACTATTCTTTTGATGAAATGTCTGTAAAAAAACTATTTTCACCCTTACAGATAAACCGTCTTTGTTCCCAAGATTATTCAATCAGATCAAGTGTAAAGGCATGGCAGGCACACAAGAATGACGAAAGCGTTTTAACACAATAATTCTCCAAGGTCTATCTTCAGTGAAGCATTTCTTGGAAAACACTCTCTTCTGGGCAACTCATCTCCATGTATGTTTTGGAAGATTTCATGTAGCGGTCACAGGTATCAAAAGGGCCAGAGACTAAGGTGGCTGAATGGATATAACAGTTTGTATTTTGCTTCAAAAAAATTTTATCTTGCAAGCCAAACATATTCTATGTGATGCCTAATGCATGTTATTTAACAGCTGAGGAACATGGAAGAGCCTAGTGAAATGTACCTTTTAAAAAACAAGTTTGCAAATAACCCCATGTAATAGCAAAATTTGTTTCTGCCATCACACTGTCACATTTTACTAGACAGATATGGTAGTAGTTACTGCTTAGAAAACAGGAATTTGGTTCTCGCTTTATCAGTAAGTTGACACTGAAAATATATATAGTATAATTGAACAGTTAACAAAATAGTTCTGTTATTTCTGTTGAATTATTTTAAAATTTTATCCAGTAACATCTTTCAAGATGGTACATTTAAAAGATGTGATGACTTGAGGGGTCATGGTTGCACAAGATGGTTTTCTTTTTCTGTTACGAAAATAATTCTAAGGCAGACAAAGCTATGCTGAAATGAGACAGCAAAGGGCAAAATTTGCTGACATCTATACTGAAGAGCTTCGCTCTGACCACTCAAGTAACTCCTGCAGTGGAATCGTTTTGGTGTTAGTTACGTAGCACAGCCCTTGACAAAGGAAAAAGGGAGCGTTTCCTGACAGAGGAAAGCAGCAGTATCAGTGCATGGCTGATGCTGGTCAAAAATGAAAGCAGGGAGGGCAGATATGGTCATGCCATCCAGTTGTTTCAATAGCCCAACTCCACACACATTAGACCTGTGTCAAATGAGAGGGAAGGATGTATGGGACAGGCAGGCAAAACAAAACATCTGGGCTTTACACCTGTCAGAACAGAGGAAGTTGCTTCTCTGAAACAAACTTGAATTGTTTTGTCCTTTTTTTAAGGTAAAAAGATACTGAAACCAACATAATACCTACCAGTAAATTAGATCATTGATTTTAGCTGCAGCAGGAATTCTACATGCGTAACTTAAACTACTTTCAATTTATCCTTTTTTTGTTAATGTATTTTAGCTGAAATATAGATGATTTCTTTTGACTGATTTCTACAGGTTTAAGTAACATTACAACTTCAGTGAAAACAGATTTACTACCATCAGGGTCAGCTAATTAGGCCTTTAGATAATGTAGATGGTTATAGGATCAAGGGAGTGGTATTTTCGGTAGATTTTCAAAAAAACCCAAGCTACATTGTATACATACATTCATAAGAAAGACAAACATTGACAGTTTATTAGACTGAATTCCAGCTCTGAAGGAACAGAAAGATGTTTTCTGCTCACAAGACAAACAAACATCAGTTCATACATGCACATGTACCTGAGATGCTTACCAAAAACCCTGAAAATATAAAGAGTTTTCAGCTGGATTTATGGCCTAGTGATACTTCAAATACTTGTCTACGGACTGAGTACAACAGAACAAAGAGAACAAAAACCAGCAAGCAAGCAGTAGTCTGTATCTTCTACCTCTGTTTCTCTCTGATTTATGGCCTTTTCTTGTGAGTTGCTAAATGAAAACATTTTCAGTGTAACATCTGCATGGGTACATACCTAGGATGACAGAGCAGCTGACTGATTTTGACAGCTGGAATTCAAGGGCATGTCTGTGTTGCAAAATGAAGTCACTAGGGCCCTATTCCAGGTGGAAGGGTTTACTCACAAAGTTAGACACATGCCCAAGCCCAAACTCCTTAGGTCAGTGATCCAACTAATATAGATTTAAGACTGACTTCCTGCTTTACTTTCAGTGAACACTGTATGTCCAATTGTACTCTACAGTCTGTATCTTCCAGTTGCACTGGCACCACAATTAGCTTCAAAACAGATGCTTTTCCTCAGACAACAGTTGCCCTTCAATAGTTGACACAAGATTTCAATGGGGAAAGTAAGATGATTTATGTGAGGGTAGTCCCACAGTACCTTGTATGCAGCTCTACTGTTTGTTTCATTTGCTTTTTTTATTCCAGCACATTCTTTGTATTTGAGTGGATAGTAGACCTCATTGTTTTAGGTCAGCGGCTTCCTCTGGCTGCAGTGAAGAAGATGTGGCAGGAAAAATGCTGCAGTTCCGTCCTCTGGTAGAAGACTGACAAAATCCCTTAGTTCCAGTTCCACTGCAACAACTGATAAAGTTTCTGCTCAGAGCAGGAGAGAAAAATCTTGTTTAGGTATTTCGAGTTTAGAACAAAGAAACAAACAAAAACAATTAACAATGTAATTACTAACTGAAGTAATTAAATTATCTAAATAATGCAAATGAAATGAAATTCGAGGCATACCCATTTGGATGCAAATACAACTATAGGAAACCTTAAAAGTATCTGAAATTATGACTTAACTTAGATTAAAACCATACCTCTATCTTGGCTCATTGGGTCTCCACATGGCACTAACACTAATGAAAGTCTGATCTAGTACTTTGTATGTTTTGTATGAAATGCAAAGGAAGCCCTGGAAATCTTATTCGTACCCTAACTCAGCACTTTCTGTAAAATTGGATGTTTTGCAAGCGGCTTCTCAGATCAAGCTGTTTAACATTATGTTCTTAAGCAATTACAGGACACTTACTACATGAAAAAAAATTCCAAAGAAAAACTGCTGGCACCAGAAACTACAACTTTGTGATAGAGCATGACAACCTGCGCAGCACAATGCAACCCCATGATGCTGTTTTCCTCAGACATTCCATTGGCATACTTTTAACAATATATGTGCTTTATTCAATATCATTAATTTGTCAAAAAAACACACTGGCCCCTCACCTATACACAGGATTATTAACTTCCTACAAATATATAACAATAGGACTACATAACTACTAAGGTGGATTTCTCTACTTCTAGTAATAACACACTGTCTGTGACCTAATAATAAATACATACGTAAGCCTCTCTTTGTGTTATCAGTAACAGCCTTGAAGAAAAACAAAACAATCACAATTAGCTCTATCTAGTACTTTTTTTTTTACTGGTGTCTATCCCTGATCTATACAGAAACAGTATGATGACCACAATTAACTGTTTTCGATACAAAATGAATGCCATGATTTTATAGGAGGGTACACTGCATATATTGCAGAATCCTCTGCTAGTGACCAGACACACTGCTAAATTGTATTAGCTTTAATTGGATAAAAAGGTTCCCTTTTCTTCCAGATTACCACACCAGCTGTCCTTAGTCTGAACAGTTACGAAGAATGTTAGCTGACATACAAAGGCTTCTGGAGTTGAGTTGCAACCAATTGATTTACCTTTGAGTGATGAAATGAGAACAGGGCAGTCATTTCCAGTAAGTCTAGTTCTCTTGCAAAGTTCAGGAAGCAACTTGTTCCACCACAGAGCCTAAATCCACAAAAACCCACAGAAAAAGTGTAGATCAACAAGGACTGCAATTAAGAGTATGAAAGAGCTGCTAAAAATACACTGAACTAAGCTCACAAATGTACACATACAAGTTGGTTACAATGAACTCGATTTATATAGTGCTCTGAAATGCAGTGATTTTGCATGTATTGTATTTTTCAATCTTCAGTGCAACCTTTTTCTGCTCAAAAATCTTAAAGTGCCCCTTATACCTGTATAGACACAAGTTTAGAAGACAAAAGTCACTAGAAAGACTGATGCAGTCAGAGAATTGATTTTTTTTCCCTCAAAACAGCTCCATGCAAAGTGGTGAACAGCATTACTGTAAGAACATTGCTTTGTCTCCTGACCTCATCTGTCTACTCCCAACAGTTACAGTAGTGAATTAGGTTTTGTGTACAATTTTGTTGATAAGAATGGAGTGAAGGGATTTCTTTCCTCCTTCTTTAAACTTGGAAACTTTTCTTTCACCTGTGCTCGGATTCAGTACTGCAACCTCACATTCAACTCCCACATGGAAGCAATCAAAAAAACTATTTTCAGATCTGAATAAAAAGTTCAAATCTTGTTTTGAACAGAGTTCTAGTACATCTATCTAGTAGAGGATCACATTTGCTGACTCTGGTCAATAAAGATGTGTACAGTTAATTGAGTGGCTGTGATGGGCAATGGAATAATAAATTCCTATACTCCTGGAACACTGGAATAATGCCAGTTCCAACATTAAAACTCTACATAGGGAAAATGGGACATGAAGACATAATCTTTCCACTAGTGCATCAGTACCAGTCTAATGTTATCAGGTCAGAAGATGTCACTAGAAGACAGGAAGAACGTATTTAAGTGTGGTTTTATTGAAGGACCACGTTCTCTTATCAGTTAGCTCGCCGCTAAGATTTCACTTATAAGCACTGCCAATTTAGAACACCAATTAGTGAGAAACTAGGTAGTTTTGCATTTACAGTGGGAAAAAAATTCTACATTTTCTGAGGCACTCTACCATCTGAAAAGACTATGCTTTAAATTTGCTATAATGAATACAGTAAGTGACATAAAAAAATGGAGGAAAAAATATTCCATTAAAATCAGTGGGGGCTGAGTTAAAAAATTAAAATACCAAGCCAGAGCTTCAACGCAAACTAAGCTGTTTATTTTGTGAAAGATGGGCTGTGTGGTCCATCCACAGTCCATGTGTACACAACAGCACTTGAGTTAGGAAAACCCCCCAAAAGATAGTGAACAGCTTTATTGAAAGTAGCACACCTGCTTGTCACCTTTCAGCTCATGCTGAGCATAGAGCACAGCTGCCTCAGGACACCTCGAGAGGAGCTGGTCAATGGCTTCCTCCAACTTGCCCAGCTGGGTATTGCAGAGCACACGGATGGTTAGGCCCACACTGTCAGCCTCTGGCAGGGGCTCCAGGACAGGCAGAGCTGAAGCTACATTGATTGACTGACTACATAAAAGAGACTGAAGACAAGAACAAGTATTGTTTGGATTTAAGACAAACTTTGCAAAAAATGCTAACTATAACCTTAGAATAGAAGCCCTTACATGTTGGAATAATTCTGAAATAACGCTTCCCTTAAAAAATGTTGCTGAAAATTAAGAAAACAAGTTTAGAGAGAATGCAAATGAAAGTATCATTGTTACTGACCAATCTCTTCAGTATCTTTTTCTTCCATCATTTCAACTGGCCTTTTATTTCAGCTTGGATAACTTAGGGGGGAAGGAGGAGGAGAGTCTGCTGAAGAAAATTGTTCATACCCACATGAACATTTGCAGAATGCCTCTAATTTGTAAGCAGCAAGACTTAATACCTGTTTCATACCTGTAGTCTTGAGATGTCTTCATGGTAATCTTTATCAGATGAACATTCCACTGACATTACGGAAGTTACCCATGGGAAAATCAACGCAAAATGATTACAGGAGTTTATCTATGCAAGAAAGAATCAGGTTGCAATAAAAGAAACATTTCTATTAGTGACGGTTCCATGCAAAACTCACTGCAAGTGAAGAACATTTTCATCTCAAATAGTAAAGCTTAGAAGAGCAGCTACTCTTTCTTCTTGTTCATGCAATTTTACAAATAAACTGGAAACCTTTATTTAGCTCTGTATTTCAGCTTTCCCATTCATAATTCTTTAAAATTCATCATTCACACAATTCTTTCATTCAGTACACTTTGTAAAATTGCAAACACTCCACCTGACATATTCTCATTGTTTCATTTTAGCCCTTATTTCTATCCAGAGCTGAGGTTCTTGTTAGAAGTACGCTTTATTTGCACATGTCCTCCAGGAGTAGGACTGCCCAGAGCCAGCAATACCAATACGTAACTGCACACTACCTTATTTGCTTTCAGTCTTGCTTCTTTCAACAGATAAACTATCCAGAATTAAAATACTAAGGATGGTATTTGGACAGATTTTGGAGGAACGCTGAAGTCCTAAAACTTCCTCTGAGTGGTTTGCCACTTACCAGATCCTCTGTTGTTTTCAATGGCTTAGTCTCAGGAAGTTGCTTCTTTGATATCCTCCAAACGTACTGAGAAATAACCCTCAATAGGAGCTTCTGAAGTATGTCTTCCTGAGAGCACACGACAAGAAGAGCTTCCCAGAAATCCACCAAGAGCTGAGGAACAGTGTTTTCACCACTACTACACAACATCTAAGAACAAAAAATGACAGAAGACAGCAAGTTAGCACAGCTTGTAGTGATTATGAGTATTAGAAATTAAGAAACAGGAGAAACATTTTTTCACTTTTACTAGAAGTCAAATTTTGATTCCTTTTTTGTCCTGTGATTCTACATAATACACTGCTAGGCAAAGTAGAAAATTCATGGAATTATTTTAAGGTCATCAATTCTAAACAAGAGATTTGATTTCTTCTTCAACATTTACTGCACTGCCAGAAATGTTGCCACTGCTGTCAGCAAGTATTTACAGACTGGAGAATTTTTATATATGCCAAGAGCCGGGCAGGTGTCTTCAAAAGAAGACTCTAGAGGTCATGATGAGAGATGCTGTGTAGCTCAGCTGGTTATTATGGTAGGACCCACAAGAGAGATGTTTTAAGGTCTGCTGTATCAGCAAAACGGACTTTTACTTGGTTTCCAAATGGTTTTAAACAATTACACTTGTTCTAATTTGAACTTTATGACTTGCTCTTTTTGATTCAGGTCTTTCACAGTAACAGTTTAGTAAGACTGCAACATACCTACACCGAAGAACACATTTTAACCCAAGTAAGTTATTCATTGTAGAGAAAAGAAAGAAAGGTTTGTCTAGGCCCAATCAAAAGAAAGAAAGAAAACTTCAGGGATGTTAGAAAAACTATTCTATTAATACTTTCCTTTTAGGAATTTATACAGAACATTATATACCTTCATATTTAAGTCTGATTCTTTAGAAGTATGTTTTAATCCCAATGATTTCTTCAAAAGGAGCTTATGGAATTAATTTATCTGAATTCTGTTAAACTTCAGTAGCCTTAAGAAGCTCAGTCACTAGGAAGCCATTGAAAGACCACGGAGATCAGGGTACTCTCCATTCCAATGATGGGGTAAAACCAAAGAGCTTCACGGATTTGGGGGGATTTTTGCTTCACTTAATCAGTATTTCCTTCCAGAAAGTCCAATTTCTGACTCTAATCATCTATCATGACTGGAATATCTCCACCCAGCTTTCTGAAGAAATGCGGAAATATGAGTGAAGGAGCAGCTGAGGGTCCTTTTCTTACCCATAACAACATCACTATGAAAAAACATAGAAGCAAAAAAATTATCTCAGGCCAACCTTGAAAAAGGTATCTACTTCTTCCAGTTCAATTTTACTGTTCTCATATAAAGCCACAGTGGCAGCCACCAGTAAACCAGGCTGCATGTCCTTCAGGTGAACAGCAAACTCAGTCGGCATAACAATTTCTCCCTTACGCTGCCTCAAGAGTTGTGGTTGCCCAATGAAGCCACAAGCCAGTATTGTCTGCAAACACAATCAGATATTAATCAGGTAAAGAATTCAATACATGCATGATTCAACCCAGTAAACTCAGTATTTCTTCAGGTAGTGATGTTTAGATGGAAACTCAGAGGAAGAAAATAAATCCTTTCCACAGATCGTAGAGTAGCTCTTCAGAGACCAAGGCCCAAACTGTGTGAACGCTCCGGACCAACAGGCCTTGTGTCTGAGCACTGAAAGTAACGTGCTCTTGAAAGCTGCAGTTACTGTGCACGTAAGAAAGTTGGATTTCGCTAAGAAATCCAAGACATTCAATACACATGGTGCTTTGAAAAATCGCTGGCTGAATTTCTAATAGATCACTTTGCTAAATTTCAGTAGATTACTTTGCTAAAGTATGACTTTTATTTTGAAAATAGCCCTGAAACAATGATCAAAATGTGCTGCACTTTGTGCAACAGTAAGTTCTTCCTGGGTATGTGAGTGCTTTTGAAGGCAAGCATAACAAGGTGCTGTTCCCACTTTAAAGACAGTGGAGAAATTACACCTAAAGAAATTAGATTAATTATACAAACATAAGGCAGACCTAGAAGGAAAATTCAGATTTCATCCTGCTATGCATACAAACTATTTCTCCTTTCTTTAGCTTTCTAAAAGTGTTACTTTTTTCTACTTTGAAACAAAAGGCTTTTTTAAAGGTGAAGTGCAATAGAACATATTTAATAGATCAAAGAGAAAGAAAACCCAACCAAACAACCCAACATCCAAACCTCAGCCACCTCCTATAAATAAATTCTATTCTATTCTATTCTACTCTATTCTATATTCTATTCTATTCCATTCCATTATAATTCTATTCTATTCTATTCTATTCATAAAATCCATGCCGTGGAATGTGTATGTTTGCTCACAACATGGCAATTTCACTTGATCATCCTGCAAAAGCAGGCGGTGCTCAATATAATTTTTGAAACAGCTCCCCACAGTTCCCACCTTGCAATTCAAAAGCTGCTTATTTTAAAAGCTCTGCAGGACCTCTTCCACCAAAGCATGATCTCTAACTTTGGAACAGCCATCCATGTTTTTCAAAAGTTTTTAGACTTCCAATATATCATGCTAAGAAAAAGTCTGTATTTCAAGCTCTGTCACCTTTGAATATTCCAGCCCCGATCAACCTTAACAAGAAGTAATTTACAGACTGGTCTCAGTCTAAAATCACATGTGAACATCTATGGCAGAGACAGCTCCACTAACTTTTCCCCCCCTACTGATGGGGAATTCTTACTTTGATGGCACTGAAGTAGATTCTGATCTGGTCTAAATAAGGGTTAAATGCTTTGATTCCACATAAGAAGTATGTGCAATTGTATACAGAAATTTCAGTCTGTGTGCACAATGGATAAATATCCTGCTTCAAGAGAAAACGCTGTTTTCATGGGCGTATCACATATTAGTTTCAGGTGGAGGGGTGTAGAAATGCTACTATACAGCCCTTCCAGGCACCTGAAGAGCACTGGCTCTGCAGAGCTTGTTACATCCCAATAATCAGTGTTTAATTGATCAAGAATTAAGAGCTTCAAAATTGTTACGTATTTGGTAAGGCTTTGCCACGACAAGATTACCCCACCTGCAGGGTAAACTGTATAGTCGCAGCGCATGCCAGCCCTCCACTCTGCTGTCATTGCACACACTCTGTGGAGCCTATACAGCACACTGGGAGGAAGAGGAGTGACTGAAAAGCTTCCCTTACTGTAAAATGCAACTACTGACCTGGACTTTGCAAAGCGTGAAGAGCTCATGCTCACAGCATACTTTACCTCCTTATAGGAGTCCATCTCATGTTCATACATTATCAGGTCTCCCATTTTCAGAGCCAAGGAAGCCTTAGTAAGTGTCAGGACCACTGATGGCATCATCTTTTCTACTTTCTGAAGATACTTTACAGCTGTCAGAGGACATACGTTTCTCATGCAGGGGCTGCAAAGGATATGAGGCAGCTGCACAGGGTCAGCGAGATAGAATATCTGGAGAACTTTATTTCCTGATTCCTATTGAAATAAAAGTCATTTGACAGTTTAGGCCTTTTCAGATATACAGTCTTCTATGGCATATGAAAGTCGTACAGTTTTGGTTTTGTTTTGGTTTTTGTGTTTGTTTGGTTTTTGTAACAGACAAGTACAGCTTAGCTATCAAGTCACAGTGCCTCTTCTGTCTCTCTCCCACCAACGGGTAAAAATAAAGGATCACTAACTGCTAGTGATTTAACCCGTGTTCTGGGGTGCTAGGAGAACCCCACAGTGAATTGTTTTTAGCAACCTGTACAATTTGTCAAAGAAACAGTTTGTTTTGCTACAGAAATGGGAGATGAAAGAAATTTGAGGCAGAGCTTTCCTAAACCAGAAGTGTCTCTGTGTACAAGTGGGAACCAGATCACGAACAACATGCGTAATGACCCATAACATGTTGCTTGAAAGCAGCCCAAACCATCACAGGTGCTGCTCGCTATTTTTTCAATGAAAATCAGAAAATAAAAATAATGTGAAAAAGAATAACTGTAAAACTAAATAAGCAGCTCAGCATTTTCAATGGGAATTGGATAAAAATTTCATACATAGTTCTTAAACTCAGAACTAAATCAACAGGTTACAAAAAACCCAACTTGTTTCTACCTTGCTTAATTCTTCATTCAAGTCTTCATTAAGAGAGTGAGTTAAGTAAAATATAAGTCCTCTCTCATATGTTTGTATTTCATCGCCTTCTGAAACTAGTCTCTTTAAAACTTCAGTCACGGATAAACCTGACATTCTGTAGTATGGCAAAGCAAGGTGGTAATCCTTTGTGTCAAACCTGAAGGCAACAGAGAGGAAGGAAAAAAAAATAACAAAACAACTGAGGGCTACACTTCTGCCATCACTCTTGCTAAGAACTAAAACAATACATCAAAATCACAGACATATCAGTTATCTGCATATACATAGCTTATATTCACATAATGTTGCATTCTGTGTTTAATGACAATAAAGACAAACAGATACTGAAGAGATGACCAGATTAAGCTGTTTTCCTAAAACACATATGTAATACTAATGCAAAACAGCAAAGAATTATGGATTTTCATTTTAAGGTTATATTACTGAAAACACAGCTCACCTATACCATTTTGACATCTAAAGCATACCTGCTATAGCAGTCTCCTAAGAATGCACAACTTTCTCTGAATGCTCTTAGAAGTTCTTCTTTCTCATCTGATTGAAGGAAATGAGGGTCCATTATAGCTGCTCTGACCAATAAGTGAGCCTCACTTAGAAGATGGATGCAGCTCTCAGTTTTAACATTTTCGTAAGTTCTACTATAATCTACCTAGAACAGAGACAGGATATACTTGAGCTACTGGCAAAAATTAAGAATATACAGGAACAATTCTAATGAGGAAAGCAGCCATTTGAAATAGGATTATGGGCTATTCATGAGAAATGTATTCAGCAATGGCATGCATCAGAGATTAATTAACAGTACTTATTTTTAGTTAGCAAACAACAAAAGCAGGAGTTGGGCAATACCATTTCTCTGTAAAGCTGAATGGTTGAAACAGTGTTTATAATATATAAATTCCAACCAGGCTCTGACTCAGAATTTGTTCTGGATTTGATCCCATCAGCCTTTCTGGAACTAGAGAGGAGGAAAAGAGTTGAGTTGTCAGTAGTGAAATAAACACTATGCAGCCAAAACCCCACCAACTCATTTGGTAGTTCAAATGCATAAACAGGTATGTTTGCAGACCAGTAAGTACTGGAGAGTTAAGTTGTGAATTTAAGTCATAACAGCTAATAACAAAATGGGGATAGGCATGTTCATACACCAGGAACATTATCAGAACTGTGTACTACATCTTCTCCAGTGCTTAACACCAGGTAGTATCATCGAATCATCAAACGGCTCAGCTTGGAAGGGACTTGAAACGTCATCTAGTTCCAACTCCCCTGTCATGAGCACGGGATGCCACCCACTGGAACAGGTCAGGCTGCCAGGGCCCCATCCAACCTGACCTCGAGTATGTAAGTACTTTAAATTAGCTAAGATGTTTACTTACCTTCTGTAAGGATTTACTGCACGTTTGGCCCTGCAGCTCTATCAAAGCGTTTGCCAAGAGATGGAGTAAAGAAATATCAGAATGCTTTTACTCACACATTGGCTAGGTCTGCAATGCCCATAAAAACACTGCAGGAAAACACAGAGTCTTTTGTTTTGCTTTTTGGTTTTAACTGTTCTGGGATGTTTACACTTTGATTTTCAAATTATGGTGCTAAGTAGCCTAGTATTTGTTCAACTTATGTACTTCACAGAAGGCAAAAAGATTATCTTCCTCAAATGCCAATTAGAATATTTGAAAACACACAAGTGGTAGAAGAAAATGTGCTTTATGCAAGAAAACTACAGTATTCTGAATAGGCATTCTCCCTGATGGGCTTATCCTTATCTTCTCCTGAATAATATCTACTCTAGGCTTTAAGAAATACTGGTTCAAATAACCACTTCAATCAACTACAGCTGTCCCACTCTTGTTAATTAACTAGAACTGACTTTAATAAATGTAGTTTCTGAATAGCTGTTTAGAATAGCTGCTTAGCTGTTTTATGAAAAGCCCTCAAAAAAAAAGGGGAATAGCAGTTCCCATGGAAATTGATAAAAAGTCACATTTGCCTCTGACTATGTAGATGCTACAAGAGTCACTTGGGCCAAAGTCTGATTCAACTTTCGTCATGGATACCTATAGTGATGTTCGTAACTTTTCTTGGAAAGAACCCCAAAGATAAGACATTTTCAGTTTGTGCTACAGCACATTTTTAACCGGTAGCTTTGGTACTCTACATACTTTTGTTTCTTGAGATAAACATGTTTTTCGTCTCTGAATAAGTTCTTAGTAATGTTATTTTAATATTTTGTTGATTTCAAGCATTTTTGATCCTACTCTCATTTCTTCTGCATCAGTTAATACAATTAAAAAAACAAAACCAAAACCAAATAAAGAAACTTGATTTCTGTACCCATTCACTAAGAACAGAATTATTTCCAAACAGTTTTTCCACAGAGGAACCACTCCAACTGCAACATCCACAAATTCAGCACTGTACACAGAGCTGTAAGTACTATCTCCCTAAAAGACACAAATCCTTACAGCATCCTTCTTGTAGGCTTTCTTCTTTCAGTAATATCTTCTGTGTCTGCCTTAGTCAAAAGAATTATATGGTTTTTGAAATGACAGATAGCTCTTGGTCCTATAAAAAGCTGCATTCTTAATGTACAGACATCCAGGGTGACAGGTGGACAAGCCTATAAAGGAAAGGGGTTGTTTTTTCATTTCAGTTAGTATGTACTTTGAGTCTTTAAATAAATCAGAAAAAAAAGTAACCTTTGTACAATGATCTGACATTAAAAATATTCACTGGCTTTCCTAACTTTGAGTGCTTCACTTAAGCAAGAATAAAAATACTTATAAGAGCATGACAAGAAACACTTAACAATGAGTAAAAAAAAAAAAAAAAATCGTTTCCCTCTTCAAAGCAACTGCAGTTTTAGCTGTGTGTCTTAAAATAATGGAGCCTGAGGCAGATGCCTTACACAAAGACTTTATCCCAAATAGTTTGATTTTGGCCAAGTTGTAAAAGACTGCCTAGTTTTAAAAGTCTTGTTTTAAGTTGTTTATAAAAAGCAATTACAGACAAACTGTTATATTTGCCTGCCTATTGTTACATTACATACCCTGCATTATATCCCCAGTTTGTTCACTATGCACCTTTCAGGTAAAGCTTACCCTATTGTCTATACTGGACTAAAAATTGAAAAGTGCAACCTCATTTGCACTGAAATAGTCTAAATTTACAGCTTTTAAAAGATAAAATACTATATTTACAAATTAACATACACAGTGAAACAAGGCAACACAGCATTATACGTGTAACCTGCTTTTTGAAGACACCTCAACGTTTCTTGTGAGAGGTAGAAGCCTGCAGGGGTGACCTAGAGGCTCTAAACTGCCCTGGGCTAGTCAGAACCAGAACCAGGCAGCTCTAAAACTGGCATAAAAACCAGTAGGAAAAATAATAATATCAAGTAATAAAAATAATCATCATCATCCTCCTCACACTTAAAACTCCACACTGAGGCAGGGCAACCCCTGGGGGAACATGGCCCATGGAGTACTCATAGCAGTGCAGGGACTGGAGCCCATGGAGGATCTGCAGCCTGTGGATGGCAAGCTGCAGCACAGACATCCTTGTGGGACTACAGCTTGCACGCTCTTCCAAACCTCCTCTGGAGACAGAAGGTGGCATTTGGCTGACTGGAGAAATTGTGATGGACTTGAATGTAACCCACAGTGAAAACACAGAAAGCTGAGACTGCAGAACGGACAGTCACATGTTTGTATTAGTTATCTAGTACCTCTATGGAGAGCAGAGAATATGTGTTTGGTCTTGAAAATTTTATAAAACTTCTACTGTCTTGTGGTATCTTTATGTCTGCTGTCTGCATGCTCAAAAGAAATCTTTAAATGCTAACTTAAAATACACCTCAGTCTATCTTTCCTGCTACATTTATTAATGTGTATCACCTTTACAATTCAATAGATTGTTACTTATAACCAATTTAAGGAAGGTGAAAAGTTTCGACCTCCGAGATCAAAAGCCCTCCTCCTAAAAAGCATGCCCTAAAGTATCCGGTAGCGGACTTGTTTGATTGTCTACATTCCTCCTACAAAAACTGGTTTTTCAAGAACACCTCAGAGAAACATCAGCTACAATAAGGGAAAACTCTGCACCCTTCATTAATTTTTATGCAGAAAAGCATGGAATTCAGTTTAAAATAGAAGTGATTTTATAGCTTTCAATATTTTGGAAAACATTCTGCTAATGGTCTAGAATGTAAAATGGCAATAATAGGTTGTTACATTGAGACATCTGCAGACCATCAAAATACAATATGCCATAGATTGAAGTAAAATATTGATTTTGGATGTTATTTTATCGGTTCAGCCAACAGAAACTAACAGGATTTCCAAAGGAAACGTCAGTCAGCTAAGAGCCGTACCACCACCCCCATAGTTTAGTGAGGTAATGAGAGGCGCACCTTCACCGTCGTATCAATATAGGGATCCTCATCGCGAGCTGCTGCCGCACTGCATCGCACTGTGAAACACTGCAGGTTCTCACTAAAGATGGAAATGCAACAACGCAGGAAAGAAATTAAGATTTGCAAAAACCAAGCAGCCAAAACTACAGAGAATCAGCTCTTTTTTGCTTTGAAGAAATGGGCTTTGAAGCCTAAGCACAGGGGCCTGCCGGACTAACACCTGAGCATGCCCAGAGATTTTCAGAAGACTGTGAAGGACATATCAGAAGGGGCAGGGCAGAGAAAGGGCAGCAGCATAAACACAGTATCAGCAAAATCATAAACTTAGTACCTTGTAATGACGTGCAGGAACTGTGGAGTGAGGACTGCCTGCTCTGACTTCTCTGAATATTGGTAAGTAGAAATTAGTTCTACTAACTTCCCAATAGAGTAGAGATATCCAACATGAGGCAAAGAGAAGAAGCAAAAGAGACTCAGTAGTTCTCTTTTGTTCTCAGTTTCCTCATAGGCTGTCACAGAACTTCCTAGAAGTAACATAAGAAAGGCATTTTATATACTTCATAAATCCAAACCCAGCAATTCCATTACACGCCTGATGCCTAAAAGATACTATCAAACCTGCCCAAGTTGCAGACTGGTTTTGTTAGTAGCTAGTAAAAAGAACTTAATGAAGCTCAGTGCACAGGTGTCTCATGTAGAGGCATTTTCACAAAAGTATGGACATACCACTGAAGAATTTCTATAGATTTAAGAGCATTGGAGAGATCTGGAAAATACACCACAGCTAAGCATCCATGGATTGAAAGATCAGCCTGATCTTAGAATTACTTGTAGGTTGGAATGAATGCGCATCCAGAACTGCAGCTCACCAAAATACAGGTCCTCACTTAAGGGAAAGAAAGGCTGGAAATGGCAGAATTTATTTAGAAAGCAACTTTAGCAGATAACAGCTGTGTTCATATTCTACAGACCCTCTTGTAAAAGCCTGTAAATCACAAGAGAGCATAAGATACCTGGAGTGAAATGGCAAGTAGCTCATTCTTTTCAGTTTGCTGCAAGTTAAATGAGGCTTTGCTACTGAGCAGACAGAAAACCACCTCAAATTGGGTGAGCAGTCAGTAAAGCCAAAATGGCCAACCATATCCTGGCATGCATCAGGCACAGTGCTGCCAGTCAGGTGAGGGAGGGGATTGTCCCACTCTGCTCTGCACTCACCTCGAGTTCTGGGGGCACTTTGGGGCACCATATAAGAAGGATATAAATCGACTATAGAGAGACCAAGGGAAGGCTACAAAGATGATAAAGGTCCTAGAGGGGAAGCCATACAAGGAGTGGCTGAGGTCACTTGCTTTGTTGAGCCTAGGAAAGAGGAGTCTGAGGGGAGACCTAATAGCAGTCTACAGGCAGTTCTTGAGGGAATGGCATGAAGCTGTCTCGGGTGATGTTTAGGTTGGACATCAGGAAAAGGTTCTTCCCCCAGAGGGTGGTCAGGCATTGGAACAGGCTCCCCAGGGCAGGGGTCACAGCCCCAAGGCTGCCAGAGCTCCATGAGTGGTTGGATAATGCTCTCAGGGATGGGGTGGGATTGTTGGGGTGTCCTGGGCAAGGCCAGGGGTTGGACTGAAGGATCCTCGTGGGTCCCTTCTGACTTAGTGTATTCTATGGTTCTATGAAATCTGACTGCTAACATACAGCATTAAATTCTTCTGTGGGTCTTCTGAGGCTTGAGCTAGTGAACCCCTAAAATCTGCATTCATCCCTTTCCTTTCCAGTTTTAATTAAAGCCTGTCAGAAAGGCAACATGTATCTTAGTGATTATTATGGTTTGCTACCCTGATTTCCTCTGCAGACTAATGAGCAGCAGTCTTATAAGACTGAGGATAATTTTATTAATGTAAAGAGTGACTGTTTTGCAGCACAAAATTAATAGAGAACTGATAAAAGCCAATTTAGTCTTCTTCTTTTGATATGATGAATTGGTATTTTACTTCAAGGTTTATGCAGAACTTGGAGAAATTTAAAGGCTTTTTTGTTAACAGAAGCTCAGCTTAAATCATTTAAAAGGAGGAAAGATCTCAATTTGGAAAACAAATCATACAGAAACAGTGTACAAAACAGGATATACGAAGAAGCTCCTTCCTTTCACAGTCTCCTATGATACAGCCCATTTTGCCTTCACACAGATCCATATACCTGTCTGGTATACAGGGAGTAGTTGAACAGAGTGCAACTTTGTCTCTTCACAAAACCCAAAAGGCGACTGGTCGGGTGTAAAGCGTCTAAAGAAAATGCAAAACAACAACATGGGACCATCGTGAGAGATTATGATGACCTACTTTGGACAAGTACACAGCACTGGCTATATCAGGCATAGCTCATGTTTTAACACTTAACAATAATTCACACTCCTACTACCAGTGCCATTAGCACAGCAATGCCAAGAAGCATGTGGCACAGCTAGATACAACCATCTGGAGTTCCTGCAATCAAAATCTTCCTTCTTTGCTTGTCCACAAGATGCGTGTCAAACTTTGAGATCACTGGAAGACATGTTGCAATTGATTGGGATCTCAGTTTAAGCTTTCTTTCTCCTTCTCTTTTTATTCTATTGAGCTGTATGTAACATTATGCCATCTCCAATCCTACTTTTCTTTCCTATTACGCATCATCCTTTTCCCTGCTTTGTTTTGGAATTTGCTGCTGGATTATGACATCAATTCCTCCTCGATCTTTTGATAAAAATCATCTTCCTGAGGAGGGGTTCTGGAGAGGGAAATGCTGAGCTCTTCTCCCTGGGATCCTGGGACAGGACACCTGGGAAGGGCTCAAAGCTGCACGAGGGGAGTTTCAGGCTTGACATAACGAAGCATTTTCTTACTGAGAGAGTCATGAAACCCTGGAACAGGCTTCTTAGAGAGGTGGTCAATGCCCCAGACCTGTGATTGTTTAAGAGCCATTTGCACTGTGCATTTAATACTACACTTTAACAGTAGCTCCGCTCAGAAGTGGTGAGGCAGTTGGACTAGATGATTGTTGCAGATCCCTTCCAAGTGAAATATTCCAATATACTAAAAAAAGGGCTTTCTTTGGTATCCCATTATTTCCTCAGTTCAAAAGAAACCTTAACCCTTATAAAACCCCCAAAAGTCAAAGTATCAGGTTTCTTTCAACAGGACCACACAATAACCCACAACTCATTTTGGTTTCTTGCAGTAAATTAACCCATACAGGGGAAAATAACATTTGTAATACCTGAAAAGCAGATACTGCACTTGGAAGTGCTTTGTGTCTTCTGTAGGTAACTCTGTGGATTCCAGTATGATAGGTATCTCACACAACTTACTTTCTTCCCCAAGCAGTTCCACTGGCTTCTGACATATGATGTACTCATCTAATTCAAGCTGCAAAGTATGTGTTGAAGGGCTTTCATCTTTCTCACCTGAACAATGAAAATATGTTAATTGTTCAAACCATTCCATTCAGCAGTAAGAAATTGATATGACACAGTATCAAATACTCCAGTTACAGCTACCTAGCTAGCATTGGTTTCCTCAAACCATGAGATTTTGAAAACAGCCATGCTAGTAGATAGGAACAATTCCTTATTTAACCCTCAACAATCTGAATACCTAGCAGTCAAGTATGAGGGAAAAAAACCTCACGTAAACTGTTTATTAGAAACCGAGTCCAAGGTAACTTGTGCTGCAAATGGTTGGTCAACAAAAAATGTTACCTTTTGGCTGGAGAGGTTTTGAGAAGGAAAAGGCAGCAATCACAGGAAGTTGTGTTATCTTCAACTCACTTAAGTTCTGGAAAGCAACTCCCAACAACACTAAGAGAGAAACCGGAACTTTTCTATTTAGTTTTCAGTAATAAAAACAACTAGGGCCAGGACGCCATTATCTGAGAAAAGATCCATCTTCACTCAGTAAAGAACAGTCCATTTATATTTCCCTGACAGGTCTTATTTACCTTTAAATGTTTTTCTATGTGCAGTTTCCATTTCTAACAGATCATCCTTTTACATTTCTTTAATTATAAGGGAAGGACTTACCGAAAGTTTGTTGGTGTTCATCTGATACATATACTTTTGGAAAGGTGGGAATTGATAATTGATTACATAGGGATTGATTTCTTGCAATACACAGGAATGAAGCCTGCTGAGTACATTTCTAGGGATTTCTAGGATTCTAAGGCAAGCCTCTGAGTAAGATAAAGGACTGAAAAAGGAGAATTTGCTTGATTATGCAGGTTCTGAGCCTACTAACAGTTACAAAAGTACACAGGCATTGCCACAGAAACATTCTTAAATGTATAAGGCAGTTATTTAGGCAGTGACACTGACAGAATATTTTTTCTGAACACAGCACATTGAACTACTACTACTTTAGTTTAATCCATGATGGCATGTCAAAAACAGGGACCTAATTCTCTATCTGTAGAGGCTGCACTATCCTGAAGGTGTGCAGAATGATGGCATATTCCTTTGAAGTGTTACCTCCAACTGCAGGTTGGTACAATTTCTCATGCCCTAGAACATTCAGCTGACAATCATAGGATGATCTAGAAATATTTTCTGAAGGGCAAAGACCTTGTTTGAGCCTACTTCCAGCATAACAGGAATGAGCGAGTAGATTCTTACAGATTAAAAAAAAACCCACAGTTATTAAAATTTATTTCTGCACTTACCTCCATCCACAGTCTTTTCTAGTGCACTGACTCCCTGAGCGCATTGCTCTGTTCTGCCTGCACTTTGCTGGACCAGTTCCAGTTTCAGGATTAGAACATCCAGCTCTGTTGTTAAGGCTATATGGCTGGCACAAAACGCAACTTCAGTAGGAATAAGGTTATCAATGTGCAAAATTAAGGAGCGTTCAAAATCTAACACAGTCAAATTCTGGTTTATGACCAGGTGTTTCAAACAGAACATGACAAGTTTATTCTTGCAGCCCACAAGAAGATCTCCATTTACGGGACAACATGAAATGCACAGTGGAGGGTCTGAAAGTGGCATTTCAACAACTGACATCTGATCTTTCAAGGTTTCACTGTATGACTCTTCCATCTTGTGACCCACCATCCGAACACACACACGAGAACTCCCTGCAGACATGCATCTCCAGTTCATATATGCTCTTAGGAAAGTTGCTTTGCTTTTTTCTTCAATTGTCACCAGATAGTCTCCTTAAAAGAAAACAGCAGTACTGATATATCATTAAAGAACAGATGAGAGTTTTTGAGCTCTTCACCTTCTGTAGTTCATTACAAAGAACATCCTAAAGTCTCAACTCATACATAAAATTCCAAACCCAGTTTTCACTAATTTTCCTCTAATTAAATACAATGTGCAAGTTTCTTTACTGGGTGGCACACACTTAACATACCATTAAAAAAAAAAAAGACTTAAAACATCTAGATCCAGAATAACTCCTAAACGAGTCCCCTTTACGAGCTGTATTTGCAGACAAGGTTCTCCGCCCCCGCGTCCCCGGTCCCTCTCTGTTCTCTACAGCCCACGGAAATGGACCAACAGGCTCATGAAGAGTTGTGGGATTGGCTGGAGCGACCACCCGCCCCGTGCTCTGCAAACAAACCCCGACAGAACAAAAGCAGAGGAGGAAGCACCGGCCCTAAGCTGGACGGAAGCAGAAAGCAAACAAAGGCACCGCGGCCCGCTCCCTCCGCGCTGCCCCCCGTCCGGCCCAGGCGCTCCAGCCGACCCCGGGCCCGAGGGAGGGGGCCCGAGGGGGCACCGGGTGGGTGGGTGCGCCAGGCCCTCCTCCCGCGGCGGGGCCCAGCAGCTGCGATGGCCACCCACCACCACCACCACGCCCCCCCCCGGGCCGGGCTCCCCAGCCCGGCGGAGGCGCAGGGCCTCTCCCCGCACTCGAGCCGGCCCTGTGCCCGCCGGGCCCTGTGCCGCCCTGCCCGCCGGGCTCTCCCGGACTGACCTGTGGCGCTGTGCGCCATGCGCAGCACGGGCCCCAGCGTGGCGAAGGAGCCCAGGGGCTCGCAGCCGCCCTGGTCGCGCATGGCGAACACCTCCACCCTGCAGCTGGCCGCCGTGCTGGCCACGAACAGCACGCCCTGGCCGCAGCAGAATTGCGCCGGCTCCTGCTTGCAGGGCACTACCCGCTGCGAGCCGAACGGATGCAAGTTGTAAAGCTGCACCATGGCTCCGAGGCAGCGCAGGGAGCACCGGCGGCCTCTCGGGGCGGCGCCAGAGCGGGCAGAGCAGCCTCCCCCGGCGGCGTGCGGCTGCCCCGGCCGGGCTGGCCTCGCACGAGGCTCTGTGTGCCGGGAACTGGCTCCGCCGCTGCCTGAGCGCTCCCGGGCGTGCTCTGCGATCGCAACGCAGGGCCGTACTCTGCGGGAGCTCCCCAGTGGAAGGGTAAGTTGGAAGTGATCGAGGTGAGACGAGACTGGGAGACAGTGTCTCAGACTTCGCATTCGAGTGTTTGGGTCGGAGGTGCGTGTGCTGAGCGGATTTCCCTTGGTCATGGCTCGGAGCAGCTGCCTCCGACAGCAGCGAGATTAATGTGCTAGACTGCTGAGACTTGGGCTCTTCCAGTCTCCCAGAAAAAAAGTTTTTTGTATTTAAATACAGCAGTTCTTTCTTCATAACTCCATACACTGTGCATACACTGCGTGCTCCACAGATACTAGTTACAAATACTTCTGGCTATCTTTAGCATATGTTGCCCCTTTTCTCTCCTAGTTTTATAGAACGTGTAGAAAAGAAAAAACTCCAGACCATCCACACCCAAACCAACAAAAACCCCCAAACCAGACAAAGCTTTGTCTCCTTTTCTGGAGTCAGAACTAAAGAAAATGTATTTCACAGAATATTCTGTGTTGGAGGGGACCCATGAGGATCCACTCTCTTTTAAGTACTGGGATCGAACCCATGACCTTGGTGTTACTGGGACCATGCTCTTACCAGCGAGGTCGGCAGTTTTTACACAAGCCAAATGTCCTATAATTAACTGCTTCCACGTGTTTCAGAAACTATTCATTTATAAAGGACACTGGATTTTTTTCATAGGCCAATGTAGGAATGTGAAAATTTCAATGCACTTTTAAAGCAGTAACAGATCTGCTACCAAAACCTGTAACCTCAAGTGGTCCTTCCTTAGTGAATTAATAGTGAAGAAAAAACAGAGACAGTAAAATCTTTAGAACTTTATTTGAAAACACATTTGAAAACTTTATTTAAAAACAAACAAGTGAACAGGGTTCTGCAATACTTCTTTTTTTTTTTTTGGTAAATAAATTCTTCCAGGCTTTAGTTTTCTCAGTATTCATCTCCTTCTTCAGCCTCTGCTTCTACTGAGTCTAGGCCAACTTCTTCATAATCTTTCTCAAGGGCAGCCAGATCTTCCCGGGCTTCCGAAAATTCTCCTTCCTCCATCCCTTCCCCAACATACCAATGCACAAAGGCACGCTTAGTATACATGAGATCAAATTTGTGGTCGAGCCGAGCCCATGCTTCAGCAATAGCCGTTGTGTTACTCAGCATGCACACAGCCCGCTGCACCTTGGCAAGGTCAGCACCTGGCACCACAGTTGGAGGCTGGTAGTTAATGCCCACCTTTGAGAAAACAAATGAAAATTTTCTTTAGCAGTGCTAAGGTTTAAAGGCTCATTTCTGCTAAAAAATCAAAAATCACCCCAGTTACAAATGAAATAGCTTGCAGTTATTTTGACTTTATCAAAATATTTAACAGGGACATGACACTATTTTAGCATGACTGTTCTATCTAAAAACTATGCAATTCCTAACCATTCAGATATCGAGCACTTAAAAAGCTACGTACCTTGAATCCAGTTGGGCACCAATCCACAAACTGAATGGTACGTTTAGTCTTGATAGTGGCAATGGCTGCATTGACATCTTTGGGCACGACATCACCTCTGTATAACATGCAGCAGGCCATGTACTTGCCATGGCGAGGGTCACATTTGACCATCTGGTTGGCTGGTTCAAAGCAAGCGTGGGTAATTTCAGCCACAGATAACTGCTCATGATAGGCTTTTTCAGCAGAGATGATGGGGGCATATGTTACCAAGGGGAAATGGATTCGTGGGTATGGAACCAGGTTAGTTTGAAATTCTGTCAGATCTACATTAAGGGCTCCATCAAAACGCAGTGACGCTGTGATGGATGAAACAATTTGCCCAATTAATCGGTTTAAATTTGTGTAAGTAGGACGGCCAATGTCCAGGTTACGCCGACATATATCGTAAATGGCTTCATTATCTACCATGAAGGCACAGTCTGAATGCTCTAATGTTGTGTGGGTGGTTAGAATTGAGTTGTAGGGTTCCACTACAGCAGTGGAAACTTGTGGTGCTGGATAAATTGCAAACTCCAGCTTAGATTTTTTGCCATAGTCAACAGAGAGCCTTTCCATAAGCAGTGATGCAAATCCTGAACCCGTGCCTCCTCCAAAACTATGAAAGATGAGGAAACCTTGCAGCCCTGTGCATAGATCAGCCTATAATGGAGTGGGAAAAAATGAGAGAAAAAAAAAGTTACTGATGGTTTTGGAGAAATTGATATTAATAATTCAAAAGCATTTCTGTAATTTGTTAGTTTTACATTGTTATAATAAAAAAAGTGTTCTTGAAAAGTTATGGTTTAACAATTTTTATTTAAAGGGGGGGTGGGGCAGGCAAGGAAATAAAAAGCTTGTTTCATTTTGTTTTAAACAATTAAGTATGCACAAAATTCTTAGTGGAAAAAAAACCAACCAGAAACCCATCAATATAGCTAGCTATAGAGCTATATCAATTATTTTAAATACTAACTTGCAGCATGAATTCTTACCAGTTTGCGAATGCGGTCTAGCACTAGATCAACAATCTCTTTTCCAATGGTATAATGGCCTCTGGCGTAATTATTGGCTGCATCTTCTTTCCCAGTAATGAGCTGCTCAGGATGGAATAACTGCCTGTATGTGCCTGTACGTACTTCATCTACAAAAAGTCCAAAACACATCATAATTTTAATCTGTTCCATTCTGTGTGTGCTGCCTACTTGACTACACAGTGTAGTTTTGACATGTATCAAGAGAATGTAGACAGCATCTCTGACTACACACAGCTTATCTGACCAGTCTAAGAAGTTGGCACAACTTCTGCCCCTTTGTTTAGGGGTAAATGTCAGGCATAGACATAGAAATATTTGTAGTCAAGGAACACAGAGGTCACTCAGTAAACTACATTACAGGTACAGACAAGATACTTGATGGCAATCAAACAAAACTCTGGATGCAGTGCAGCAGTCTGGAAAGATTATCCAGATCACAGAAAAGTTCTATTGTTTTCCAAATAGTTATTTCCAAAGAGGCCATTATTTCTTTCGAATAACAATAACCTCAAATGTCAAAACAGCATCCAGACACATATCTTTTAAAATCTATAGTTGTCTTAACAAACAAGAAAATACAGTTGGGAATCCATAAAGGAGCCTCACTTTTTCACTGAAGACCTTTAATGCCGGGTACATACCAACTACGGTTGGTTCTAGGTCCACAAACACTGCTCTCGGAACATGTTTACCAGCTCCTGTCTCACTGAAGAAAGTGTTAAATGAATCATCTCCACGTCCCATAGTATTATCACTAGGCATTTGACCATCAGGCTGGATCCCATGTTCAAGACAATACAATTCCCAACATGCATTGCCAATCTGAACACCAGCCTGACCAACGTGGATGGATATGCATTCACGCTGCGAAGTTAAAACAGAACAATAATGAGACATGGAGCTACCCGCTTCTAGATTTTATTCTCATTATACCTAGCTATCTGTGGGTTGCATCTTTCCATGATCTTTCTCTCCTGCAATATTCCCTGGTTGCTCTTGAGTTACAATTTGAGAGAACACATTTTGTCTGTTGCTGGCAATATTCTACTCACCCTAGCTGACCTACGCTGACTTTGAGAATACTGGCAGATCCTAAAGGCAACCTAGTCTCTATGAACACATTAAGAGTGAATAAAGATTCATCATCCCTTACGATGCTGCACATATATCTTTAATATTCAGCCTACTCTGTTTTTCACCTTCTGTTAGCTTTTGGAAGACTTCTTTATATAATATTCCCAAATTCCCTTGACTGGCTGCCAAAGCATGTACTTGGTAACTGTTGGAAGAACCTTTCCCACACAGAACTACTCAGTGTGTTTTCCTTTATAATAAGCGTTGTGGTATCTACCCCCTAACAATTCATATGTAATTTTTTCGTACATACTCCTATGTGAAATTGTCTGAGACGCACAATCACATGTCATCTGCCCACTTTTAGCCAGCTCCTTTGATTCTAAGCAACTGTGCCATCCATGTATGTTTAATCTCCCCAATACCTCAATTTTGTCTTACACCCGAGATGGACATCAGCTGCATTTCTAGTTTACTGTTACAGTGTATCTAGGGAAAAGCAGAACTGGAAAAGAAAACGCAAGGTGTCCGAGCTGCTCCTTCCCCGTTTTTTGACAGCTGCCCGCACACCGAGCCCCACTTCCGTTCTCATCGCGGCCGCTCCGCCGCGAGGCCTTCGCCCCGTCGGGCCCCGCCCCCTCCTCTGATTGGCTGCGCCCGGGGAGCGGCTCCCCCTCAGCACGCGCCGCCCGCCCGTCCCTCACTGCCGCCCCCTCGGGAGCACGCGCCGTGTCCACCGCGGCTTCGCGCGCCAGGGCGGCCCACAGACAGCCGAAGACCCGTCCGGTGGCCGCCCTGCCCATCCCCGCTGCCTCTCTGCCGCCTGCTTCAGGTTTCAGTCTGCCTCTAGCCCGCGCGGGAAGTGCCCGCTACGAACAGCCTTCCCTTGCACTTCCACGTATCCCTTGCTAGCCATGGGGCACTTTCTGTGCCTCGTCCTCCCTGATCTATTAATCTTTACACCGATTTCCCTCTTCTCCCCAGTCGGCCTTAGTGCTAACGCGGGGACTTCAAGCAAAGACTGCCTGTAAGTCCTGCCGCAGCACGTGCAGCCACAACCTCCCCTGACTGCCGCAGTAGAAGCCCTCCCAAACGCCCCTTCTCCCTCGCAGCCGCAAGGATTCCGTTTCCCACCATGGTGCCTTGCTAAGCTGAGGAACTTCGGCTGCACCACCGCTCGTCCACCGCCGCCCACCGACCGCGACCAACTGCCGGCCGTTAACCGCCTCGAACCCCTCGCCTCAGATGCTGGCTCCCCATTGGCCCTTACCCGCGCGGCCTGCGCGCGAGCGAACACGGCTGATTGGCCCTTCGCCTCAGGTGCTGGCTCCCCATTGGCCCTTACCCGCGCGGACTGCGCGCGGGCGAACAACGTTGGTTGGCCGTGGGCGGTGCTCTCTCGGCGGAGGGGTGGGTGACTGCACGTGCAGGGGCGTGCCCTGGGGCGGGGCCGCCGCGCGACGGGAAGGCGGGGCGGGGCGGGGCGGGGCGGGCGGCTGCGGTGGGTCCGCTGCATGTCGAGCGTTGAAGTGACCGAATTGTTTTCTCGAGTAGCAGCCGGGCCACCTATAGGGTTTTTTTCCTCCCTTTCTTTCCTCTTTCTGTCTCCTCAAAGAAAAGCAAATGACAGATATTCTATTAATAATGAGAACTCGTAAAAATCAAAATAAATAAATTGCTATTACTTAAAAGAGACAAGCTCTTTTAGGCCTCTCATAATGCACACTTTCTTATTTCTCAACACTGCCCAACTGAAGATTATCAAATTTATTTCTCATGTACTTCAGTGTTTAGAATTCTGCACAAAACTGTATTCCGTGTTTTACAGCCAAAACTTTTGTGGGCCCATTAATTCTACTGTCTGCTGGAAAGAGTAGTGTATACATATGCTAAGATAGCTTTTGAATGATAAATTGTCCATTTACCACTGACTGGCTTTACTGTGTTCAAGTACTAAGCTTTTATATGTGTCAAACTCCTTTATATACTCTTCGTTACAGCATTTCTTGTACACCTTAACTACTCTAGCCTGATAGGTCTTGTGAAGTCAGGAAGACTTTCGTCTTGACTCTTCATGGACATACATCTTTGTTGAAAGGCAGTTAATCTACACCTATAGCAATGACTGTGAGTTTTATTTCAGTGTTTGGGATCTGTAAATTTGCACTGACTAAAACAGGTACATGGACAGATTTTAAACTTCATCTTGAACCACTGAATGCAAGAAGGTGTCAGTAATTTAATGAAAAAGTCTTGCATAGAAAACTACAGTTCTGTTTGAAAGATCTTTGTAGACTGAAATTAAAATTGGCTTCTAAAAGATGGAACAAGCCACCTTAAAACTATCTAGGACCATGACAATATCTGTGTAAGTCTAAAGAGAAGCAATTATGTATTCACATAGATGAAAATTTGGTCAAAAAATCAACCTAACAGTCTGGGGTTTCTTTTATTATTTTGCCTCCATCCACAAAGTGTCCGATGGCACATTTGCCATCTGGCAAATCTACTATTAAACCAGACTTTGTCAGAATTTATATATCAGATACATTAGATTTTAATGCTGGGATGGTTTGCCCTGATGATAAACTTGATACAAAATTTATTTGCATACTTTTAAGGATAAGGTAGTAAAAAGCTGGGATTTTGTTTCTTTTGGGGATTTTTTTTAACATCAACTTTCATCTTTAGATAAAACTATATAATTTTCTTTCATCTAGCATCTAGGTTTATCCAAAAAGACTGCTACATAAATCCCTGTTTTGCAAAACATTTATTTCAGTGAATAGCAGTGGCTGCCCTGGTGACTTTGTGAAAGTATTTCAAATAGGTAATGGAATGGCACCCTGGAATGCTACGTGAAAGTATTCAGTTTTTAGAAAAAGGAGCTTTTAAAACTCACTCTCTTCTTTTTTTTTTTTTTTTTCTTTTAACAGTAGCCCAGGAAAGAAGAAAAATTGTGTTTCCCTCATCTGTTGTTGATTATGGCAAGTATCTGATTTAAGTTGCAGATCACTCCATTACAATTTTTGGGAAAAGCTGTAGGAGTCTTCAGAGTGTTTTCAGTTAAGTGACATGAAAATATTGCTTCAGAAGGCTCTATTCTGCAAGGTTATAAATGTTCTTAATTATCACTGATCATGACGATGATTGATGAGCTCACAGATACTTCAATTCTTAACATTACTATTTGTGCATTAGTGCACTATATGCTTTTTATCTTTGGTGTAGTAGGGATGGTGCTTCTTAAGTCGGATTCTTATTACAACATAAACCTTCAGAAAATCACATTCTCATATCCTCATGCTTTGCCCTTTGTATCTTCGTTCATTTTCTTGGCATCTTTGCAAGCTCGTGAACATTCCGTCTGTAACTGACGGCTAATCGCACGTTTTCTTTGCCAATGTAGGCAGGTTCCTTTGCCACCGGCACTCCTCGGGTAAAGCGGGTAGCACGGCCGGGTCCTCCCGGGAGGGGCGCGGGGCAGGGCCGGGTACCCCGTGAGGGGAGAGGGGCGCGGGGCCGGGCCGGGCCGGGCCGCGCCCGCCGGAGAAGGGCCCCTCCCTGATCGGCACCCCCCGAGCGCGGCGGGAGGCGCCGCCTCGTCCCGTCGGCCGCGTCCCCGCGGGGCAGCGCCCGCAGCCGCGCCGGGAAGGGGCGGCCGCCACGGCGCGGAGCGGCCCGGGGGAGGCGGTGGCGGAGGCCGGGCCGGGCGGGGCG